>CM053627.1:106417379-106443848 GCA_028646595.1 Phalanger gymnotis | reverse complement strand
ATTGCCTGAGAACAATTCATATTTTTCTTGGAGGTTATTGTTGTAGGCTCTATGACTTTGTTGACTTCTTCTGACTGTATGTTTTGGTCTTCTTTGTCACCAAAGAAGGATTCCAGAGTCTGAGACTGAATCTGGGTGTGTTTTTGCCACCTGGCCATGTTCCCAGCCAACTTACTTGACTCTTGAGTTTTTCAGCAGGGTATGACTGCTTGTAGACTAAAGAGTTCTATGTTCCATGCTTGGGCGGATGTGCTGCCTCACCAGCACTCCTCCTTCCCCAAGAACCCACTTCCCAGACTGGGCTTAGATCTTCATCAGGCTCTTTACTCCTGCTCTGATCAGCCACTTAATTCCTCCCACCAGGTGGGCCTGGGGTCAGAAGCAACTGCAGCTGTAGTTCTAAAGCTGCCTCACCTCTGCTGCCGCATGGGTGGTGGCTGAACTGTAAACTCCGTCCCTGCAGCTTTTCCCACTAACCTTCTCTGTTGTCTTTGCTGTTTGTGGGTTGAGAGGTCTGGTAACTGCTATATCTCACTGATTCAGGGTGCTAGGGCACACTCCACCCGGCTCCTTGTCTCTTTGGTCCACGCCACTCACTCTGGGCTCTGCTCTACTCAGCTCCACTCCCCTCGGCTCCCAGCTCCGTGCGGGATAGACCTTACCCAGAGACCATCCAGGCTGTCCTGGGCTAGAGCCCTTCTTTCTTCTGCCACTTTGTGGGTTCTGCAGTTCTAGAATTGGTTCAGAGCCATCTTTTATGGGACTTGGAGGGACTTGGTGGGGAACTTACACTAGTCCCTGCTTTCCAGCTGCCATCTTGGCTCTGCCCCCCCCCCCCAGCTATGAACATTTTTATAGCCCTTTGGGCATAGTTCCAAATTGCTCTCCAGAATGGATGGATCAGTTCACAACTCCACCAACAATGTAACAATGTTCCAGTTTTCCCACATCCTCTCTAGCATTTATCATTTTCCTGTTTTGTCATGTTAGCCAATCTGACAGGAGAGATGTGGTAACTAAGAGTTGTTTTGATTTGCATTTCTCTAATCACCAGTGATTTAGAGCATTTTTTTCATATGACTATAGATATCTTTAATTTCTTCTGAGAACTGCCTGTTCATATCCTTTGACCATTTCTCAATTGGGGAATGACTTATATTCCTACAAATTTGGCTCAGTTCTCTGTATATTTTACGTATGACGCCTTTATCAAAGACATTAGTTGTAAAGATTTACTCCCAATTTTCTGCCTCCCTCCTAATCTTTGTTACATTGGCTTTGTTTGTACAAAAACTATTTAATTTAACTTAAGCAAAATTATCCATTTTACATTTTGTAATGCTCTCTATGTCTTGTTAGGTCATGAAATCTTTCCTTTCCCATAAATCTGACAGGTAAACTATTCCTTGCTCTCCCAAATTACTTATAGTATCAGTCTTTATTCCTAAATCATGAATCCATTTTGGCTTTGTTTTGGTATATAGTGTAAGATATTGGTCTATGTCCAGTTTCTGCCATACTGTTTTCCAATTTCCCAGCAGTTTTTGTGAAATAGTGAATTCTTAACCCAGAAACTGGATTCTTTGAGATTATCAAAGAGTAGATTGCTGTAGTCATTGACTACTGCATCTTGAATACCCAATGTATTTTGCTGGTCCACTACTCTGTTTCTTAGCCAGTACCAAGTAGTTTTGATGACTGCTGCCTTACGGTAGAGTTTAATATCTGCTCTGGCTATGCCACCTTCCCTAGCATTTCTTTTCATAAGTAAATTAATTTAGGTAAGCTTGTCATTTTTATTAGGAACCCCAAATATTTTATAGTGTCTACAGTAACTTTAAATGGAATTTATCTCTTGCTGTTAGGCTTTGTTAGTAATATAGAAGAATGCTGAGGATTAATGGGGGTTAATTTTATATCCTGCAACTTTGCTAAATTTTTTATTATTTCAAGTAGTTTTTTACTTGATTCTCTAGGATTCTCTAAGTACATCATCATGTTATCTGCAAAGAGTGATAATTTAGTTTCTTCTTTGTGTATTCTAATTCCTTCAACTTCTTTTTTTCTCTTATTGCTTATGCTAACATTTCTAGTACAAAATTCAATAATAGGGGTGATAAAAGACATCCTTGTTTCACCCCAGATCTTATTGAGAATGCATCTAGCTAATCTCCATTACATTATAATGCTTGCTCATGATTTAAGTAGATGCTACTTATAATTTTAAGAAAGACTCCATTTATTCCTATGCTTTCTAGTGTTTTTTAATAGGAATGCATGTGTTATTTTGTCAAAAATTTCTTTCTGCATCTATTGAGATAATCATATGGTTTCTGCTAATTTTGTTATTGATATGACCACTTATGCTGATACTTTTCCTAATATTGAACCAGCTTTGCATTCTTGGAATAAATCCTACCTGGTCATAATGTATTATTCTTGTGATAAGTTTCTGCAATGTTTTTGCAAATATTTTATTTAAAATTTTTGCTTCGGGGCAGCTAGGTGGCACAGTGTGTAGAGCACCAGCCCTGGAGTCAGGAGGACCTACTTTCACAGTGCCATCTTGGCTTTACCCCCCCCCCCCGACCATAATTATTTCAAGGGAAATAATGAATAATTAATGAAATGGAGGAACTTCAAGCATTTCTGATAAAATACCAGAGCCGAATAAAGAAAATTTGACTTTTGAATATAAGACTCAAGAGAAGGATAAAAAGAAAAACATGAAAAAGAAATCATAAGGAACTTAATAAGGTTAAATTGTTTACATTCTTTTTTGACAGTTTTTTATTTTATTTTACCAGAACACAAATACAAATTAGAGAAAAGAAACAAAAACATATCACAAACTTAAAAATTGAAACTTAAATATAAAGTAAGAGAGAAAAAAAAGCATGTCATACATAGCAGAACATAGGAGAGGATTCAAAATAAATAACAATAAATTTTTATTTCAAGAAAGCCTGTATGATAAATAATACACCTTGTGTTGATAATTGCCCATCTTTTCTTTGCTTCCTTGTGTTTTCTTTTGTTCTCTACTGTGCACTTTTAAACTTTTTTATATTGTAGCCTTCTGGTGGGGAGGCAGAGGGGAAAAAAGAACAAAGTTAAAAAGTGTTCATATTCTTATATAGGAAAATTAGCCATGTAAGTCCTAAGGACTTTATCATTACTAGGGCAATTAGACAACGTCTACTTAGAAGGCAGTTGTGTGAGTCTATTATGTTCGGATGTTATGGGGGGGAAATGGAGGGCTGGGAAAGAAAGATTTACTTAGACAAAGGGGAAGCAAAAGAAAGAAAGGGAAAAATTATCTCACATAAAAGAGGCATTAATTGTAGTGTTTTTTAACAATGTAGGTTTCCATGAATATCTCTTTTAATTAGGTCTATTTTCGCATTTAAATTTACAAGGGAAAATGGAGTGTGAAGAGCAGGCAATGCTTGAACCTCCTTTCAACTGAACTGGTTCAAAGAAAGAAAAAATATCTATATATACTCAGTTGAGTGTAGAAATTCATCTTACTCAATAGGGAAATAGGAGGGGAAATAGTTATAAGAAAGCAGTGAGGTGGTACAGTGGATAGAGTGCTGGTCCCAGAGTCAGAAAGACTCATCTTCCTGAGTTCAAATCTGACCTCAGACACTTACTAACTGTATGACCCTTGGCAAGTTCCTTAACCCTGTTTGCCTCAGTTTCCTCATCTGTAAAATGAGGTGGAAGAGGAAATGGCAAACCACTCCAGTATTTCCGTCAAGAAAACCCCAAGTGGGGTCACTGAAAGTCTGACACAACTGACAAAATGAGTGAACAACAACAAGAAACAATAATAATCTCATACAAAGCAAAAGCACAAGCAAAAATACACCTAATTTAAAAGAGATATTCATGGAAACTGCATTTTGTCAAAATAAAATATATATATATAATGTATCAAATGACAGTATCCAAATTCTTGAAAGAAAAGTTAAATGAGTTACAGGAAGAAATGGATAGTAAAACAATCTTTGTAGGTGACCCCAATTTATCCTTTTTAGAACTAGATAAATCTTACATAAAGTAAACAAAAATGAATTTAACAAGATGAATAGCATTTTAGAAAAGTTAGATATGATTGATCTCTGCAGAGTATTAATGGGAATAGAAAAGATTATGTGTTTGTCTCAGCTGTACCGGAACTGTACCTGGTTCACAGTACTCTCACAAAAATTGATCATACAGTAGGGAATAAAAACTTTACAAACAAATGCAGAATAGCCAAAAGTATAAATGTACTTTTTTTCAGATCATAATTCAACAAAAATAACATCCAGTCAAAAGCCTTTAAAACATACCTTAAAATTAATTGGAAACTAAATAAACTAATTTTAAAAAAGAGTGGGTCAAAGAACAAATCATAGAAACAATCAATTTCATTAACTATAATGGCAACAATGAGACAACATACCAAAATTTGTGGGATACAGTCAAAGTAAAACAAGGGAAACATGTCTGTAAACTCATATGAATTAAAGAGAGTGTATGAATTGCGTGAGTGCAACACACAACTAAACAAAACTAGAAAAAGAATAATAAAAGGTGATTTCTGGAAGACAGTAGCAGTTGAGGCATCAGGAATGTTCTCATCTAAGAAGTCCTGCTTGAGGTGAATTTTGAAAACTCTAGTTCAGGAACTGAACACTTTACGATTTGACTTTCGCAATAGCCTGGTAGTTAGTCTTCCTGCATCAACTCTCTCTCCACTCTTTTCCATCTTTTACTCATTTGTCAAATTGATCTTCCTAAAGGACAGGTATGACCATGTCGCCCTCCAACTGGATAAACTCTCATGGCTCCCTATTACTTCCAGGATCAAATACCTTTTGTTTCACTTTTAAAGCCATTGATAATTTTACCTCTTCTTACCTTTCCAGTCTTTCTATGTCTTATCCCCGCTCCCCCATATTTTCTCTGATCCTTTCACACTGTCTTCCTTGCTGTTCACACAACACACTCTGTTTCCTAACTATCAAAATTTTCATTGGTTGTCCTCCACGTTTGGAATTTTATTCCTTTTCAAAACATACGTTAATTTGATTTTGACGGTTTCACTGGATACTATATAGAATTTCACTAGTGGTCATTCTCTGTAACAGATGTTGGTGCCGCAATATGAAATGAATACATGTCTCATGAAGTGATGATTCTTGTCATTTTTGGAAATGACTTTTATTTCATTTTTCAAAGAAAAGCTATGAACTAGACTTACATTTAGCTGTAAGCCAAATGTGTGTGTGTGTGTCTGTGTGTATACACACATGGACATGTGTGTGTGTGTCTGTGTGTGTGTATACACACATATATGTGGTACTTCAGTATTATTGACCTTTTTGGGAATTCTATTTATTCTATTTCCTGCATTTAAAAACATTATTCCATATGCATTAGATAAACCAGAATGTAAAAGGGACCATTCATTAAAAAGTTAACCATTGCTTTAGTAATATGCCTATTAGTTGGTTATTGCACAATGATCTTCCATCTGAAGTTGTAATGACTAAGTTAATTTATAAATAATCTAAGGATGGTGATTCTTAGAATGCCTCATTACCATTTCTGCAGCTTTTCTACTGATATTGCACAATCAAAATGTGGTTAGAAAGAACTAAGGGTCAGTTTATACTTTTCATTGTTTCATGGCCTGCCATGGATGAGGAATTCATTACCAAGTGACCAGTCAACTAGTGAAGAACCTCTCAGTGATTACGTAAGGTTGTTTTTGCAAAGCAGACTGTCTGTTGCCAAACCACTCTCAAAGTGTTTTTAGCCTGGCAAAACCTACCAGAGCTTGTCATCTCCTGGCAGAATCTTAAGGAATTCAGGATTACCTCCATGCCATGATTGGGTACTGGACTAGGACTTTGCATAGGATATATGAGTAAACACTAAAAAAAATACTGATTATAGGTCCAACTCAAGTTTTCTACAATTAGATTTGGGAGAAAAATATGACCCATATTTGAATATATTGCAATAAAACTGTGACACAAGTTAGCAACCCATCGCATCCATATTAAGCTCATTTTTTTTCTTCATGGAACTCATTCTCATTCTAAAACTAAGGAATCATAAGTATTCATTTAAGCCCTCTAGTACAACCTCAGACCAAGTATGCATATTGTTTTTGACAAAATTGGAAAGACAGCGTAGCTATGAAAATGCACAGCATGAAGAGGGTTCTAACTTGTTTCTAAAATATGTAGAGTTCCAGGAAATTATAGTGAAGTATGCAATCCAATTCAACAGAATTGAAATCATAAAGCTGAATTTGGCAGATAAAATTTAATGTCAGCAAGTAGTTTTTTCACAACAATTTAGTTAGACAATTATGTAAACTTGGATTTGGAGTGTGGCTGTAACCTAAAACACTTTTCCTGTCATGCTAAAGTACAAAACCAGTTATATACAGAGCTCACAAATTATATTTTAAATGAACAGGTGTGTAAGCACAAATAACACTTTAAATTTTTTTTTTTTTTTTACATAGCAACAACCTGAGGTTTGAGAACTTGGAATGGAACTTCAACCTCCTACAACCTCATAATCTTCCTTCTTATCTATGACTGTGTTCCTTCACTCTCACACTTTCTCTCTTTCCTACACCTTCAGTCTGCCCCTCTCCATAGGCTATTGCCCCTCAGACTGCAAACATGTTCAGGTTATTCTTATCATCATCATCTTCACCACCACCATTACTATCATCATTAAAACTTTGTTGTTTATCAGTGATGTCTAATTCTTCATTCTCCTTTTGAAGTTTTCTTAGAAAAGATTTTGGAGTGGTTTGCTATTTCTTTCTCCAACTCATCTTACAGATGAGGAAACTGAGGCAAACAGGGTTAAGTGACTTGCCCAGTGTCATGCAGATAGAGAATGTCTGAGGCAGGGTTTTAATTCAGGTATTCCTGACTCCAGGTCAGGTGCTCTATCTGCTGTGCCACCTAGCTGTCCCAACATCAATAATAATAAATAATATCTTCCTTTGGCTCTGATGTCTCCTTAAGCTAATGCTCCATCTCTCTTTCCTATCATTGCCAAATTCCAAGAAAGCTTAATCTACATTTGCTTCCTCTAGTTCCTCACAAACTGCTCACTCATTAAGATCTTATAATCAGATGACCATTTTCCTGTCTATTGAAAAGTTTTCTCCAAGGTCACCGGTGATATGGTTATTGTCAAACATGAAAGATGTTTTTTTCTGTCTTTATCTTTCTTGACTTCTGTAGTTTGACACTATGAATTATATACTTCTTGTTATCTTCTCTTCTCTTAGTTTCCATGAAATTGATATTCCTTAAACACAGGTCTGACCACATCACTTACCTGCTTAAGAAGCTCCAGTGGCTCTCTATTGATTCTAGAATAAAATACAAACTCTTCTATTTGGCATTTAAAACTCTTTACAATCTGACTCCAACCTACCTTTCTAGGCTTATTGCACATTTTTCTCTTTCACACGTTCTACATTGCAGTTAAATGAACTGGCCTGTTTGAAATAAAACACATTCCATCTTCCATGGCTTTGCAAAAACTGTTCCCCATGTCTGAAATGCACTGCCCCCTTCTCTCTGCTCCTTAGAATCCTGAAATTCACATTCCTAGTTAAGATGTCAATGTGAAAGGTTATATTGGAGCCCAACTTTTCCACATATGCTCCATCAACATGTAAAAAGACTCCAGATTGAATAAAGATTAAGGAATCAAAAGAGAAACAACAGTAAGCTCTTTCTTTCAGTTCAAGACTGCACATAAAGATATGTAGAAGCCCAAGGGACAACACTATCAGAAAAGCCAGTGCAAGCACAGATAAGGAAGCCAGAAGCCTGACCATACTCTGACCAGAGATGTTCCCAAGGCACCTGAAAGCTGAAGCACTGCTCCTGGAGTGGCCACTGGAACATCAAGTGAATTCAAAACCTACAGTGATCTGACTGGTCTGATCCTAGACATAAGTCTTGGAGTTGGCAGTGGGACACCCTGGATGTGTGTATGTTTGTGGTATTGGGGTAGTAAAGAAAGAAGTCTGCAGTACTCTGACTGATGGCACTGCTGAGGACCATGAAGAAGAAAATATTCTGACCCCACACAGTAAAGTGGGATCTGACATCTGGTAGTGCTTTGAGTGTGGAAATGCTATGGCTTCAGTAATATGGGGAGGGGAGGAAGACAGTTGTAATAGCCCAGGAAATCCAAGTCATAACCAAATGGGGCATGGACAGCCAATTCAGGAATACAGAATGGATGTAGGGCCTGATATTTGTATAATATCCCAACCATGGAATTCTAGCTCTGATTAATCAAGAAATAAAGAAAAATACGAAGGAATATTATGGGTGAATAAATGACCAACAGGTAAACCTAGATGAATAGAAAGTAAGCCCACAGCTACAGCAGATCCTCTCTCTCATGGCACCACTTTTTTACAGTAAAGAAATAGAAACTTAAGGGGAAAGGGTGTCTGGGTTTTAGGGAATGGCTTTAAAACAAGGCGTATTTGAATGTAATGGAATATTACTGTGCTTTAAGAAATAATGAAAAGAATGGATTCAGAGAGACTAGGGAAACTTTCTATACACTGATGGAGAGAAAGGTGGGCAAACCCAGAAGAACAATTTACGCAGGGATCACAACATTGTAAAGAAAAGCAGCTTTGGATGATTTAAAAACTCTGACCAATGTAATGACCATTATTTCAGAGGACTGGTGATAAAATACAGCTCACACCTCCTGAGAGAGAGATGATTGTTAAATGAAACATAGTCTTCAGTATATTCAGTAATAAATAGAGTTGTTTTCTTTCATTATGTCCATTTGTAAAGTGGAAGATTTCAGGGTTTTTTTAGGGGGTGGGAGGGAAATATGCGATTAGTGATAATTCTAAAAATAACAACAAAGAGGAAATGATATCTAGTCACCAATAAGCAACTTCAAGGAATGAACAGATGGAAATAAGAATTCGAGAAGGAGAAGCACACAAGCACAATAGCTTTAAAACTAATGTGTTGAATTTATTATAGATACTTTTAATAAGAAATGAGGATATAGTAGAGATTTACAGTTTAATACGTATTTCTCTTCTCTTTGTGAATGGAAATAGTTATATTAGTGTTTGTAAAGTTGAAAATAACAAAAATTAAAATTACTGACAATCCCTAGCTTCCTTCAACTTGCAGCTCAAGTGCTATTATCTACATTAAACCCTTCTCAACTTCATCGATTGCTAGTGCCCCACCCCCAAATTACTTTGTATTTAATTTCTATATATTTTCATTTACTTTCTAGGTATATGTTACTTTTCTCCAAGAAACAATAAAGCCCTCATGGCAGGTACTACTTTATCAATATCTTTGTATACCCAGGTTCTGGAATAGTTAAGCCGCTAAGCAGCTTAACAAATTCTTGTTTAATATATACATGTATAAGTCACAAAATCTAATTCAGGGATCTCAGATGACATCTAGTCCAAACAATAACTGAACAAGACCTCTAGTGAGAAGAAACCCACTTCCTCCCAAGGCAGCACATTCTACTTTTGCATAGTTCTAGTTATTAAGATTTTTTTCTGTCTCTTTGCAACGTTTACTGATTGGTCGTGTTTCTAGATTCTAATGCCAAACAGGACAGAGCTAATCACACTTTCACAGCAACCCATTCAGTACTTGAAGACAGTCCCTCCTAAGCTGTCTCTTCTTCAAGCTAATTATCCTTAGTCTCTTCAATTTATTCTCATATGGCATGGTTTTAAATCCCTTCATCTTCATTGCCATTAGCTTATAACTGTTCTTTCTGAATTGTGGCACTGAGAAATATACACCGTATTTCAGATTTTGACTGAATAAGGCAGAAATTAAAGTAGACGTTGAATTCTTAGTCCTGCATATTATACTTCACTTAATAGAGTCTAAGATGGTTTTAAAACTTTTTTCAACTACTTAATCATACTGTTAATAAAGTTCATGCTTATAGTCCAATACAATTGTTATCACCCCCCACCCCGCTTTTAAGGGAAACTCCTATTTAGACATGCTTACATCTCTGGTTGAGTTTCCATTAGCTACTGCATATTGGTTAAATTCTTGATCCTGACTTCAATACCATTACGAATTCAATCTACATTACTACATACACATAGAGGAAATATTTTACATTCTGGTCAAACTATACTATCCCACATTCCCATTTTTCCATATCTTTCTTCTTTTTCTGATGTCATTCCTCATGTTTGGAGTGATCTCCACTAACCTCTAACTCCATTCACCGAAATCTCTTTTTTCCCCTTCAAGGATGAATTCAAGTATTATATCCTCCATGAAATCCTCCCTGATACATAGTGTAATTTCTTTCCACCCAACTTTCTATTGTCTTATCACAGTGAATCATACTATCATACTTTTATACATATATCTCTTATTCTTTCCGTGACCTTTAAGTTCTCCATGAAACTGTAAACTCCTTCACTATGGAGACTATTATTTTTCATTTTTGTATGTTTACTGCTTAGTATCTGTAACAACAATGTTACTAGCAGCTGCTGAGGAGGTGTAAGGCCAATAACACCAGCACACAGAAGGGCTGTTAGCACAGATTCTTTGATCTGCTTTTCTAAGGAAAGCAACTTTAAGGGGTTTACAATCTCACTTTAATTAAGCATATATAAATCATTCACTTATTTCAGGGGAAAAAGTCAGCACCCTGAACTCCAGAGAAAACACAGACAGAAATTATATAAACAGAGCAAATAACACAAATCAGCTAACAGGGCTTCTGTCTGTCCATAGCAGTACATACATAGTTACCTGAGAGAGAAGTATCAAAATCTGTGTTTTCAAAGCTGGGGGACTCCTTAATGGATACCCAGAGTCTCCTTTGGCCAGATCACAGGAACAGTCTCCCAATGAGTGAGCCCCTAAGTAAAATGCTAACCTCAGAGTATATATACTGTTTCCAAAGGAAGACTGGATTCAATAAAAGACTCTTGATTGAAACAAAGGCAAGACTCAATCAAAGGCACTTGATTGCCTTAGTGCTGAGAATCACTCAAAAACATAAAAAAAACCACCAAAAAGTCCCACTTCGCTTGCCATTACAGTATCAAAACATGTTCATACTTGCCAAAGAAATAATGGAATACATATGCAGAGTGAGACACATTTTTGGATGTGGCCAATGTGAAACTTTCTTTTGCTTGATTGCATATTTGTTGCAGTAGTTTTGTTTTTATTTTTCATCTTTACATTTTGAGTGGGTGGGACTAAGAGACAGTAGATGTTTATTCATTAAAAAAATTGAAACCCATATAAATTATCAGCATTTCTATATATCACCCACAAAGTCTAGCAGTAAGAGAGAGAGAAATTCCATTTATAATAACTATACATAATATAAGATATTTTGGAGTTTACATACCCAAAAAAACCCAAAAAACTCAGGAATTGTATGAACACAATTACAAATCCTTTCTCACACAAATAAAGTCAGATCTAAACAATTGGAAAGATATTAATTGCTCATGGGTAGGCAAAGCTAATATAATAAAAATGACAATTCCACTTAATTTACTTGTTCAGTACAATAACAATCAAATTACCAAAAAAAGATTTTACAGAGCTAGGAAAAATAATAGCAAAATTCATCTGTAAGTACAAAAGATCAAGAGTATCAATGGAATTACCCAAAACATGCAAAGGAAGATGGCCTAGTTATACCAGATCTAAAATTTTATTATAAAACAGTAATCATCAAAACTATTTGGTATTGGCTAAGAAATAGATTCATGGATTAGTGCAATAGGTTAGGTGCACAACACATGATAGTAAATGGCTATAGTAATCTACTGTCTGATAAACCCAAAGACTCCAGCTTCTGGGATAAGAACTCATTATTTAACAAAAACTGCTGGGAAAACTGGAAAATAGTATGGCAGAAATGAGGCATAGACCCATGTTGCACATGGTATACCAAGATAAGGTCAAAATGGGTACTTGATTTAGACATAAAGGGTCACGGCATAAACAAATTGGGAGAGGAAGTTTACCTGTTAGATCTGTGGAAAAGAGAAGAATTTATGACCAAACAAATGACAGAGAGCATTATGAACTGCAAAACGGATAGTTTTGATTACCTAGATTAAAAAAAATTGCAGAAATAAAACCAATGCAACCAAGATTAGAAGGAGAGCAGAAAACTGGGAAAAATAGTGTTTCTGATAAAAGCCTCATTTCTAAAGTATACAGAGAACTGAATCAAATTTCTAAGAATACAAGTCATTCCTCAATTGATAAATGGTCAGAGGAGATGAACAGGTAGTTTTCAGATGAGGAAATTAAGGCTATCTATAGTCGTGTGAAAAAAAATGCTCTGAATCACTATTGATGAGAGAAATGCAAATTAAAACAACTCTTAAATACCATCTCACACCTATCAGATTGGCTAATATGACAGAAAAGAAAAACAATAAATGTTGGAGAAGATGTGGGAAAATTGGAACACTAATGCATTGTTATGGTCTATGTCCTAAAGAGATTATAAAAAAAAGGGAAAAGGACCTAAATGTACAAAAATATTTATAGCAGCTCTTTTCCCAAAGAATTTAAAGTTGAGAGGATATCCATCAATTAGGGAATGGCTAAACAAATTGTGGTATATGAATGTAATGGAATACTATTGTTCCATAAGAAATGGTGAGCAGGCTGACTTCAGAAAAACCTGAAAAGACTTACATGAACTTATACAAAGTGAAGTGAGAAGAACCAGGAGAACATTGTAACAGCAACATTGCACAATAATCAACCATGTTTGACTGAGCTCTTCTCAGCAATGCAATGATCCAAGACAATTCCAAAGGACCCATAATGGAAAATGCTATCTAAATCCAGAGAAAGAACTATGGATTCTGAATACAGGTAGAAACATACAATTTTCACTTTGTTTTTGTACTTTGTTCTTTCTTTCTCATGGTTTTTCTCTTTTGTTTTGAATCCTCTTTACAATATGACTAACATAAAAATAAACACAACATGATTATACATGTATAACCTGTATCAGATTATTTGCTATCTTGGGGAGGGTGGAGGGAAGAGAGAGAGGGAGAAAAAATCAGAACTCAAAATCTTAGAAAAAATGAATGTGAAAACTATCTTTACATGTCATTGGAAAAAATATTATTAAGTGGTGAAAAGAAAAAAGAAATTAAAACATAACTTTGCCATAGTAGTCACTTAATAAGGGTGGCATGCAATAGATGCTGATTTAATGGAATTAAATTGGTTTTTTTCCAGTCCATTCAGTTGTGTCTGACTCTCTGTGACACCATTTTGGGTTTTCTTGTTGAAGATACTGGAGAGGTTTGCCATTTCCTTCTCCAGCTCATTTTACAGATGAGGAAACTGAGACAAACAGGATTAAGTGACTTGCCTAGAGTAACTGTCTGAGGCCAGATTTGAATTCAGGAAGATGAGTCTTCCTGACTTCAGGCCTAGTACTCTATCCAATGCTCTACCTAGCTGCCTCAGAATTATATCATAGTGCTATATTAATCTCCTTGTTTTCTCTAGCTATTCACCACTAATTCTTTTTTTTTAACTTTTTTTTTTTAGTTTTTAGTTTACAACACTTTGTTCTACATAATTTTGAGTTCCATATTTTCTTCCCCCTCTCCCCCACCCTCCCCAAGATGGCATGGAATCTGATATATCTTCTACGTATAACTTCGCATTGAACTTATTGACATACTAGTTAAGTTGTGAAGAAGAATTATGACCAATGGAATGAATCACGAGAAAGAAGAAACAAAACCAAAAAAACCCCAAAAACAAAAACAAAAGAGAGAAAAAAAGGGAAAAAGGGGGACTATAAAGTGTACCTCAATTTGCATTCCTACTTCATAGTTCTTTCTATAGATGTAGATAGCAGTCTCCATTGTGAGTCCTTTCGAGTTGTCTTTGCACCTTGTGTTGCTGAGAAAAGCAAAGTCTATCAGGGTTAGTCCTCACAGTATCCATATATCTGTGGTTGTGTAAAATGTTCTCTTCATTCTGCTCTGCTCATTCAGCATTATATAGTGTAGGTTTTTCCAGGTCGTTATGAAGTCGATATCATCCCCATTTCTTTTTTTTTTTTTTTTGAGGAAACCATTAAAATGAGAACTTTATTATGGAACTGGGAATCATAATGAAGCAAAAGATTAATCAAGAATGAAAAAGTCAGAAATGGTGTCTGACTCTTTTAGCCAGTCCAGGGTTGTCATGGATACTGAATAATGTATTAATGGATGGCTCTATAATCATCCTAACAAGCAAAGACTTTGCCTGTGCTTACACTGTGTAGACTCATCCCCATTTCTTATAGCACAATAATATTCCATTACCTTCATATACCACAAATTGTTCAGCCATTTCCCAATTGATGGGCATCCCCTTGACTTCCAATTCTTAGCTACTAAAAAAAAAAGCTGCCATAAATATTTTTGTACATATGGGTCCTTTTCCCACTTGTGTGATCTCTTTGGGATACAACCCTAGAAGTGGTATTGCTGGGTCAAAGGGTACGAACATTTTTATAGCCCTTTGGGCATAGTTCCAAATTGCTCTCCAGAATGGCTGGATCAGTTCACAACTCCACCAGCAATGTAGCAATGTTCCAATTTTCCTACATCTTCTCTAGCATTTATCATTTTCCTGTTTTGTCATTGTAGCCAATCTGACAGGAGAGATATGGTACTTAAGAGTTGTTTTGATTTGCGTTTCTCTAATCAGTAGTGATTTTGAGCACTTTTTCATATGCCTATAGATATCTTTAATTTCTTCCTCTGAAAACTGCCTGTTCATATCCTTGGACCATTTCTCAATTGGGGAATGACTTGTATTCCTATCAATTTGGCTCAGTTCCCTGTATATTTTAGATATGAGACCTTTATCAGAGACACTAGTTGTAAAGATTTTCTCCCAATTTTCTGCTTCCCTCCTAATCTTTGTTGCATTGACTTTTTTTTATACCAAAACATTTTAATTTAACATAATCAAAATTATCCATTTTACATTTTGCAATGCTCTCTATCTCTTGTTGGGTCATGAATTCTTTTCTTTTCCATAAATCTGATAGGTAAGCTATTCCTTGCTCTCCCAAATTGCTTATAGTACCAGCTTTTATTCCTAAATCATGAACCCATTTTGACTTTATTTTGATATATGTTGTAAGATATTGGTCTATGCTCAGTTTCTGCCCTACTATTTTCCAATTTTCCCAGCAGTTTTTATGAAATAGTGAATTCTTAGCCCAGAAGCTGGAGTCTTTGGGTTCATCAAAGAGTAGATTGCTATAGTCATTGACTTCTCCATCTTGTGTACCTATCCTATTCCACTGATCCATGACTGTTTCTTAGCCAGTACCAGGTAGTTTTGGTGACTGCTGCTTTATAGTACAGTTTAATATCTGGTATGGTTAGGCCACCTTCTCTAGCATTTCTTTTCATTAATACCCTAGATATTCCAGACCTATTGTTCTTCCAGATGAATTTTGTTATTATTTTATCCAGCACTGTAAAATAATTTTTTAGTAGTTCAATTGGTATGGCACTGAATAGATAGATTAATTTCGGTAAAATTGTCATTTTTATTATAGTAGTTCAGCCTAACCATGAGCAACTGATATTTTTCCATTTATTTAGATTTTACTTTATTTGCATGAAAACTGTTTCTTCATTATGTTCATGTAATCCCTGGGTTTGTCTTGGCAGATAGACTCCCAAATATTTTATAGCACCACTAATTCTTTTAAGGAAATTCTTTTGTAGTAGTAAAGTTGCCTTATACTACTTAGAAGACAGAAATACAAGTGTTTTCTTCTTTCTTCTAGCTACAAAATCTGAATTACCTCCTAAGTTAGCCCCACTTTTCAACAATGAGTATATGCCCTTTGTTTCTGACATTTTTGAGTCTCATATTAGAAATAAGATGTATTATTTCTAATATAATGACAACATTCTACCTCTCTGTCTCCATAACTGTTCTCTCATAAACTCATCTTATTCTTCTAAAAATTTAGTTTTTTTAATGAACAAAATCTATTTTTTCTCCTTCCTGTCCAACGTATTAAAAGAAAATAAAATTTACTTCACTAACTGATGCAGAATCAACTGAGTAGCACCAGGAAAATTATTTATAAATAACAGTAATAATGAAAGCATTGATTTTAGAAGACTTAAAAATTCCCATGAATGCAATGATCAACATGATTTTAAAAGATTTATGGTGACAGAGAGGTGATTGGCTCAGAATGTAAACTGAGACAGGTACTTTTTGTACATGGTTATTTCAGGGATTTATTTTCCCTATCTATGCACTCTTATCATCCTAAACTTAATCGTATTTATTTGTGACTCACCTCCTTAGATTGTAATCTCCTGTTAGTTTGTTATTATTGTTTAATCTTTGTAGCTCAATCACCTAGCTTTGGCCATAAAGGCAGGTGCTTAATAAATATTTGTTGACTTGACTTGCATTTGTGCATTGAATAAGGCAGCAGATTGTATTTTTCCTGGCAGCATAAAGTGGAAAATTCTACCACATTTCTGGTTTAGCAAAAATATCCTAAACGGTTTTTCAAAAGATTTAGATTTGGCCAAATCCAAAGCATGTTTTTTTTTTTTTTTTACCAAGTATTTTCCATTCAATAGTTTTAAAATTCATGGATTTCAAGGTAAATGTAATCCATATGACTCTGATTCATTTACACTTAACTTATTGTAATGTTTT
Organism: Phalanger gymnotis; assembly: GCA_028646595.1. Lineage (NCBI taxonomy): Eukaryota > Metazoa > Chordata > Mammalia > Diprotodontia > Phalangeridae > Phalanger > Phalanger gymnotis. The sequence continues at coordinate 106,427,052 of CM053627.1, read as the reverse complement.
GTAAGGGCAAGTTGGTGTCCAAGAGCCTTTAGTCTTTCAATCAGGAAGTCACATTTTAACAACACTGAGAAGGACCTTGAACCTGGAAAGGTTTAAATTTCATTTTAAACTCAGAATCCATGGAATTTGAGTGGGTTCAAAACTTGGCAAAATGCCTTCACCCTAGTTAACATATTGATGGAGTTATATATCCGTGTACATATAGGTTAAAAAGTAAAGATGTTAATTCTGTTTTGATATTGACACTAGATATATTCATTTTGACCTTTTAGTCTGCTTTCCATAAGGAAACAATTGGCCACTTGTTTAATATTTTAAAAAATATTTTATATATTGACCCATATCCTTTACACATGCAATAAGTGTTATCAAACATGTAACAAAGCTGGTGTATGGAAAATGCATAATTTTCCCTATGGGTTATTTGCTAATATGGAACACAGGCCACTAAAATGTGATGAAAGGAAGGACTGTGGAACAATGGGTCATGATGGCTAATTTTATAGAGAACACATGCATACAATATAATTTAAAACACATGCTATAGCAGTTATGGTAAAAGGCTCAGAGAATTATGAAGGAATTCTGCCTCATAAAAGAGAAATCAGTTCCTTTCTCCTAGCAAAATTACATTTCTCTTCTAGGAAAACAATCACATTCACTAAAGTTTTAAAATTCACTAAGCCCACCCACCAACCCCACATCTCCTCTCTGAGACCCCTGCCTTCTTCCCTTTACTCCCTGCCATTGCCCACTACCATTAGTTTAGGGTTCTCTGGTAATATGTGAGTCACATGGAAGCCATATTTATAGATTCACAGATTCCTGTATCTGGTGGAGACTTTAAAGATCATTTAGTCTAGCCCTATGCCTCAATCTGCCTATAAATTTCCCAAGAAAATCCTCAAAAGCTATTTTTTCACCATTTAATTTTTTGCCAATTCACTGTACTGAGTTACATTGAATTATATCTTATTCATGTAGAACTATATCTTTGGAAAGGCTATGAAGGAATTATCTGCACCAATCCTCTGCTTCCAGGAAAGTGAATGCCTAAATCATGCAAGACAGATGATGAGCCTGTTTTGAAGATCTCTGGGGATGGTGAGCCTACAAACTCTTTGGCAGCATGCTCTATTGTTTCCTCACTCATAGCCAATGAATTCTTTCTTATGTCTAAACAAAGTCTCTTTGGTACAATTAAATCCATTTCCCCTTCTTCAGTCCTCTATGGGGATGAACCACTTGCTAGAAGCCTCTTAATAGCTCTTTATGGACTTAAAGATAATTAGTAAATCACCATCATCAGTCAAAAGCATTGCAAAATGGTTTGTTGGACACATTGATGTGCTGGGCTCTTTACAAAGAAAAAGGCAGAAACATGGTTCCTGCCCTCAGCCTTTTCTTCCTGGGCTAATCAACCCTAACTACCTTCTCACCTTTACTCATTCTTTACTATTCCTTTTATCTAGGAAGTAATTCATTTTCCACTCTTTTTTAAATGTGTGAAGACCCAAATTAAAGCACATATACCAATAAGTTTTATAAACACTTTGGCAGAATTAGTTAAGTCTTACATTGTGTATTTGTGGTATTTATACACAGTATGATAGTTACATCAAAAATAAAGCTGGACATTGTTCCTATTTTGTTTTTCATCCATTCAGCTCTGGGCTCTACATGTTCTACATGACTCTGATGAAGTAGCAAATTATCAAGGGCAGAAAGTTAGAGATCATGACAATTGGTAATTGTTTGAAGGAACTGGTGATATTTAACCCGGGGAATAGATATTTTTTGGGGGTGCAGTATTCTAGAAATCTACTATATGGAAGACTCTCACATCTATGAATGATCATGTTTGTTGTGCTTGGTCTAAGAGAGCAGAATTTGGGTGAATGGGTGGAAAGTACAGAAATGTGTGTTTAGCTTCAATGTAAGGGAAAAAATTTATAACTAAAGCTAGTGAAAAATGGAATGGGTTATCTTGGAAGGTATAGACAATGCCCTCCCAGGAGATCTTCAAAGTAAGGGTTGAGGAAGATTCGTTGAGACGTTTTAGCAGAGATTATCAGTTTTATAAATTAGATTACATTCCTTCTTCCATCCTTCAAGACTTGGAGTCTACTATTTTGTTTGTGAAGTAACAAATTAAAAGGTCAACAATTCATGCTTTACAATGGTTCCTATTGTTTAACCTGATACTCTACCAATTAACTACATTTGATACTTTCCTTATCTCTCCATCTTCCCCTCCTCTATTCCCCTCCTGGATATTGATCTAATTGGTCATTGATCTCATTATAGTTGCATGGCAATGAAATGGCATTTGAAATGAGTGGAATCTGCTTTCCTAGTCTATAATAAGATGGATAGCGTTCCCAACCTATGCTATGACTTTTTCTTAAAATACTTTTCAGTTTTGTAATCTTGGGATCATTCTTTCTGACCCATTGCCCATGACTTGAGAAAGCTTATACAAACTCCTCAGCCTGGCATTCAAAAAAGTCAATCAGTGAGTCTTACTTTACTTTTCTACACCTCTTTCAAGCTATTCTACTAAACGAACCTTTTATTCCATTTAGGCTGAGCTATTCATTATTCTTCAAATAAGCTACTTTTATCCCCAGCAACATACCTTTGTTTATGTGTCACCTTCTCCGCATAATATCCCTTCCCTCTTCTCCTTCTATTCAAATCTTATTACATTTCAGAAAGTCCTAGATCAAGACATTTCAGTAACACTTCCTGACCACTCTTATAGTAACGTTCCCTTCTTCTGAACTTCTATAGCACAAATTGTCCAGATATTCACCTGGCAAAGTATGATATTCTACCTTGTAGTTTAATAACAGCATGGTTTAAGGCACAGAGTAATAGGCAAGGGACAGAAGGAAAGGGAGAAAGGGAAACAGGAAGGGAAGAAGGAAGAAAGGAAAGAGTGAAATGAAGAAGGGAAGGAGAAAGGAAAAAGAGAGGGAAGAATGAATCTTCACAAGTCATCCCTTTCTTACCTTCCCAGTGTTCTTATGCTTTAGTCTCCTCCCCATACTGTACGATCCAGCTACATTGGCTTGCTTGCTGTTTATCACTATACTACATCTCCTGACTATGACTTTGCACTAGCTGTTCTCTCTAACTGGAATATTAGCCCTGCTCACCTCTTTCCTGGCTTCCTGACTTTCTGCAAGTCTCATCTTCTACAGAAGGCCTTTCTTCACACTGCCCCTGACTCCCAACTCAGTTTTCTCATTGAGATTACCTTCCATGTAACTGATATATATTTTGTATATACATAGTTATTTATATATTATTTTTCTCATTAAAATTTAAGATTCTTCTTTTTCTGTTGTCAAAGTTTTGGAAATTGAGGGGATGGCCATCAATTCGGGGATGGATGATCAAGTTGTGGTATATGAATGTAAAAGAATACTAACTATTGTGCTATAAGAAATGACAAGCAGGATAATTTTAGAAAAACCTGTAAAGACTTACATGAACTGATGCAAAGTGAAGTGAGCAGAACCAGGAGAACATTGTAACAGTAACATTGTGCAATGATCAACTGTGTTTCACTGAGTTCTTCTCAGCAATACAATGATCCAAGACAGTTTCAAAAGACTAATGATGGAAAATTCTCTCCACTTCCAGAGAATGAACTGATGGAGTCTGAATGCAGATCAAAGCATATTATTTTCACTTTGTGTGTGCGTGTGTGTGTGTATGTTTTCTTTTAATCTTTCTTTTTTTTACTACATGACTGATAGGGATATGTTTTACATGATTGCACATATCTAATTTACATCAAATTGCTCATCTTAAGGAGAAGTGAAAGGAGAAAAGGAGAGAGAAAATTTGGAACTCAAAATTTTATAAAAAAGTGAATGCCCAAAATTGTCTTTATGTGGAATTGGAAAAAAGAAAATAACATTTAAAGGAAAAGAAGAATATGAGTTCCTTGCAAGAAGACATTATGTCCCCCCCCCCGCCTTTGTATTCCCAGTGCTCAGCACATCATAAATGCTTAATAAATGCTTGTTGATTGACTCAACTTAGAAATCATCTAATTCATAGGTTTTTAACTTGGGGTCCACAAACTCTTAAGGGTGAGTATTTCATGGATAGATTTTGGGGGGTGTATGAACCCTGGATGGGAAAAAATACCTCTTTTTCAGTATAGCTTGTTTGTATTCCTATGTATTTTTTTAATGCTTTAAAGAACGTTATTCTCATAAAGCTTCAGCAGACTGCCAGAAATAGTTCATAACACAAACATGCACACTAAAGGTTAAAAAGCTCAGGGCTAATCCAATGCCTTTACTTTGAAGACAATGAAACTGAAGTCAGAGAGATTAGTTGAGTTGCCCAAAGTTACTCAAGTTACAAGTAGCAGCCTATGATTTCAGTCCAGGTTCTTTGATTCTAAATTCAGACCTCTTTCCACTATTACCTTTCTCATGGACATAAAGAACTTGGAATATTAATGGTGAAAGTAACAGACCAATCAAATTACAGAGAAGTATTTCTTTGGAGGAGTAGGGAGCTGTAGGGAATAGGAGAAGATTGTAAAGATAGGTTGGGACTAGATTTTGGAAGACTTCAGATATGTGGCCAAGGGATTTGCAGATTAAAGTGATAAGAATTGTGTTTTAAGATGATTACTCTGGGATGGTATATACCCCATAGTGACTAGCACTAATGAAGTACACATAATAGGTATTTAGTTAATCTCTAAAAATTAATGTCTGATTTACATATCACCTTAATAATAATTTTAACTTGCCTTTGAACAATTTTTTTTCAAATTCAAGTGATACTTTGTTTTGTAAAACATTTAAGAAAAAATTGTATACTTATTTGAAATTGTCACAGAGTAGACACACATATCATCATGAAACAGAAATTTCTCTTGTTAATTTTATTTTTAGAGAGAACTAACTTTTTAGAAATATTTTATGTAGGAGAAGATAGTTCAACTGTTCCTTCAAGAGAAACCACAGTATTTTAAATTTTTATCTAAGATATGTGGGGAATGAATCAATCCATAATATTTATAAGGTCTTCAAAAAGTAGTTTGATACTGTATATATGCTAAGAGTGACATTTAGCTTAATAATAAAAACATGGATTAAAAACAGAACCTTTCAAAAGTTAAAACCACTGAAGAGAATCTCTAGTATTAGTACACTACATTATTTAATTTCCTAGAATGCCTTCAGGTGTTTGTACTTTGCAAAGAACATCACATATCTACTTCAGTAGACTTTAAGTGAAAACAGAGGCAATAAAAAAGAAACATAAATAAGAAATAATGATTCCCAAAATTTTTCAACAATTGGAATAGGAAAATAATGAGAAAGAAAATAGAAGGTTCCATTTCCATAAATTCTCAAGAACTGAATACTCTAAAATCCCACTTTCCTTTGTTTCAGAGACTCTGTGGATAGACAAAACACCATTGTCACTTAACAAGCAGTGACAATCAAAAACCTGACCATAGCTTAGTGATATAGGGGAATATACAGAGTCACTACATGGTTTGAGGTCTTCCTCTTTCCAGTCTTCTACTTTTTTGCTTTGTTTGTCACACTTCTCTAACCCAGTTTTGAGTGCTTGTTTTTCTCCTTTTCTTAGATATTTTATTGATTCTATTTTCTTTTGTTCTACCTTATTTTCACTTCCAATTGATTCCTTCTTATCTACTTCCTCTCCCCACCCCCATATCATAGAATCTTAGTATATTCAAACAAAACAAATCAACAGATTGGTGTCTTAATTCCTAAGATATTTCTGAACAATATACAACCAGCTGGTGGGTCTTTTAAATTCCCAGATAGCTGAGTAGCTCCATCAATTAACCAGGACTATCAGACTTGCCACTTTTTTATTTTGGATTGGTCCTTAAGAAGAATTTTTTTTTGTTTCATAGAGAATTTTAACAGACTATCCAAGAAAGAAAGGACCCTCCTCCTATTCCTACCGACATCTCCCAGTATCCTAGTAATAGGACATTTCTCAGTGAGCTAGGATAGGATAAAGAGAAGAATTCAGTTTCAAATCTCTTCTTTCCAAGGACTCAGTGGCTATTTATATATTAGGGAAAAAAAGGCAAGCAGAAAGCATTCCTAAGCTGCTTAGGCCTTAGTGAAACTAAAAATAGGCCTAGAGCTTTCCTCTCTCCATTAGGCAAAGATTTTATTATTCAATTAGAAGTTTAAATGGCTGTGATTTTGACTTGGAGCAGTATCTTCGTATTCTTTCTCTTACATTTGAGTCTCAAAAGGAAAAGGAATTTTGACTTACTGTACTTGAGAGTCTGCTCTATACGTCATTCTTGCTTTCTTACTTTACCCAAAAGGGTGGCCAACTGTAACAGTCCCTCAAGAGGACCATGCAGTAACCCCTGAAATACCTCAAGGAATACCTTTTCAAAATCAACAAAAGAATTCCTGACTACCACCATTCTCAGTAATGTCAAATAAGATACTTGTTATATACATTTGTATGTATCTACCTATATGACTGATGTATATGTATGGATTCATATAAAGATATAAAGTTCCATACCTGCAAAGCAGTCAGTTGTGCTTATACGTGGGTATGAATGTGTATATCAATATATCAATATTCAATTGCTATATACATGTATAAACACGTGTACATATCTATACATAAGTGTATAAATATATACATGCATACATACATATATTTTTCCTTCCTTCCCCCTCGGTTCAGTAAGTGGTATATTGGTAATTGTATTCTCTCTCTTTGAGTACCCTAAATGGTGCTCTCTCTTTTGTAGCTTTACCTTAGTTTTACCCCTTTATCTCCCCCCTAGGAAGGAAATTAAAGCAGTGTATTTGCATGAAAGTGATCAGATTTCATCACTCCAGCCACTTCATTATCCCTTACTGATAAATATTTTATTTTGTATAAAGATTTGTATTTAACCAAGAATATAAACATGGAAATATCTTTCTTTCAAGCATATAATGTAAGATTGTTGCATAATAAGTATTTTGGAAGCTGGTACTTCTGCTTTTCTCCTTGAGGTCTGGATTCTTCCGCCATGGTGACTAAATGGGTGTTGGCTGAGCTAATCAGTGAGAGCGGTAGCATTCCCTGGTGACTTTTCATGCAGCTAACTGAATAAAAAATATGGCTTTGCAGCACTCAGCATGACAAACACTGAGGAGTTGGAGAGGATATTCAATTACAGAAGACCAGGGAAAATGTTTCCCCCCTGATAGGGAGAGAAAGCTGATAACAGATGAAAGTTAAGAGGCCGCAGCCTTTTGAATGCTTTTTCACATCACTCTTCCTCAAAAAGATCAACTGTGGCCTGTTAACTGGAGAAAGTGACCCTTGTGATGAGAGGATAGGCAGTCATATTAGAAGATGGAAACATAGTTGAAGAGTACTTAAAAAAGGCAGATGGACTCACAGCAGCAGGGCTGGGAGACATATGTCTTAGGGTGTTTAAAGCATCAACAAATGATCCTGCAGAGAGAACAGAAGGGTAGAGCTACTAGGAGGGCAGGGCATTCAGGCATTTGCTCTGTGATCTGTAAGGGAGCCATAGGTGAGCATAAAGCATGAGTGGGGTCTTTTGGGATGGCCCAATCATCCTTTATACAAGCTTACTGTACTTCCTTAGAGTGAATGGTGAAGGAGGTCAGGGATGACTAACTGCCAACCTCCATTCCTGTTCATGGCTAGCCTGCTACTGACATCTTCCAGAATCTCATCATTCCCTAAGGTTTATATTCAGAACACTTGCCTCCCTAGCCACCTCAGCATTGGAAGCTCTACATAATCACCTGGCATCATGGCAGTATTGCCAACTTGTCATTAGCTATTATCTAGGAAACCTCATGGAGAATGAGAGAAGTACTTGAGGATTGAAAAGTATAAATGTATAACATACATAAAAAGTACAAATATGTATATCATAGAACACAAAATATAAAAATATATAACGTACACAAAAACCTTAGCATTAAGGCTCAAAGATTATTGTCAATAACACCATTATTCTTGAGAAACATTAGCCGATATTCAACATGTCGGTTATTCAGCATATGCTTTAATGCCATTATCATTGACTTGGATAAAGTTGAGAATATAAGTAAAATCTTAATAGAAGTATAGAAAACCTACCATTGAATCTCATTTGAAATATTTAAATGTATTTTAAAATATAAAAACTAAGTTATTGTCCACATGTTTAGATCATCGGAGAATAGGTTAAAAATTGGAAACGACTTTAGACATCTACCTGAACCCCTTCTTTTATGGATGAGGGAACTGAGACCCAAAGGGGTTACTTAGCTTTAGGGAAAATATTTAGGTGGAAAGAATCCCAGTGGCCTATCCTTTGTGGAATCCTCAGGCACTTAGATCATGTCTCTATTATGTTTATAGCATCTCATTTATATTGAGAATTGGTGTGAAGGAGTAGAAAGAGCAGTGGAGGTAGAATCAGTAGTACCTTTAGACTCTTTGACTTGAATTTGGAGAGAAAAGAAGATATCTTTGGGTGGTAGTGAGGAAGTAGAGTAATTTCTAGAAGCTATAGGTAAAGGCATGCTGGGAAATGTGTAACAACCACTTCCCTCTAAAGAAATGCTTGCATGATATACTTTAAAATTTTTTTTTTTGGAGGGGAGAAGGCAAGGCAATTAGGGTTAAGTAACTTGCCCAACGTCACACAGCTAGTAAATGTCAAGTGTCTGAGGCCACATTTGAACTCAGGTCCTCCTGACTCCAGGGCCAGTGCTCTATTTGCTGTGCTGCCTAGCTGCCCCTAGATTTTTCATTTTAAACTGAATTATTAACATTTTCTCTATCACTTTATTAAGTCTGATAAAACAACAAGTCAAATCCTGATTAACAGTATTTTCCTGATTTCCAAGATTTAAATACTTGCAGTGAAAATTTAACTATTTGTCATTTAGGGGCACTGAGCTAGCTTTAGCATGCCCTTGCCAATGAGGAGCCAGAGTGATAAGAATCACATTCTGAATTGAACATGATAGCAACTAAAGAGTCCCAACTGAACATAATGAAGATCAGCTCTTATCCTACCCCAGGAGAACTCAAATTTCATGACTCTGGTCTTTGAAAGCCAAAAGCAGGAAGTAGATGGCTCCCTTCCCAAGACAGCAGTGGCAGAGGTAGAGAGGAACAGAGGCAACAGTTGGACATGCCACCTTCTTGCTCTACATCTTAGTTTCCTGATTTGTAAAATGAGAGATGTGGACTAGATAAGATTCTTCAAAGATCAATATGGGGGGGGGGCGGCGCCAAGATGGCGGCTGGGAAGCAGTGACTGGCGTGAGCTCCCCACCAAGTTCCTCCAAAAACCTATAAAACAATGGCTCTGAACCAATTCTAGAGCTGCAGAACCCACAAAGTGGCAGAGGGAAGCAGGGCCCCACCCCAGGACAGCCTGGATGGTCTCTGGGTAAGGTCTGTCCCATACGGACCTCCCAGCCCCCAGCCGAGGGGAGTGGAGCTGAGACCAGTGCGCATGGCGCAAACGGACCAGACGCGGACCTACCAGACCAGGAGACGAGCGGAGAGTACCCTGGCACCCCGAAATACTGAGCTGTGGCATGTACCAGACCTCTCAACCCGCAAAGAGCAAAGACAGCAGAGAAGGTTAGTGGGA
>CM053627.1:106392842-106416879 GCA_028646595.1 Phalanger gymnotis | reverse complement strand
TTGGGAGGGAAGAGGGGGCAGGTGAGGGGGAATGAGTGAATTTTGCTCTCATTGGATTTGACCTGAGGCGAGAGTAACATACACACTCAATTGGGTATCTTACACCACAGGAAAGAAGGAGGAAGGAGATAAAAAAGGGGGGGGGGACAATAGAAGGGAGGACAGATAGGAGGAGGAGGTAATCAAAAGCAAACACTTTTGAAAAGGGACAGGGTCAAGGGAGAAAATTGGATAAAGGAGGATAGGATAGGAATGAGCAAAATATAGTTAGTCTTTGACAACATGAATATTGTGGAAGGGTTTTGCATAATGATACACATGTGGCCTATGTTGAATTGCTTGTCTTCTTAGGGAGGGTGGGTGGGGAGGGAAGAGTGGAGAGAATTTGGACCTCAAAGTTTTAAAAGCAAATGTTCAAAAAAAAGTTTTTACATGCAACTAGGAAACGATATGTAGAAGCAATGGGGCATAGAAATCTATCTTGCCCTACAAGAAAGTAAGGGAAAAGGAGATTGTGGGTGAGTGGGGTAACAGAAGGGAGGGCTGACTGGGGAACAGGGCAATCAGAATATATGCCATCTTGGAGTGGGGGGGGTAGGGTAGAAATGGGTAGAAAATTTGTAATTCAAACTCTTGTGAAAATTAATGCTGAAAACTAAAAATATTAAATAAATAATGATTTTTAAAAAAAGAAATACATGTTTGGTGATGACTTTACTGTTTTACAATTCCTTTAACAAATAAAAACATTACATCATAATCAGAAAAATGTGTGCTCATCCTCCAATTTTCATCTAGTCCAAAGGTATACATGTACAGGTTCAAGCCCTCTGGTGAATAAAATGAACTGCGTACAACTGCAGTGTATGTAGGATATTTTCCAACTAGACTATTAAAGCTAGATGGCACCTTGGAGATCATCTGGTACAACCTGCTTACGAATGAGGAAATTGAGATCAAATTGGAACCCAGAGAGGTTTTAACTTGCCCATGGTGAAACAGGTTGGAAGTGGAAGCGACATGATTAGATTCAATGTCCTTTCTGCTACATTTTGCAGTTTCACAATTACTTTCCAAATAATTGAAATGAAAAAGGAATTATATGAGTGTGCACCCCATAGGTCCATAGACTATTGATTGGAGCTAGAAGGGACCGGTTGTAATAATTTCACCCACCCTTCTCATTTTAAAGATGATAAGATCCAGGTCCAGGGAGTTAGTGAGTTACCCAGGATTGCATAGCTTGCAATTTTTTTTTTTTTACTTTCCTTTGAAGTCTTGTCCAAAATTGAACCAAGGTCCCATTTCCATAGTAAAAATTTTCTTCTCCCAAGATAAAAAGCAAAAATCCTCCAAAATCTACTCTCAAAACGGGTACAGTTAAGTGATGTGTTATTTTCCTTTGTCTTTTCTTTTTTCTCTTTCCCATGGCTATTCTATGGAGTATGTACCCTTTCCCCACCCTGTCTTAGTTCATGTTGCAAAATAGCAATGAAAACTATATATACCTCCCTGCATAAAAGACACCAAAAGATTGTTTTATTGATCATATTTTTTCTTCTTTGTGTTAGAAATACCAAAGGAATGCTAGGATATACATGTGATATATATATATATATATACATATATATATATATACACATATATATTTACATGGATATATATGACTTATGTGTTTATGTATGTATGTATATATGTATACACATATATTTGAATTGAGATTGTATAGATATGCAATATGTCTGAGATAAAGACTCCTTAAGGTACTTGGATGTTACGAGGGGGTGGAGGAGGTACAGAATCAGGTTCCTGGTATTTGAATCTGAATATGACATAAAGCTCTAAATCATTTTCTTATTTTCCCAGTGTCAAGCACTTCATCTCTTCCTCTCCCTCCACCCCACTCCCCCAAAGTGCCTTAGGGCCTTCTTCTAATAGCTGCTATTCCTTTCATGTCACAAATGGTGAGCTGGAACCCGGATGCTGAAAAGTAGAAATCAGCAAAGGAGGGGAGAAGGGCATATAATGTGAAACTAGAAACTGTTGCTTCCTCTGGCCAAAACACATTTCTTATAAATTTTGGAGGATAAGCAATAGCGATAAGCAATAGTGCTTAGTGACACATAGCTTTTCTTTGTTCCAACTATTCTATTTTCATTTTTTTAGTCTTTCCTTAGAGGGGTGAAAGACTCTGAGGATTGGATGAGAAAGGACTTGGTATCAGAGGATGCAGTCCCTTCAATTTCCACATTAATATGGGCATCATATGCCTTCAAGGAAGTCGACACAACTTTTTATGAGGTATCAATGATTTATTAGAAATCTAGATGTTCTTCATTCCCTAGAAACAAACAACATCTTTCACTGGGTGACAGGAAACGGTGTGGCAGTCTGATTTGTGGTGTTTCGGCTTGTTTTGTTTTGTTAAATTATTTTTATTAATATTATAAAATGCTGGGATTGAAATGATTGTAATAGCATAATATGTCTAGTTTGGCTTGACTTCTTTGATGGTGCTTTTTTCCCCCTGAAAAATGACATTAATAAGGCATTCCCAAAAGTTAGGGTCAGAGTTTGACATATGTTGGTAGAGGTGAGATTGCAGCATAAGGGTAAGTCTCTCTGAGGTGCCTTCAGGGTGTCCTCTTAAACCTGTCATGAGGCTTTTAACTGATTTGCAGAGAGAATTAACCTAATTTGGTGCTACAATTTATATTCACCAATTCTAGACTCTTTCATTCCTATTGCTAGGCTCCTGTACTTGGGATGTGGGATCAGCTGTGAATGTAAGGCTTTCTATTGAACCCTGACAATATAATGGACCAATTCTGTAGTTAATTCACGGATGTCTGGTATGTCTCCAGCAGTTTAACAGATGGATCTCTAGTCAAGCTTCTCTCAAACTCTTTGTTAAATATTCATAGAGCCAGCTTGCAAATAGGCCCAGCTATGCCCCTGGAGGCATCGGCATGGGCCTCTGAACTGGGAAGGATATAAACTTGGCCAGTGTAGCTATGAGATCCAAAATGTTTTCTGTAAGAACCTCTCCTCAACTGTAGGGTGTCAGGGACAAGCTTATGCATAGCAGTGATTGGGAGTGTGCAGGCTGTGCCTGCTCATTCAACTTATTAATAAGCACATGGTAAACAGAATGCTAATCTGAAAACATGAGCAGTTATTAATATGGAAAGATGGAAATGAAAACCAAACTAATGAGTAACTTTGAGCATTCTGGCCCTTGTTTTGTTACCTTAGCAGACAACGAAGAAGTAGATAATGGCACCTTTACCCTAAGTATTGCATCTACTTGGGAACTTGCCAAATTAATATGTTAATGAGATAACATTGTGATAATAGGCTTTAAGATGCATAATATGTCTGATAAATATCTATGACTTGTTTATGAGATATGGTGATATATTTATGCATAGATGTATATATTATATATAAATCATTAGGCCTATTTGATGATAATGCCAAAGTGAAATATTAAAGTTTCTTATTTCATCAAGTGAAGGCCTGTGTGTGGTATAGTTAAATGAACATTGGGTTTGGGGTTGGAAGAACTAGGATTTATTATTTGCATGATCTTAAATCACTTCAGCTCTCTGGACCTCAGTTTCCTCATCTGTAAATGGAGGGGACTGGACTAGAAGACCTTCAAGATCCCTTCTAGAGCTTATTCTATGATCCTACAATTTCATGTCTAAGTATATGCCTATATTCCCAATGTCATAAATCTACTGTCTGAGAGTACTTTAGTTGCTCTTTAAAATAGACATAGATCAAATGAGACTACAATTCAAAACGATGGTGATAATAAAAGTAGCTGCAAATTCAGAGATATGATAAAAAAAAATCTCTTCTCTTTATTCTTCATTTCAAGTTCTCTGCCCTATTCTCATTTCAGTCTTCTGTCTTCTTTTTTTTTCTCTGTGCCTGGACTTTGATTGTATTGCTAACTAATATTCCATCATCATGGACAATTTCTTTTCATAATCCTTCCATTTTCTGGTACCCATAAAAATCATGCTTTTTCTAGAAGATATTTTATCCCTGGTCAATGCTGCTTCTTTCTCTTCTTAAGAACTCGCTCCCTTTCCCAACTTGCAATAAAAGCCAGTGTTTATGAAGAGGAATTTGAATTCTCCTTGCTATCTTCTGTCACTTTTAACCGTCTTCCTGTTTCCATTAGCTTTCCTCCTTTGACGTTAATTTCATCTGCCTATTAGACCATGTCCAGGTGCTTGTTGCAGACTTCAACAGACTCCCAGATCACCTTCCCTCCTTCCTTAAGGAGTTATAACATAGTTAAAACTCTTCCTCCCCACTCCAACCTCTGTCCTCACACATGTAGATTTTAAATATTATTCATGTTAATGTCTCCTTAAATATTCTGATCTCATGGTTCCTTAGCCTTTTCAATTCCTGTGATATGCATACCTATTCTATATCAGTCACCTATGTGTCACTTAAAATCCAGTATTACCTAAAAAGTACTGCCTATATGATCCTAACCTATGAAATTTTCTTTTCTGACCATAATCATTTGTCCTTACAAGGAGGCTTGTTTTGTGGTGGAGGGAAGGGAAAATGTGGAGATTGAAAGATTTGGCAACTAATTAGCATTAGCAAGAGGGAGGAGCAAAGGATATTGTAGTTGTGAGTAATCTCTCCACAGTAATTGAGAAGTTCAGAAGAAGAGTAGGTTTTGGGGAAAAAATGCTAACAGGCTCAATTTATACTTGTTGGAGAGTAGAACCACAAAAGAGTTAACTGGTATAGTCTTTATATTACCACATAGTTTGTATTTAATAAATATTTGTTAAATCAATATTGATACAGTAAATGAAAGTGGTTGAAGCAAAACCCTTTCCCCTTGTGACTCTGAAAACAAGCATGCTTGGTTCAAAGGACTTTCTGTGATATAAGTCTTTTCCTTCCTTATGAGAACAATTGGGCTTGATGTAGAAGAAACTGAGGAAGCTGAGGTGCCCAACCTTACTAAGAATATTGGGTTTATGCCACTTAACTGTTTTAAAGCCAATGCTTTTAACTGCATTTTCATTGTAGTAAAAGTACATTCAATCCTCCTATGAATAATCCTTTTTGGGCAATATGGAATTTAGAAAGAAATTCAAATCTCAGTGAGATGGGGGCTGAGCCATGAGAGATTTTTGAATTATTATGGCTATGCTCATCCCTTGATAGAATTTAGGAAAGTCATCTAAGGGGGCTGTATAATTGCCCGATACTAAAATCCAGGACTTGATTATACATTCACAGCAGTAATGAATGCTTGAGATTGCTGTATGACCTGGTAACTAGTGGAAATATTGAACACTAAATATCAATTCCAGCAGTACTTCCTAGGTGGCACATAGACTGCTTGCTGCCTTTCTATTTCTGCACATGTGCTTATCTTGGTTTTATGTCTGTTTCTACTCCAAAATCAATGGAAATTGCTGGAAGAAGTTTCAAATCTATGGTGACTGGATTAATTATCTAACTTCACCTGAGCTCTCTTGTTCACCCATATTTTTGTCTACCTCTTATTGTTTCACTGTTGCATTTCACAGTGAGGATATTTCAAAACTCCCTTTCCTTCTTAAGCTCCCAACATGACCCTAAACCTTTTTCTCTCAGTAGAGGATCTGACATTTGCCTTATGGAGAAAATAGAGATATCCTTTGTGGACTCCCTCATTCACCCACAGCACCTCTCAATATCTCTCTATAACTTTACCTGTCCTTACTTTCCATTCGCATGTGTATAAGTAATACATGGCTTAGGCTATGTATTCTTTCTTGCCAAAACCAATCTTTTCACTTGTTTCCTAAATCCCATAGTTTCCCATCTCTTGTGGGAGTTTGTGCCTTCAATAATTCCTTCTTCACCCCACTGCTGACTCTTTCCCCATTGGCCAATAACATACTCTTATCTGTCTCATCCTATCCCTCCCCACCTGTCTCCCCTAACAAACAAACAAAAACACACTTGCCCTACTAACCCTTCATCTGTCATCCTATATATTTTCTCTTTCATTGTCAAATTCCTAGAAATAATTGTTTACACTCATTGGTTTTACTTCCAAACAATTCATTAATTCTCAATTTCTTGCAATCTGGCTTAAAATCTTGCCACTGCACTAAAGTGACTAACTCCAAAATTTCCGGTGACTTCTTACCCGCTAAGGTCAATGGCATTTTCTCAGTCATCATTCTTCTTGACCCTCCTAAAGCTTTCAAGACACTGGACCAAACCTTTCTCCTATATAATCTCTACTTTCTTCTGTTCTCATCATGCTACTATCTCTAATTTCCTTCCTTATCCATCTGAATTCAGTATCTTTTCTGGGATCATCACCCATTTTCTACCTTGTGAGTGTGGATATTCCCTAAAAATCTATATTTGTTCTTCTTCTTTTTATTATCTATACTCTTTTTTTCACAATCCCATATTCATTTTTATGGGTTCACTTATTACTTCTATGCAAATGGCTCTCAAATTCATATATACAGTCCTGATTTCCTACAAGAACTCTAGTCTTTTATCAGCTACCCTGTTAGACATCTCTCCTTGACATCTCACACTCAACATATTCAAAATGAAACTTTGTTTTATTGATTAAATGTTTCATCCACTAAATTTACTCTTTGCCCAAACTTCTATTTTTTTTGTAAAGGATGCAACTATTCTCCCAATCATCTTCCCTGGAATTAGACACACATCAAATTAGTTGTCATGTTCTGTCAAATCTAATGCCATAGACTCTCTCACATCCATTCATTTTGTTCTACTCACGTGATCACCATCCCTTCTCACCTATTCTGTTGTAGAGTCTGCCTGCTTCCAGTCTCACACATAATCAGTCTCCACATTACAATAAAAATAATCTTAAGGCACAAGTAGAGCATGCCATTCCTTTTCAGTGGTTGCCTATTATCTCAAATATAAAATACAAATTCATAAGGCTGGCATTTAAAGCTCTTTACCCAGCAACCTTTTAAGTCCTATTTCACATTGTTGTTGTTCAGTTGTTTCAGTTGTGTCTGACTTTTTGTGACAAAATTTTGGATTTTCTTGGCAAATATACTGGAGTGGTTTGCCATTTCTTTGTCCAGCTCATTTGACAGATGAAGAAACTGAGGCAAACAGGTAAAGTAACTTGCCTGGAGGAACACAGATAGTAATTGTCTGAGGCCAGATTTGAACTTAGATCTTCTGACTCCAGGTCTGGTTCTCTGTCTACTATGCCCCTTAGCTGCCTTATTTTATAGAATCTAAGTTCTTGCCAAACTGCAGTACTGATGCAATATAAAACACTGGGGTGTGTGTGGGGGGTGGAACCCAGATGTGGAAACTCTCTCTTCTAATGCAAGTTGGCAACTTTTCTGCAACTTAAAATCTTAAAAAGTTACCTAGAGCATTGAAAGTTTAAATGACTTGCCAAGATTCACACAAACCAGTAGATATCAGGGAAAACTACAACCCAGACAAATTCAGACTGCAAGGCTTTCTCTCAAACCACTATTCCATAAGGTCTCTTTGGAATCAGAAGACTCGATTTTAAATCCTGCCTGTGCTACTTCCTAGTTGTGTGACTGTTGATAGGTCATTTTACCTGGCTCTGAGTTTTCTCATTTGTAAAATGAAGTGGTTGAACTCAGTGACTTCAGAAGTTCCTCCTGGTGCTAAATTTATAATCTTATAATCCTAAAAGCTATTCTCTCCTATTGCTGTGTATTTGCCCAAGGGTACATAACTAAACTATATTTCCTCTTCAAAGTTGATTCTATGAATCCTTATTTTAGCATCTTAGATTGGAACTGAAAAAGATATTACATGCCTTCATTTTATAGATGAAGAAACAGAGGAGTAGGGAGGTAAAGTGAGTGACTTGTTGAGAGTCTGAAATAGGATTTGAACTCAGATCATTCTGACCCCAAATCTAGTGCTTTATCTATTACTCCATATTGCTTCTACAATTTCTCCAGGTTCAGTTCAAGTATCACATTAACTTTGAAGCCAGCCTTATCTTTGCAGATGATCCCGGTTAGTTATTTCTACTTCCTCAAATTTCTGAAATTTCTACTTACTGAAATTATCAGTAATTGTGGGAAGGCTTAATCAGAGGCCCCGAGTTCAACTGGATCCTTCAATTGAACTTGATATCATTGGAGGATTATCAGACTATGAGAGGGGCCACTCAAAATGAGAAGGAATCCTAATTATGTCAAGCAAATATCAAGCTAACTTGAAGGCTAAAAACCCTGTAATTTCATCTTCCTTATACTATCTCATCAGAAGAATACAAACTCTTTGAAGGCTGGAATTTTATTGTTGTCAAAAAGGCTACTGGGCATTGTGATGGGAGTTATGGAGATATGACAGGGCAAAGACATGACTCAGAAGATGCTTTTCATAAGTTTGCACTCTAATTGTGAAGGAGAAAAACAACTAGTTTAAGAAAGCATGCAGTAAATGCTTAGGGGACATAGAATGTGAATGACTACATTCAGGCTGAGCATGTAGGACCATAGATTTAGAGTTGGAATAAATTTTAGACAATATCTTGTCTAACATCCTCATTATAGAGATGAGGAGATTGAGGCTGAAAGGGTTATATAGGTTTAAGTAGCAGTGCTGAGAGTCAAATCGATAATTTCTGACTCCAGCTAAGGGTTGCACAGTAGATAGAGAACTAAGTCTAGGCATGGAGTTAGGAAGATGTGAGTTAAAATTTGATCACAGACAATTACTGTGTGGTCTTAGGCAAGTCATGTAACCTCTGCCTGCCTCAGTTTTCCTCAAGTATAAAATGGGGATAATAAGGCACCTTCTTCCCAGTGTTGTTGCGATAATCAAATAAGATATTTATAAAGTGCTTAGCACAGTGCCAGGCACATAATAGGCTCTTTATAAAAGCTTGTTTCCTTCTTTCCAAATCCAGTGCTCATTCCACTATACTACATTATCTGATTTTGTGAGTTATGCCACCAAGGCTTAGAGTTTTCTTTCAAAGGTGTGCTGTTTCATCGTTTGGTTTCATCATTCAGCCAGATGCACTGATGATGATGATAATGAAATGAAGAATAAGATGATTGTCTGTATGGAAGGAACATCAAGGTGTTCTTCAGTAGAACTCAACTCCTTGTTTTGCCATTTATTGGCCATCTGACCTTGGGTAAATCATTTAATATTTATGAAACTCAGTTTTCTCATCTGTAAAATATAGATAGGTAAGTATGGTGATACGTATCTCTACTCCCAGCAACCAGGGAAGTTGAAGCTGGCAGATCTCTTGAGACTGGGTGTTTATGAATTCACCTTCCATATGTTAATCCCTAAGGAATAAGAGGGACAAAGGAGGGTGTTATCAGGTTGGCTAATGATGGACCAGCTGTCTCAGGTTGAAAATGGAGTAGGTCAAAGCTCTTGTACCAATCATTGGAGGGAATTGGCTTTTGAGTAGGCCTTGCAATTGCCACATGGGTGAGATGGGGAAATCAGAGTGAGGTAATATCTACCTCTCCAAGTTGTAAAGATCTAATGAGATAGTGAATTTAAAATATCACTATTCTACTTTCTGTCTTCATGCAGAACGTTGTTGAAGAACATGAGCTGAAGAAGGAAAAGAAATGGTGAAAGGAATTTTGAAAACTTTAGAATCGAGAAAATCAGATTATATTTGAGAAAGGGTAATTTAGGAGAACTTGAGACAAATTTAAAAGAAGATGAAACCCTAAACCAGAGCAAGAGGTATATTAGAATGGAAGAAGAAAGGTTGAAAGAAGGGAGAAAAAGGGAGAGACCCTAGGTGAAAGAGAAAGATTCAATGAAAATGAGATTTGATCAAAAAAATTATTAAGGGTCTTACACTAAACACTGTGCCAAATGGTGTGAATTCAAATAGAAGCAAAAAGAAGACAGTCCTAGTCATCAAGGAACTTATGTTCCAATGAAGACAATACATTTAAAAAGTAAGGGATCTGAAAAAGCAATAGGGGAGTTGGAGTATGGTGTAGGGGAAGGAAGGTATCTCTTTGAAAGTTGGGGAATCAGAAGCTGAGTGAGTATGGCTGGCATGGGCATTTCCTCAAATGGAAATCTGGAGAAGGGGCTTCTTAATCGGAGGAAGAGACCATAGAGGTGGAAGCAACTTTATAAAGAAAAGGTGAAAATGTCTTGAGAGTCAAGAGGTAAACTGAGTTAGAAATAAGGTGGACTTGAGCTGAAAGAAAAAAAAAAGTATTCAAGGGGATAGAGGACCTGAGAAGAAGGGAAAGGAAGAGCAGAAAGAAGATTTGATCTAAAAGAATTTGAGCAAGAAGAAGAGAAGGAAGAGAAGGAAGATGATTAGTCTACTTAGTTAAGGGGTCAGTAAGATAAGGGAAAGGAAATTAAGTATGGCTATCAGAATCCTAAGTAGGTGTTAACAAAATGAGGAGAGTTGAAGACCTTCACAAGAACTATTTCAGTCATTGGATTTGTATTCCTAATATCTAGCACTATGCCTGAAACCTAGTAAGCACTTAATAAATATTTATTTGATTGATTAAAATCCCTCTTATTCCTGAGAATGAACAGATAGGGCTTAGAATGTAGAAATTATAAAGCATTTATTAAGCACCTGCTATTGCTAAACACTATGCAAAACTTCGGGGATATAAAAAGAAAAGTAAGAGACAATACATATAGGAGAAGTCAGCTACTGGATGAATGGAAAAGCCTGCAAGTCCCGACAGTACTGTGGAGTATCAGATAGTCGAGGCCAGAAATCCTTAGGGTTTTTCAACAGATCATATGACAGTGCCTGGAGGCTGGAAGGCATTGTGGCAGGGTAAAAAGTATAACCTGGAGGAAATATTGATACTCCATATTGGTGCAAGGCTTTCATGGTGATTCTCAACTCCTCCAGGAGATGTAAGCTACCATGTCACTCTTCTGTCCTGGCTACCTCATGTTGTCTGAGTGACCCCTTAGAAGGAGGGAAGGAAAGGGGGATAGGCTGCTAGTTCTTTCTTTCTGATTCCATGATTTGATGACTTCTGGTCTGATGCTTGACACTATATTGATGTAGTTGACTATCAGTCTCTAGAGAGAAATTTCTAAAAAATGAAGCCAATGTCTAGTTTAGGTATAATTTTGCCTATTCTGCCTTGTGGCAAATCTTGAAGTTGGGACAAATGAATATTTTAGCACCTGCCCTGTCAAGATATTAGGAAGAAAAATAAAAATATGCAGAGTATTTTTTAGATTCTCAGAAAAATCATAGGATCATAGAATCTTAGTAATAGAATGAGACCTTAGAGATCATCAAATAGAATTTTCTGCTAAAAGGACTAATTCCCTCTACAACAACCTTGACAGGTGTTTACTTAGCTTCTGCTTAAACACTTTCAATGGTGAGGAACTCATTGCTCCAAAGGGGTAACCCATTCCATTTGAGAAAACCTTAATTCCTAGAACATTGTTCCCCCCAGAGAAGCCAAATCAATCTCCTTATACATTCCATTCATTGATCTTGGTTCTGTTCTCTGGAGCGACACAGAAGCTTCATCCTTTTTACATAAATAAATACATACATACATACATACACACATGTACACATATACACATACATATATACACACATATTTATATATTACAATACATACATATACACACATACAAATATGTGTGTATATGCGTGTATATGCATATATAGAGACTATATATACATATAAGTATATATGAGTGTGTATACACACATTTAAATACTTGAAAACCACTTTTTTTTTTCTCTTTCAGACTAAATGCACACAATTCCTTCAATTATTCTTGATATTAGTCTTGAGTCTTCTCATTACCTTGGCTGAACTTCTTTTGTTGAACTCTCATTTGAGAATATTCCTCTTAAAGTGGTACTCAGAATTAGCCAGCACTTTATAATTAATGTGTCAAACTAACATGGAGAGCACAGCTGTTATGATCCTCCTATTCCTGGATACTGTAATTCTCTTAACATGCCCTGACTCATATGGTTGTGTTATTATTATTATTTTGTATGTAGGGCAGGTATATCACACTACTGAATCATATTGAGCTTGGAGTTGACCAAAACAATTAATTTTTAAAAAATATAAACTAATGTTAAGGCAAGTTTCTTCGTTCCTTCACTTGTGTCTTTATGTGATTGTTTTTATGAACCTAAGCATAGGATTTTACATTATTGCTTATTAAATTTTAGTTAATAAGCATTTAGCATAGTACCTGGAATATAGTAGGCACTTAATAAGGATTGATTGATTTATTTTTTTTAAAGATTTTCTCTTTTCTTCTTCCTGTGAAGGACAATTCAATTCAAATGTTTATTAATCATCTTCTCTGTGTCAGACACTGTCCTAAGCAGAAGAGGTACAGAAGCAAAATGAAGCAGATCTGGCCCTCAAAATGCTTATATTCAGATCCTGATTTTGCTTTGTTGAGGTAATTAGGATAGACTTTTTTTTTTTTTTTACTGCTTTCTCTTTTTGAATGCTAAGGTAATCAAGTACTTTTGATGAGTCTGTCCTTTCACATATAATGGCAATCAGATTGGACTTTTTGTTGTCTTTTGTTTCTTTGATTGAATCAAGAGTCTTTGACCTGCTTAAGAAATAAGAAAGCCTAGTTCACATAGGCTGTGATGCGCTCTGACTCTGAGAAAGGGTATATAAGATCTGACGTTGGTGTTTTGTTTTGGGGCTCACTCATTGGATGAGTGTTGGTGTGGAGACTCTGGATAGCCATTAAGGCTTTGAAAACCCAGATGTTGGTGCTTCTCTCTCTGATAACTATAACTTTGGTCAGGGAGCTAAAAGCCTGTATCTTGATATTTTTCTCAGTTTGTAATTTCTGTTTGTATTTGCTCTGAAGTTCAGGGAGCTGATTTTTTTCCCCCTGAACTAAGTGAATAATATATGTATGTTTAACTAAAGTGAGATTGTAAACCCATTAAAATGGCCTTCCTTAGAAAAGCAGATCAGAGAACTGTGCTGGCAGCTCTCCTGTGTGCTGGTGTTGTTGGTCTGGTTTTTGGCCTTACATAGCCACAGTAACTGCAAGCAGCATTGTTGTTACATGCTTCCAAGCCAGAGATAGTGATCCTCTAACTGGCTCCCAACCAAGGGGGACACCTGAAAATTTGAGAGATATGACTTCTATATTTTAAATATAGTCTGATAAAAATTTTGAGCAGTACAAAAATCTAGGATAAAACATTGTAGCATACAGATTGATAATAGAAAGTTTTCTTTTATAAATTAAATGTATATTTTTTGTTACATTTTAAATCTTAAACAGTCTCCCTCCCTACCTCCCTTCCTCCCCACCACTCACTAGAGAAGGCCATCATTTGACAAAGAGATACATTTGTATGCACATACATATATGTAAAACCACACTATGCATACTTATATTTATTAGTTCTTCCTCTGGAGGTAGATAGCATTTTCCTTCATAGGTCCTTTGTAAATGATTTGAATATTCATAATTCTCAGAATAGCTTAGTTGTTCACAGTTACTCTGAAAAATATCATTGTTACTGTATACAACATCCTCTTGGTTCTGCTCATTTCAGTCTTCATTATTTCATGCAAGTCTTTCCATGCTTTTCTAAAATCAACCTGCTCATCATTTCTTATAGAACAGTAGAATTCCATTGCAATTACATACTGGTCCTTGTTTAAACACTCCCTAATTGATGGGCATTGCCTCAATTTCTAGTTCTTCGATACCACAAAGAGAGCTGCTATAAATATTTTAGAATATATAAGTTCTCTTCATTTTTCCCTGATCATCTTGGGAAACAGGCCTAACAGTAGTATTGCTAGGTCAAAGGGTATATAGTTGTATAACTCTTTGGGCATAATTCCAGATTGCTCTCCAAAATGGTTCAATCAGTTCACGGCTCCATCAACAATCCCTTTTTCCACATCCCTTCAAACATTTGTCATTTTCCCCTTCTAATATTTTAGTCAATCTGATAGGTATGAAATGATATCTCAAAATTATTTTAATGTGAATTTCTCTAATCAATAATGATTTAGGACATTTTCATATTACTATATGTGGTTTTGATTTCCTTATCTAAACATTGCCTGTTAATATCCTTTGACCACTTATCAATTGGGGAATGACTCATATTCATATTTTGACAAAGTTCTCTATGTACTTGAGATATGATACTTTATCCAAGAAACTTTTTGTCACATTTCAATTGATTTATTTATTTTGGTTTTCAACATTCACTTCCATAAAATTTTGAGTTCCAAATTTTCTCCCCATCTCTCCCCTTCCCCCACCCCATGATGGCATGCATTCTGATTACCCCTTTCCCCAAACTTTCCTTCCATCTATCATACCCCTCACCTTATTCTTTTCCCATTCTATTTTTCTGTAGCATAAGATAGATTTCTATAACTCATTGCCTGTGTATCTTATTTATCAGTTGCATGTAAAAACAATTTTTAATATTCATTTAAAAAATTGAGTTCCAAATTCTTTCCTTTCCTCCATCCCCACTTACCCTCATTGAGAGGGCAAGCAAATTGATATAGGTTATACATGTATAGTCATTCAAAACACTTCCCTAATAGTCATGTTTGTGAAAGACTATATTTCCCTCCATGCTATCCCACCCCCATTTATTCTATTCTCTCCTTTGAACCTATCCCTCCTCAAAAGTGTTTGCTTCTTGTTACCTTCTCCCTCAATCTGCCCTCTCTTGTCTTACTCCCCCTCTCTTATCCCCATTCCTCTCACTTTCTTGTTGGGCAAGATATATTTCCATACCCAATTGCATATGTGTGATATTGCCTCCTTAAGCCAAATCTGAGGAGAGTAAGGTTAACTCATTTCCTCTTGCCTTTCCCCTCTTCCCCTCCACTGTAAAAGCTTTTTCTTACCTCTTTTATGTGAGATAATTTACCCCATTCTACCTCTCCCTTTCTCCTTCTTCCAGCACATTCCTCTCTCACACCTTAATTATATTTTTTAGATATCATCCCTTTATATTCAAATCACTCTGTGCCCTCTATCTACATGTATTCCCTCCAACTATTCTAATAATGAGAAAGGTCTCATGAATTATAAATATCTTTCCATGTAAGAATGTAAACAGTTCAACTTTAATAAGTCTCTTATGATTTCTCTTTCCTGTTTACTTTTTCATGCTTCTCTTGAGTCTTGTATTTGAAAGTCAGTTTTTCTATTTAGCTCTGGCTTCTCAAGAATGCATTAAGTTCCTCTACATCATTGAATATCAATTTTTCCCCTCATTGATTACATTCAGTTTTGCTTGGTAGGTGATTCTTTATCCAAGAAACTATTGATACCCTCCCATTTCTCTGCTTTCTTTCTAATCTTGAATACATTGGTTTTATGTGTACAAAGTCCTTGTAATTTATTGTAATGAAAATTATTTATCTTTTATCTCACAATGCTCTCAATCTCTTGTTTATTCATAATTTTTTTATATCCATAAGTCTGATATGTAATAGGTCCCATGTTCTTCTAATTTACTTATGAAACATCTCTTTATATCTATGTCATGTATCCATTTTCACCTTCTATTGGTAAATGGTGTAAGATATTGGTCTATACCTAGTTTCTGCCAGACTATTTTCCAGTTTTCACAACAATTTTTTTTTTTGCCAAATAGTGAATTCTTATCCCAAAAGCAGTGGAATGTTTGCAATCTACATTTGCAAACTTCCTTATTTGAATCAAGAATCTTTGGATAAACCATCTTACTGTCATTTAACTGTTTGTGGTTCTATTTATGTTACTATCTCCTGCTTTTTTTAAAAAAAATACCTTATTCTAGATGTTAGTTTTCTTATATTTTTACACTTACTTGCAACCATTTCATACTTATATGTATGCATATATATGCATATATATATATTTCCTTCCATCTTTTGTATATGCCCTTTTAAAATTAAAATCAATTATAGTGCTTCTTGTGGAGCCATATCATCTTTTGTGATGCCTTATTTTCCTTATCTCTAGCATTTGTGATTTTATTGTCAGAATTTCATTTTGAAAGTCATTCTTCTTGATTTAATTTTCAGAAGAAGAGCAAGAGGAAAAGTTTAGCCACATAATGCAATTCATTTATGCTTTGTCTCTCCCTTCTTTCCTTCTTTTTCCTCCCCTTCCTCCCTCTCTTCCTCCTTCCCTCTATTCTTCTCTCCTCTTTCTCTTTCTGAATTTTTTCTTCCTCTTGTCTTTTGTATTCTTGTCCTCCTCTTTCTCCCTTCATCCTGTCCTTCTGAATAAGCATTTTTTTTTCCTTTATTCTAAAGCTGCCAATACTATAAAGAAAACCTTTGGATTTGATCTATAATTGGAAACTGACTTTTTTATTTTATATGCTAAGAGGACCACTGCAGGGATTCAACTTTATTGTCCCCAAAATCAAAACAATAAAATATGAACATGTTTTCTTTCCTCAAGTTGTTAAAACTCATGACTTAAAAAAAAATAACCACACTTTGTACTCTTTTTTTTCAGAGCTCACCAGATAAGACAGATTGAGCTGGGCCATTACCATTCTCATCAGTTTAGATTTATATGATGCATATATTGAAATGAACATCTGGGCAGTTACAGAATGCACTTTGGTGAAGCCCCCTTGTAGCATTTTCCACTTTTTTGTGTGGGGGGGAGGGCTCCCTTTGGAAAATATCATAAGTGGAAAAATAGCACATTGTAAATAGAAAACACTTTAAAAGAAAATATTATGCATACAGTTAACAGAAAATAGAATATTAATGAGGAGTTTCACTGCATATATTTAAAGCCCCAAATTGTATCATAAAACAACAAACAGGAATAATTTGTATTGATTATTTATCCTTTTTACTGTATCCAGAAAACCAGTGTATTTGAAATCATATGGGACCTCCAAAGCCAGTAATTTGAAATAAAGTACTCCACTGACACATCCATTAGAAGTGGAGCTTTCCACATATGAGTCATCCAAGGAGACACTTGAATTGGGTGCTTTATGAAGCAGGATGGATGATTCAGGGTATGACATTTAATAATCTGAGTCAGAACAAACTGATGTCTAAGTGTTGTGAAAATGCATTCTGTCTTATGAATCCCTAAGGAGAGGGCTTGCTCTTGGTCATTCATAGTTAAAAAGAGGTTAAGTTGATAACTTTAATAGATGAATCTATTTCAGTTAAGCTAATCAGCCTGCCTACCTCTAGTTCCCTCAAATTGATTTTCGGTACTAGAGAAGTGGAAAATAAGCAGTCAAGTCCTAGTTTCCAACACTTACTGTGTAAACATGGGCAAGTGACAATCTCGACCTCAATTATGCTCATCTTTAAAATGAGGGTAATAATAAAAAAATTCAAATGAGTTTTTCATCACAAAGTTATGAGTATTTCTTATAATTATGCAGATCATTACTCATCACAGACTGCTTTCTTACGTTACTTTTTCCTATGCTCTTTGATAAGTTTGTGATGAGTCCTTCCTTGCCTGTTCTTTAAAAAGTTCTGGGAGAGTTGGAAGTTTTTGGCACTTCCAAGGTAGTATGATTTGGGGAGATGTGGTCTCTGTTCTTCTGGTCTGCATTCTGGTCCATACCTATGAAAGACCCTTGTTCCCTTGGAATTGCAATTGATGCTGCACCTCAAGGCCCTTGATCCCTTGTGATTAAAGGCAATAATGCTCCATTTCTGGACCTGAAGTGTTTCTTCTCAGGGTCTCTGCTCCCTTCAGGGTCACTGATCCCTTGCTACTGAAAGCATTACTTTTCCTTAGTACCCCTCTTCCCTCTTGACCAAAAGTGTTCCTCTCTACCCTTGAACTGTAATCCAGCACTGGGTATAGGCAATGGAATTGCCAAAGAACACCTAGTCTTCCATCCAGTGCTGCCACAGGGGTCCTTTGTAATCACTTTTCACCTGTTGCCACATCTCCTCACTTTCTGTATCTTGAAACCTTTCGAAGCTGCTGTTTTGGTTGCTAACTCTGTTGGTACCACTTAGTCTCCCATGTCATAGATTTCTCTCTCCAACCTTCTAAATTGCCTTGGGCCGGATGAATGTCTCACCTTCACCTTTGGTTGTATCCACCACTCCAAAATTGAAGTTGCTTGGGGGCGAATGTCAGAAGAGTTAAGTTCAGTGTTTCCTTTCCTCTGCTCTCTTGGCTCCACCCCATTACTACTTTCTAGAATCAATATCCAGTTTCTCTCAAAGCTTAGCCCAAGTACCACCTTATATGTGGTCTTGATCCTTTCCTGATCCTCTTAGCTTTTAGTACTTTTCTTCACAATCTGGCTAATGCTGGGTCCTCTCAGATGCTAGTAACTTATTTTCTTTTGTATGTACTTATATATGCTCAGATTCCTTCCCCAAGAAGATGAAATATATTAAATTCTAAAGATGGTCTAATTTTTGTTCTCTTGACCATGTATTCAATATAGTATGAATCTATTCACCAAATCCTAGCCCCTAGCATATTGAAAGCATTTATGGATGCTTGTTGATTGAGTGTCTGATTCAACTAACACCGGTATAGAGTTCTCCTAAATCTCTTTTTTCAAACCCTCCCTTCTTTTCTGATCTAAATCTTCTACTACCTATAGAACATGTCCACATACATGACTCAATAGCATCAGAAACTCCATTCATTTTAAAAATTTAATGGATCTAGAGTGTATCAGGTTAACAACAAGGTATACTAGACATTTTCTGTGATCCCCATGATCTCTCAAACCACTCCAAAACAGAAAGTATGTGCTAAAGATAAAGCAACTTTAGCTTTTCCATGGTCTAGGATGCCAAGAATTCAAAAGAAGGTTAAAAAAACTCCATACCAAGGAACTGATGCTCACTGACCCTGAGCTCACTCAGCAATCCTCCCTTAATTCCCACACTACTGGAAACAAGGACACAATAATACATTCAGGGACATGATCTTTCCCTGCATTCTATTTTATCCTCTTCTTTCCACCTGCCCCACCACCTTTCTAGTACCATAGGGCAGAACTTTTTAAACTGTGAGTCTCAAGTGGAAAAAGTTTAAGAAACCCTGCCATAGAGACCCTGATTCATACTGTGGAAGTTTGCGTAGGCTTGCTTGAACACAGCCCTTTAGGAGCTAAAGCCTGTCCGAGGCTGCAACCTAGAGGCACTTGTACTGCAAAGCTCTGAGACAGATGGAGGAAAATATAAACCTAACTCTTATAATTTTAAATGTGAATGGATTAGGACATCCAATAAAATAAAAAAAGTGACATTGGGTAAGAAAATAAAATGCTGCAACCTATTGCTTTGAGAAATGCGTGCACGCGCGCACACACACACACACACAAAACCCCAAAGACATATATGAAATAAAACTCAGAGGATAGAAGAAATTTTTTTTTACTATGTTTTAAGTGAATCCAAAAAAGCAGGAGTTGTCATCATGGAATCAGATAAAGCAAAAAAAAAAAAAACCAACAAAATATTCAAGAAATAGAAAGAGATAAGAAAAATATATTATGCTTAAAGTAACCATACATAACAAACCAGTATCAGTAATAAACATACATGCTCCAAATGCTTTAGCATTGAAATTCATAAAGGGAACATTATCTGAGTTTCAAGAAGACACAGAGAGTAACACAATTGTGATAGGAGACTTTAGTATCCCTCTGTCAGTTTTGGATAAGTTTGGCAGAAAGAAAAATAGGAGAGACAATATGGAACTGAACAAAATTTACTTATTATTATTTTACATAATTCTGGAAATTCTGATAATAGAAATTAGAAAAGGGAAAGAAATTAAAGGAATTAAAGAGGAGATAAAACTTTCCCCATTTGTGGGTAGTATGATAGTTTACTTGTAAAACCCTTGGAAGTCAGCAAACATACTAATTGAGACAATTAATAGCTCCAGCAAAATCGCAGGCTACAAAACAAATCTTAAAATTAACTAGCAGTGAACCTCTTCTTGTCCATGAAGTGCCTGCATAAAGATGGCCAAGTCTGAGAACCGTACCTCCCATGACCAGTCTTATAAATGGAAGAGGATTGAGCTAGGTCACAGAGATACAAGTACCTGAAAGGAGACACTGGCTTGTGAATAGGAATAAAGATCTGCCTTTCCTAATGTAGTTCACAGTCTATCTAGGGAGAGAAGACAATATGCACATAGCACTATACTACAAAGCACAAAGTGTATGGTATTCCGAGATTGTTTCCCACCTCCATGGCACATGACCACATAGGAATCGTTTTTTTCACCTGAGGGTCTTGGCACAGTGTTTTATAGGCTTGACAAAAGTTTTAATTAAATAGATAACACCGCTTCTAGTTGTTATCACAATATGGTTAAAAGTATAACCTTGGTATGTTACTGGTAGGTCCATAAGCCCTCCAACTTATATGATATATAATTTGATCATGTGACCTACATTCAAGTCCTTGATTTAAAAGGTTGGTGAACACTTGTTTTAATACTTTACCTATTCATTAATTATTATTCTTATTTTGTTCAGAGATTCAAGTAAGAAGGGAAGACATATTTATATTACCTGATCTCTGCCCTCCAGAATCCTAAAGTCTAGTAGGAGGAAAAAAGTCACATGCATAAATAACTATATAGTCAAGTATATTCAAGAAAACTGTCTTAACTAATAGGGCCTTAACAGTTGCCCAAAAATCATTTTTTTTTAATTTCTTGATGCTGGGAGTATTTTTATAAATGCTTCACCTACCCCAGTTGTAAAGGTCAAACTTTGTTGCCAACTTTAATTACCAATCATTTCACTAAATTTCCTTAATTTCTATTGTACTTGTATTTGGGAAACATTTAAAAAATATTTGTTTTCAGTTCTGTTTTCTCTCTCTCCCTCATTAAGAGGGCAGATATGATGCCCATTCCCACTGTTCATGTGAGGTCACTCACACAGGATGTGTTTCTGCACTAGCCTTGTTGAGAAAAAAAAAGGAAGCAGGAGGGATAAAGAAAAAAAATGCTTCAAAAAAGTCAACAGCATTTCTATGCAATAATAACAAAACACTTGAAGCAACAATAGGAAAGGAAATCCCATGCCAAATAACTCCAGAATGCATAAAGTATCTGGGGATCAACCTCTTAAAGCATACAAAGGACTTGCATGAATTCAGTTACAAAGTGTTTCTTAAAGAAAAGAACAGGAGGACTGAACGCCAGCAGGACCAGTCTTGAAACTTAGGACACTTTGTCAAAACCCATGACAAAGTTTTTTTCCTACACATAGGTCTTGTTAGAAATGTCAAAATCTCCTAGAGGCACAACAGCAGCAGCAGCAACAAAAAGATATAAAAATTTGATTGCATATATTTTCATTTGGACCATAGAATAATTCAAGACAATGTCATCAATCAGTTATAAGCATATAAGTGATTTCTCATAAAATTTATGTGGAGTAAATCTAGTTTTCCTGGTGGTAGTAGACTTTATATATATGAATACTATGAGTAAAACATCTGACTATTTAAATGGAGTTTCAGCATAGATTTTTAACTATCTAATTTTAAAATTCCATTTTGTCATATCACCCTTGTATCCAATTTAACACGGACAATAAAATGTTGAATCTGCTTTAAAAATGTCCCAAAAGATGTTAAACTATCTATGCCCTTTGACCCAGCAATACCACTACTTGGTCTATTTCCAAAGATATATAGGGAAAAAGAACCTATATATTCTAAAATTCTTGTGGCAGCTCTCTTTTGTGGTGTGGCAACGAACAGGAGGTTGCAGGGATACTCATCAATTGAGGAATGGCTGAACAGGTTGTGATGTATGATTGTGTTGGAATTTTACTGTGCTATAAGAAATGATGAAGTCAATGGTTTTAGAAAAACATGGAAAGACTTGTATGAAATAAAGAAGAGTAAAGTGAGCAGAACCAGGAGAACACTATATATAGTAACAACAATATTGTTTTAAGAAGAACTTTGAACAAATACATTATTTTGACTATTATAAATACTCAAATTAACTAAAAAGGACATACGAAGAAAGACTCTATGTGCATCCAGAGAAAGAATTAATAAATAGAAGTGCATATAGAATAATTTTATAAAAATAAGCCTATTTGTGTCTAATGGTAACTATCTCAAGGGCAGGGGGTGGGAGGAGGGAAGAAAAAAAAGAAATTTACATGATAATTTTGTTGTATATTTGAAAAGAATAGCAAATTGTACATAGTAGATTTGCAGTTTTGTGTGCAATCATCTTTTTTTATTGTACTATGTAATGGAAAGGCTTGTTTTATTCCATAAATTAAAAGAATAAAGAAGAACTCAAAAAGTCACAGAAATATTCAGTGCTTGTGATTAGACCATGCCAATATAATAAAAATGACAATCAATTTACACTTTTAATACCAGACAAATCAAAATACCAAGGAGATACTTTATAGAGCTTGATAAAATAATGAGAAAATTCATTTGGATAAACAAAGGATCTAGAATATCAAGAGAAATAATAAAAAGAATTAAGGATGAAGGAGGAATAGCATTTCCAAATATCAAACTGTATTATAAAGCAGCAATTATCAAAATCACTGGTGTTGTTTAAAGAATAAAGAGATAGATAATGAAACAGAATAAAAGAGGAGATTTAAAAACAAAACAACTCAATAATCTACTGTTTGATAAAGTAGAAAATACGTTACCTAGAAAAAAACCTCCTTGTTTGATAAAAACTTCTGTGAAAACTAGAAAGCAGTTTGGCAGAAATTAGGCTTAAACTAACACTTAACATCACATTCCACAATATGTTCTAAATGGATATATGACTTTATTAATAAATACAATAAAAAAATTAAAAGAGAAAGAGATCACATACATACGATAGCTATGGGTCATAGATATATTCTCAACTAAAAAAGAAGTAGAGGCAATTACAAAAGATAAATAACTGATTATTTGAAACTGAAAAGATTTTCCAGAGACAACATTAATGCATATGCTCCAAATCACTAATAATAAAAAGAAGGAAAATTAAAACAACCTTGAATTCCTTCAAATTGGCAAAAATGAGAGAAAGAATGGCAACAGTTAATGTTGTAATGGTTGTGGGAAGACAGACACACTAATACATTGTTGGTGGAGCTGTGACATGGTAAATCATTTTGGAAAGCAATTTGGAATAATACAAATATAGTGGTTAAAATGTGTATACCCTTTGAATTAGAGACTCCATTTTTGGGTCTATCTCCCAAGGAAATTTTCAATCACAAAAAAGTATACGTGTACATCATAATATTTATAAAAATACTTTTTTGTATTAGCTAAGAATTAGAAACAAAGTAAATGTCCATCAATTGAGGAATGGCTAAATAAATTGTGGTACCTAAATGTAATGGAATACTCCTGTGCTATAAGAAATGATGTATGTGATAAATATAGAGAAGCACGGAAATAGCTATATGAACTGATTCAGAGTAAAGTGAGCAGAGCCAAGATAACAATATACACAATAACTACAACAATGTAAGTGGAAGGAACAGTGGTACACCAAAAAATTAAAAGTAAATAAAACAGGGGTGGAGCCAAGATGGCCATAAGAAAACAGTGTCTTACCTGAGCTCTCTCACAAGGTCTGACAGATTCCTATGAAAAAGTGAATTTGAGCAGATTTGAGAGAATTAGAAACTGTGAGCAGTCTGAGTGGGGCAAATTTCCAAGCCGGGAGAGTCTGAAAGCTAAAGGCACAAATCTGTAGGCTTGGAGTGTGCTCGGCTTGCGGAGCTGCTACAGACAGCACCAAAGCAGAAGCAGCTGGCTGGGAAACCCATGTGGGAGACAGGCTAGGAAAAATCTGGGCACCGGAAACTGGCAAAGATCCCCAGGCCTCCCAACACAGGACGGCAGGGAAAAAGGAGATCAATGATCTGGGCATGCAGCTGAAAAAGCTAGAAAAAGAGCAAATTGAAAATCCCCAATTAAATACCAAATTAGAAATACTGAAAATCAAAGGAGAGATTAATAAAATTGAAACCAAGAAA
>CM053627.1:106342846-106392342 GCA_028646595.1 Phalanger gymnotis | reverse complement strand
CATTTCATTGATCACAATTCTTCTCCATAACTTGACTAGTGTGTAAATTAATTCAATACGTAGTTATACATGGAAGCTATATGGGATTCCATGCTGTCTTGGGGAGGGAGGGAAGAAAATCTGGAACTCAAAATTATGTAGAACTGAATGTTGTAAACTAAAAATAAAAAAAAAAATTAAAAAAGTAAATGAAACAAAATCATATAGATCAAATGGGACTTGATGAAGAGATAGGAGAATACAACCCTAGCCTACACCTTTTTGGGGCTGAGATGTCCATGAGTCACGTATTGCACATGTTTTTGAACTTTTTCCTTTTTTCTCTTTTTAATAATTTTTTTAATTTTAAATTTTTTTCTTTCCCCCCACTTAATCACATTTTATTATTTTTTTTGCAATTATACATAAAGATGTTTTTTTTTTTAGCATCCCTGGTGATTTATTTCTCCCTGTAACAGATGCCCATGGGCTGTAGCCCCAGCTTGGAACATGTTGTGCAGTTAAGAAATCTCTAAGCACCTTAGAGGATAGAGGATAGTGGAAGAATCAGAGATAGGGAGGGAGGATGGGTTCTTTCCTAGGGCAGGGAGTTTGGTACTCAGCTCAAGCCCAACAGTCAAGGAGAAGATGAATCTTTGTGGAAGAGGGACATGTTCCACTCAGAGGGCCAAGGACTTTGTGGGGAGAGGGGGAGCAGGGACCCAGTAGCTCAGTCCAGAGCGATGGACCCCCAACCTCCCCCAACAGGGGGCTCTAGTTCATGTTTGCAGGGTTCACTGGCCTGGTGCCCCTCACCTGACCAGGCAAAAGGTGAGCCAGTACATGAAGAGGGGCTGGGTGGCTGAGATGGCCATGGTCAGGTACATGCACAGCTGGTTTTGCACCCATCAGATCAGTATGCCTTCAGCTGCCACTCCAGACAGGATTTTCAGTCGAAAGGTACACATCATGAAGACAAAAATGGCCACACAACAACAGCTGAGCACCAGGTAGTAGCCAGTCCTCCCAAAGAGCAGGCCAGCCATGA
This sequence comes from Phalanger gymnotis, assembly GCA_028646595.1. Taxonomy (NCBI): domain Eukaryota; kingdom Metazoa; phylum Chordata; class Mammalia; order Diprotodontia; family Phalangeridae; genus Phalanger; species Phalanger gymnotis. The sequence continues at coordinate 106,391,315 of CM053627.1, read as the reverse complement.
CCCCATCAGTCATTCCTACATACTTGTAACCTCAGCAGGTCGATGGTGGAGAGGTCTGTGTTGACAGTGACTAGGTAGAGGCTCAGCAGGATGGCTAGCACCTCTGATGGGGTGCTTGGGTACCTGTGCTTGGACCCCAATTCCAAAATCATATTTCTCCCTAGCTTCAAAACACTATCCTTGTCAGTTTTTTCCTCAGCCAAAGGACAGTATGTCCTAGCAAAACAGGAGAAAACACAAGTGAAACAATTATCTCTCTTCCTGATACAGTAGTCAGCTCCACCTATAGAATTTATTAATCTAAACTGGCTGTGTACTGGCTCATAAAGGTATTTACTACTCACTGGACTATCATATGTATCCTGGACTCCTCATTATGTGCATCCTAGACTTAGACATATGTATATTCCCTATGTTTATCTTGTCTAACAAGACATCAATGGGGGGGCAACCTGTGTATTTCTCAGTCAGCTCTGACCATTAGTTGATGTTTCAGGCCTAAAACCACATGTCCCTGTCACCCCTCTTTGGGCTATTTCCTAGTGAACTCTGGGTAAAACGCCTGCGCAGTAATACTAAATGTGCATGTTCCTTTAAGAACTGACCACTCCTTAACCATTCCCTAATCCCACCCTGAATCACCTAGTTAGCCTATTTGGCACATGTTTTCCTATAGTTTAATCTATATAAACTTTAACTGTAACGCCTTTAGATCACAGATTCCCTAAGGAATCTTGCCCACTGAAAAGCATAACAATACATCTTTGCCACCTTGACTTAAAGAATCCTTGAATCCATGAATTCATTCCAGATGACCCCATCAGGTACTCTGTCCTTGAGGAGTACCTCCCCCCAAACCCCAACACCTCCATTGTGATGCAGGCCAGGGCTGAGCTAGCCTGCAGACTCAGGAGGTCTGGGGAGAACCTGTCCTGTGTCCCTAGTGCTAAGCCAGCAACCAGGATATATGTGATGAAGTCCATAGCTAGAATGTAGAGAGCTGAGGTGTTGATGTCAAACCTTGGGGCCACCAGCATATTCTCCTGGTACTGCACCTCCCAATGCTGGTACAGGTAGGGAAACACCAAGAGCCCCAATTTCTTCCCCATGTACACAATGTCCACAGCAAAATAATACTTAAGCTGGGTGACAAGAATGAAGCAGTCAATATTACTGTTCACCAACTCCTTGCCATGAGCAGCCAGGCTACTCCCATAGTCTACCACCATGTTGGACACAGGGTCAGCGAGGAAGGCTGGCTGTGAGGGGGAAGTGTAGCCCAGGCCCCTAGGGGGCTGGTGGGCAGAATAGCTCCAGGGCCTGTGGGCTGTCCTGGTATCATAGAAGAACTGGTAGGGGTCTGCTGGGCTCAACCATGCCAGGCGCTTCCCACTGCTATGCTACCACTGGCCCCCAGCTGCATCCTGGACCAGGAGAGTTGTCCTGGCCTTGATGGATGCCAAAAAGGCATAAAGATTGTTTTTAACATTCACTTTTATAAGGTTTTGGTTTCCAAATTTTCCCTGCTTTCTCTCTTCCCATTCTCCATTAGCCTCCTCAAGACAGCAGGCAATCTGAGATAGGTTATACGTGTACAAACATATTAAATATATTTCCACATTAGTTATGCTGTGAAAGAAGAATCAGAACAAAAGGGAAAAAACATAAGAAATATATTTTTTTAAGTGAAAATTGTATGCTTCAATCTGCGCATAGATTCTATAGTTCTGTCTCTGGATATGAATGGGATTTTTCATCATGAGTCTTTTGAAAGGGTCTTGGATTGATGTATTGCTGAGAAGAGCTAAGCCTATCATGATTGATCATCATATAGTATTGATCTTACTATGTACCATGTTCTCTTGGTTCTGCTCGCTTCACATAGCATCAGTTCATAAGTTTTTCCAGGGTTTTCTCTAATCTCCCTGCTCATTATTTCTTATAGCACAATAGTATTCCATTGCATTCATATACCACAACTTGTTCAGCCATTCCCCAATTTATGGTCATCAACTCAATTTCTACTTCTTTGCAACCACAAGAAGAGCTGCTATAAATATATTTGTACATGTGGATCCTTTTCGTTTTTTATGATCTCTTTGGGATATAGACCTTAGTAATAGTATTCTTGGATCAAAGGGTATGAACAATTTGGTTGCCCTTGGGGAATAGTTCTAGATTGCTCTCCAGGTTGGATCAGTTCGCAACTCTACCAACAATGTGTTAGTATTTCAATTTTTCCACATCTTCTCCAAAATTTATCATTTTCTTTTTCTGTTATGTTAGCCTATGTGATAGGTAGAAGTGGTACCTCAGTGTTATTTTAATTTGCATTTCTCTAATCAATAGTAATTTAGAGCATTTTTTCATATGAGTATAGATAGCTTTAATTTCCTCATCTGAAAACTACCTGTTCATATCCTTTGACCATTTATCACTCGGAGAATGACTTGTATTCTTATAAATTTGACTTAGTTCTCTATTTGTTTGAGAAATGAGGCCTTTATCAGAAACATTGGCTACAAAAATTGTTTCCCATCTTTTTGCTTTCCTTCTAATCTTAGTTGCATAGACAGTTTTGCAAAAGTTTTAAATATAATGTAATCAAAATTATCCATTTTGCTTTTTACAATCTTCTCTATCTTTTGTTTGGCCAGAAATTCTTATTTTTCCATAGATCTGAAAGGTAAACTATTTCTCTCTTAATTTGCTTAAGGTATTACCCTTCATGTCTAAATCACATATCCATTTCAACCTTATCTTGGCATAGGGTATAAGATGTTGGTCTATGCCTAGTTTCTGCCATGCTATTTTCCAGTAGTTTTTGTCAAATAGTGAGTTCTTATTCCAGAAGTTGGATTCTTTGGGTTTATCAGACATTAGGTTATTCTAGTAATTTACTACTGTATTGTGTACTCAACCTATTCCACTGATCCACCACTCTTATTTCTTAGCCAGTACCAAATAGTCTTGATGATTATCACTTTATAATATAGTTTTAGATAAAATAGTTTTATAATAATATATAATATATTTTAAATCGGGTACAGCTAGGCCACCTTTGAATTTTTTTCATTAATTCCTTTGATATTCTTGACCTTTTGCTCTTCCAGATGAATTTAATATTTTTTCTAGCTCTATAAAATAATTTTTTGGCAGTTTGATATAGCACTGAATGAGCAAATTAATTTAGGGAGAATTGTCATTTTTATAATATTAGCTCAGACTACCCATGAGCAATTAATATATTTCCAATTTTTTTTTAGATCAGACTGTACTTGTGTGAAAAGTGTTTTGTAATTGTGTTCATATAGTTCTTGTGTTTGTCTTGGCAGGTAGACTCTCAAATATTTTATATTGTCTAGAATTATTTTAAACGGAATTTCTCTTTCTATCTCTTTCTGCTGCCTTTTGTTGGTAATATATAGAAATGCTGAGATTTTTATTGGTTTATTTTATATCCTGCAACTTCCTAAAAGTTGTTAATTATTTCAAGTAGTATTTTTAGTTGATTCTCCAGGATTCCCTAAATCTACCATCATATAATTTGCAGAGTGATAGTTTTGTTTCTTCTTTGCCTATTCTAAATCCTTCACATTCTTTTTCTTCTCTTATTGCTAAAGCTAACATTCCTAGTACGATATTGATTAAATAGTGGTGATAATGGACATCCTTTTTTCCTCCCTGATCATATTGGGAATGCTTCTAGCATATCCCCATTACATATAATGCTTGCTGATGGTTTTAGGTAGATGCTGCTTATCATTTTAAGGAAAACGTTTATTTCTATGCTCTTTAATGTTTTTAATAGGAAAAGATGCTCTGTTTTGACGGAAGCTTTTTTGGTATCTACTGAGATAATCATATGATTTCTTTTAGTTTTTTAAATTGTTATGATCAGTTATGCTGATAGTTTTCCTAATATCGAGCAAGCCCTACGTTCCTTGTTCAAGTCCCACCTGCTCATAGATAATTATCCTCTTGATAAATTGCAGTAACAATCTCTTTGCTAATATTTTATTTAAAAATTTTTGCATTAATATTCATTAGGGAACTTGGTTTATACTTTTCTTTCTCTGTTTTGGCTCTTCCTGGTTTAGGTATCAGCACTATATTATTTTTCATAAAAAGAATTTGTTAGGACTCCTTCGTTGCCTATTTTTCCAAATATTTTCTATAGAATTGGGATTAAGTATTCTTTAAATGTTTGGTAGAATTCATTTATGAACCCATTTGGTCCTGGAGATTTTTTTCTTAAGGAGTTCTTAATGGCTTTTGTTCAATTTCTTTTTTTTCTTTTCTTTTTCTTTTTTTTTGTAAAATGAGGCTATTTAAGCATTTTATTTCCTCTTCTGTTAATCTGGGCAATTTATATTTTTGTAAATATTCATCTCTTTCACTTAGATTGTCAGATTTATTGGCACACAGTTGGGCAAAACAGCTCCTACTATTGCTTTAATTTTCTCTTTATTTAAATTCCTCTTCATTTTTCACACTGTTTTGATACTGTTAATTTGGTTTTCTTTTCTCTTTTTGTTAAAAGTAAAATTAACCAAATGTTTATTTTATTGTTTTTTCATAAAGCTAGCTCTTAATTTTGTTTATTAGTTTGCTAATTTTCTTACTATCAATTTTGTTATTCTCTCCTTTGATTTTCAGAATTTCTAATTTGGCATTTAGTTGGGGATTTTAAATTTGTTCTTTTTCTAGCTTTTTTAAGTTGCATACCCAATTCATTGATCTATTATTTTTCTCTTTTATTCATATAAGCATTTAGAAATGCAAAATTTCCCCTAAATACTGCTTTGGTTGTATTCCATAAATTTTGGCATGCTGTCTCATTATTGTTATTCTCTTTGATGAAATTATTGATAATTTCTGTGATTTGTTGTTTACCCCACTCATTCTTTAGTTTCAAATTAGTTTTTTTGCCTATCCTTCCATGGGCCTTTTCTACACACAATTTTCATTGTATCATGATCTGAAAAGGATGTATTTAATATTTCTTCTTTTCTGCATTGGATTGTGAGTTTTTTATGCCCTAATACATGGTCAGTTTTTGTGTAGGTGCCTTTTACCACTGAGAAAAAGTTACATTCCTTTCCATCCCCATTCAGTTTTCTCCAGAGGTCTATAATATCTAACTTTTCTAAAGTTCTATTTACCTCCTTAGCTTTTTTCTTGTTTATTTTGTGTTTAGATTTATCTAGTTCTAAGAGGGAGAGGTTGAGATCCCCCACTGGTATAGTTTTGCTATCTGTTTCTTCCTGTAACTCACTTAACTTCTCCTCTAAGAATGTGAATGCTATTCCATTTGGTGCATATATGTTTATTATTGATATTACTTTATTCTCTGTGGTACCTTTTAGTGAGATGTAGCTTCCTTCCTTATATCTTTCAATTAGGTATGCATATTTTTTGCTTTTGCTTTGTCTAAGATCAGGATTGCTACCCCTGATTTTTTTTTTTTACTTCAGCTGAAGCATAATATATTCTGCTCCAGACTTTTATCTTTACTCTGTGTGTATTTCTCTTCTTCAAATGTATTTCTTGTAAACAATATAGCCTGGCATTCTGGTTTTTAATGTGCTCTGCTATCTGCTTCCATTTTATGGAAGAGTTCATTCCATTCACATTCAAAGCTATGATTACTGTGTATTTCCCTCAACCCTTTTCCCCTGCCACTTATACTTCTCTCTTCTTTCACCCTGCCCTTCCTTACAAGGTTTTTCCTTCTGACCACCATCTCTCCTAGGTCTATTTTCCAGATCAGTTGTTTTTCCAGTGAGATATTTCACATTTTTTCTATTTTTTCATCCTTTTGATTTTGTTTGACTAATTCTTGATGTCTCATGGAGTCACTAGTTTCTATTTGCCCAATTCTATTTTTTAAGGAATTATTTTCTTCAGTTAGCTTTTCTACCTTCTTTTCCATTTGGCCAATTCTATTTTTTAAGGAGTTATTTTCTTCAGTCAATTTTTGTCCTTCTTTTTCCAAGCTATTTCCCATGGGGTCCAGGGCTCAAAATTTGCCTTCTGTGCTGAGGCTGAAAGCCTCACTGCTGGCCTGCTGAGCCAGGACAGAGGGGCCTAAGTTGCTGATCTGTGCTGAGGCTAAGAGCCTTCCTCTGGCTTGCCTGGACATTGTCTGAGCTGGGCTGTGCTCCTCTTCTAACCAAGTGAGACAAACCATTCCTGAAGTCCCTCCAAGTTATGTTACATTAGAAAATTGTTTTACTCTGTCTTTTTGTAGCTTCTGGTGCTCAAAAATCCATTTAGAGGCTTGATTTAATGTTGTTTCTGGGAGAAATTGGGAAGAACTCAGGCACCTTCCTGCCTTTTCTCCATCATCTTGGCCCTGCTCCCCTCAGACTTTTTCAATATATCTATCAATTGTGCTGATTTTAGTTTCCTCTCTAAAAATACTGTTTTTCATATGGCATGGCTCTTGTGGAGGTGTAAGGATGAGGAATACATAGGATACTGTGATGATGTGAAAACAAAATGTTAATAAAAACTTTGTAAAATTAAGTAATGGATCTGTCATCTCTTTCCCTTAGATAACAACTCTAAGAGCTCTTTCCCCTAAGTTATATTGCAACTAATCTAGACATTCTCATCCCATGACTGTTGTTCACCACTCATAAATCCTCTAAAGAACATCTACCCAACAAGATCCATTCATTTATATAGAGTGTTTAAAAGTATTTTGTGGGTGCTAGCACAGTAGTTAGTGTGTCCATCTGCTATACATTCCTTTTACTATAGGAGTGACTGGTATACCTCATTTTCTTCTGTTATGTGTTCTTGATTTTTAATACTACTTTTTGCATATAAATAATTGCTGGTAATACACAGTAGTCAACTTATCCAGCCCATATTCTTCACCTTACATGTCCTTCTGGTCATTCTTCAGTTTAACAATTTTAAAGGTGAGCTTTATCCCTAAACCCACCCTTCCTTTTGATTTTTACTCTTTCAGTCACTCGTAATTAATCTTTATGAATTTATGTGGCCCAAGAAGATCAGCACCTGACAGATGAAGCTCTGTTGTTGAGCCACTCTGAATTTATAGGCAGAAAGGCAACAAATATATATTAAGTACTTACTATGGAGACACTGTTCTAGAGAGCTGAGGATACAAATACAAACAAAAAAGACAGTACCTGCCCTCAAGGAATTTACATTCTAATGAAGCAAGACAACACATAAAAAACTGTGAAAACTGTGGTTTCTAAAAAGCTGTTGGTTTCTAAGTCCAGAAAGTCAGGAGCAGAGCCAGGAAGAGTATGAAGGATGACTGGTCTTGGCCCTTTCCTCAAATGGAGACTCTGGGAAGAACTTACCAATAAGAGAAGTCATCTAGCTTGGCCAGGGGATATTCAAAGGGGATGATGCCCAAAGAGAATATGGACCTTCCAGATTGAGGTGCATAGCACATGATGACAAAATATTGCATGGTTATGACAATGGAGTGTCAGTTTTTGTAGGCCCTACCAATCTATTAAAGCTTTGAGTATGAGCTTGGGTTCTAAGCCACAAAAACTGATACTCTACTCTCATATCTATAGAGAATCCTAGTACCACCTCCATGACTGAGAAGATAACAGAGAACTTTATATACTCCACATTCAGCAAGTTTGCTCTCCAGTTATATGTGTGATGCCATGATAAATGTTAGATGAGGGACCTTATGCAAAAAAATGCTTTGGGTCTCCTGGTGGAGGATGGATTTCAGACTCTTCCCACTTAGGCTGGTAGCTGTGAATTCATGGTTCTAAGGAGTGCTTCATGAAATTCAGTCCATGCTGTAGCATGAGTGTTTTTTTTCTGTTTGTCTAGACAGATTTTATACATGTATATATGCATACATAATATATGTATATACTTGTATGTATGTATATACATACACACATCTATATATGTGCATGTGTGTAATGTTGGGATGAAAACTCGTTTGAGAACTCCTTCCAGAAATTCGAAACACAAGCTCCTCTGCAATTTATAATCTCAGAGAGTTTCTTGAGGCATTGAGAAGTTAAATGACTTGCCAATCATCATACAGTGAATGGGTGTCAAAGGCAGGATAATAAAACAGGTATTAGTATAAGCATGAAATTATGAAGAATTGTGCATCTGAAACAAGGAAAATAATATTAGGGTTGAATACTAAAATCTTATAGAATGAAATATATTTAAATTTTGAGAAAAATACTGCTTTAGGCAAAACTATAAAGATAAAAAACAATAGGGAAAAACCCACTAAGAAGAAGGAACATTGAAGGTTCTTCTAGCAAGCGAAAAATGGAAGAATAAAGTCAAAGACTGTATCTAACCTGACACAGAATCAGTGTTGTTGGTTTTTTTTAATCAGCTGGACCAGGTATTTGTCATTTAAAGAAAAAAAAGTTGATTGAATTTTTTTTTCTTTTTCAATTAGGAATGTTGGCATGGGACAGGCTTAATGTCAATTTCAGTTCATTGTGTTATACGTCAGTTTTGCAGATGGCTTTAAAGGTTGGGTTATGCTTGTTCCCCAAAACCATGTTTAGTCTTATACAACAATTCCCATGCACAGAGAGTGATGGGAAGTACAGGTGAGTACCAGAAAGTGGTACCATATGTAGTCATTATATGCATTCTGCACTTGGGGCATAATGATGATGGGCTTTCTGTGTGTGAGTTACTTTTGCTTCCTACTTTATAAGTCAGATGGTTTAAGACAGTTGAACACAATTTTTTTTCCCCTGCGGTGCAACTGTTTACATTTTCCACTGAGCCTTGCAGCTCTTGTTTTTATGAGAAAAACCACTAAGAAATATGCTAAGTCTCTTTGAGTGAATAATGTGAATTGGAGAAAAGATCCACAGATTTCTTCCTCAGCAGTTATTTTCCATCTGAGTGATTTCTGGATAGTTAGTATATAAAGCTCTGTTAGTGCTGGCTGGGTGCAAATTGCCATCTGAAGAAGATGGCTTTATACCACTACCCATTTAAAACAGAATGGGACCCCTGTAGTAGGGAAAGCCTCTTTAACCAAATATCAAGCAAATTGACCTTTTAGTGTATTCATATGAGCCTCTCCTGAGAAGGCGCACTCCAGTGACATCACTGACAGCAAAGGTTAGCCTAAGTGTAAAATGAAATCATCCAGCAAGGAGGGCCCTGAGGGAAAATCAAGCTTAGTAATTAGATTGAAGGCTCCTAGGAAACAAGCCCTGTTGCAGGAAGAGCATTTGCAGAAACTAATTGGGGTATGCTTTTGCATCAGTACTGGTGTACTGCATCACTTACCGCCTCGAAAATAGCTGTAATTGCAGATGATGATTGAGTCATTTCCTAAATTTAGTATCCCAGGCCGAACACGAATTAAATGACTAACCATGCACTTGACTTTGAGATCTGTCTCTTCTGGGGCTCGGTTCTCCAGAAAGATTTCTGTCCTTAGGCTGGGTGGGATTTGGGATGGATTTGGAAAGCTGCAGGGAATGGAGGGAGGCAGAGAGCAAGCAGATGCTGGGTGAGCTGCCCCCTCTCTTCTTGGCTCTGCCAACACACCTCCATTCTAACTGGCACCATTCCTGTTGTTTTCTGGCCCGGAGTCTGTTATTGAGACTGCCAATTGTTCTGAATTGTTTCTGTGGCAAATTAGTGAAAAGGAGAAATGGCTATTAGGGGAATAAACTGAGATCGCCACATTCATTACTGGAGCAACTAAACTCAGGCACAAACTGAGTTCTCTGGAGTTGAAAGGTGAGTTGAGCCCTGAGCAATTGCTCTCCTTAAGTTCCTCCCCAGGAGATCACTTAGAACATTCATCTAAACATGGCCCTTATTCTATTTGCAGGAAGAGTCTTTCGATTTGCCTCATTCGGTTCTGAGATTTCACTCAGTGTATCAATTTTTGCCAGCCTTCAGGAAAAAGGAAAGGGGAGGGGAGGGTGCTTTGTTTATTTTATGTAGTCATAGAAGAGCACAATAAATAAATATTCATTAAAAACCCAAATGCCAACAGAGAGAGGGCATCAGAAACTGCTGCCACTCATGGGGTACCTCTCATTATTTATGAATCATCAATTTTAGCATATCATCATTACCACCCCAAAACAATAACCTATTCTTAGGTTCACATTAAATCCATTTCTTTCACATATCTGGATTGCTTTTAAATTCTCCACTGACTAATCTCTAGGCCTATTTCAAGTCAGAATCTGAATATTATTTACCATCTGCCTCCAAGGGATGCACTTGCCAAGTCCCTTAATTTGCTATAATTGGCAGGTTTTCAGTGTACATAATTCATATAAAAAAGCGATCCTGAAAAAGAAGATTAATTAAACCATTTCTTCTGGGCCCCTAAAAGTGCAGTGGTTTCCAAGAGGATGACTTTAAGGCCTTAAGGTCTTCTTTGTGTATATGCTGTCACAGCTGAGCACATTAAAAATGTATGCTGGGTTGGTCCCTGGTGCCTCTGTGCTGGTCAGAGGGATGTCATTGGCACCTGGGTAACAGCACATATACTCACTGAATTAAACAGTTCCCATTTGCATTTCTGCCTTTTGTTCCAAGCTTTCCAGACACTAGAAACTCCTAGACTGCAGTATAATTTATGGATACCTCTGCGTAGGCAATTCTATTGCTGATATGATAGGAAAAACTAGGAGGAGGAAAAACAACACCAGTACCTCCATCCAGATGTACAAAATTCTAAATAGAACAAATGAGAGTTCACAAACTGATTGCGAGGAACAGCCTATGTGTCCAGTAGTCAAAGTTGTCTTTCGGTTGTTTAAGTCATTTTCAATTCTTTGTCACCCCATTCAGAGCTTTCTTAGCAATGATACAGGAGTGGTTTGCCATTTCCTTCCCCAGCTCATTTTAAAGATGAGGAAAATGAGGTAAATGGGGTTAAGTGACTTGCCCAGTGTCACAAAGCTAGTAGGTGTCTGAGGCTAGACTTGAATTCATAAAGATGAGTCTTCCTTACTGCAAGCCTGGTGCTCTATCTACTATGCCACCTATCTGCCCACAAAGAGATGATATATTCTTCTACTTTTCTTTTTCTTCCTATCTCATGCCAAGCTCATGATCCACAAGATTGCTTTGTTACCACCTTTGTAAGTGTTTCTAGATCCTTCCAAAGCATCTGAATAATGGTGATCCCAGCTACTCTTTCCTTGCTCAGTCACCTCCTGTCAACAGTTGGTAACTGTTGTTCTAGATTCTAGTTTTTTTAAAAAAGAAATGGGATTATTTTCAGGGGTGGAGTTTTTCTCCTCTGATGTCAGGCATAGAAACTGTCTATGGTATATTATCCTTTTTCTTGCGACTGAATATGATGGATAGTCATGTAATTATTGGAAGAATTGGGAGGGAAAAAGAGGGGAGTTAGGATATTTTGATTATGTACCCTCAGTTTTTGTCATTGTGATGATTATAACATGTAGTGTTTGGGATCTCTCTCTAGATTAGGGGATTCATGACTCACAACCTGAAGGTGGGAGATGATTTTATTCCTAGCTCACAAGTGAAAAAGATGACTATTCTGTATTGGCCCTTAGGTGCTTCTATTATTTGAGCTTAGTCAATAATGGGAGACTATGGGTAGACTCATCTGGAGCCCAAATTAATCAGCTATGGAACAAAGACAGGGTGCTAAAAGTCTAGGAAGGTCCCATGAGACCCTAGTCATGAAATCTCAGGAACAAATGGTATAGGTAGAACAGATGTTTTTTTATAAAGTTTATTAATTATTTTTTTTTTACCAACGGCTAATCGATTCAAAAGATTCAGCTCACAGAATCTACATCAAGTGACCTTTTAGAATAAGGTAAAAATTACAAGAGGAATAGCTTTTGATAGCATCAGAGTCTTGGCCAGTGGGTTGAAAGTGAAGTGGCTCATTCCAGGGTTATCCCTAATGATGTGTAGGAACACGCTTTCAAAATAACACTGACCAAGTCAAGTAGAAGTGCATTTACATTTCTATACATAAAAGGCTATCTCAATGATGTGGGTATCTTGTCTTTGTCTTATAAGATGGGGTGGATGCCAGTACAGAACCCTGGAAAATTACTTATGTTCTATTTAATGGGCCCTATGATTATCATTTCAGAACCAGGTCTTATGTATCCTATAGACCCTTTTGGAAGGTTGGTAAAATTTATGGACCTGTTCTTGGAATAGTGTTTTTAAATAATTGAAGGTAAATGTTAAATTTAAGGTAGAGGATAGTGAAAATAAGGATATGACTTTTTTCCCATTCAGTTTTACTGATCCCTGGAGGATTCTGTGGACCTTAGGCTAAGATCTGCTAAGCAATGCTTCTCGTTTAGAAGGACACGATATAGAGTTGGTGGGATGTTGTCAAAATCTTATCTAAATCTTGGTTGACAGCCAAACTATTAATCTTTTTTAAATATATTGCTTTGTATTTCTTTTGTAGTGCTTTTGGATTAAGAATGATCAAACCACTTGATATTTATCCAAATTACCAACTAATTACATAAAATGTGAAGTTGAGCTCTCTTCTCTTTTTTCCAAAATGTGACCAATAGTCATTTAACTCTAATGATCAAGTGCTCATTGTAAAAAACAAAGAATGTAGAGATTTGTATTTTCTAAAACTTTTAATCAATTTTGGATGAAGATGTGGTGTCCTCTGGAAAATTTATTGTGAAAGCCCTCCACTTTCTGCGTTAAGCCTTGGGTTCTTAGCCTTTTCTTGTGTGTGTGTGTGTGTGTGTGTGTGTGTGTGTGTGTGTGTGTGTGTCTCAATGTGTGTGCCATGAACCCCTTTGGTAGTTTGATTAAGCCTACTTTTCATTTTAACATTTTTACCATAGATACTTCTGATATGTCCAAAGATCATTCTCACAAAGTTTTATAAAGGTGAAAAACCAATAATAATATTAGGTCACAATTATATAGTTCATAAGGCATACTACAAATATTATCTCATCTTCATAACAACTCTGGGAAGTAAGTACTTATTATCCACTTTTTTCAAATGTGGAAAATGAGGCAGACAAAGATTAAGCGACACGCCAAGGTCACACAAGTTAGTAAGTATCTGAGAGCAGATTTGAACAGAGGGAAGAACCTCCTGACTCCAGGTCTAATGCTTTATCCTGTGTACCACCTAGTTACCTATAGTAGGGATATAAGTTGGTAATTGCTAATGTCTTTTCTGGGTTTCCATGTGTATGTTACTAGCAAATAAAGAATTTCTACTCTTCAAGATTCTTCCCCTCCTTGAGACCATTTGAAAATGAATTCCTAAGTACCTTAAGATTGAATCACTTCCAGTGTGATTTCTGTTAAGTGTGAATTTGAGAAATTGTGTAGCCTTTCAAAGATCTCTAACATCTCCCTTATACAAAGTCCATATTCTTAACACAACTTTTCCCTATTCTTCATGAAAAATTGTAATCTCAGTGGATTAAAAAGCATAGCTGACCCAAACGACAATGAAAGACTCATGATGAGTAGAATTAGGCTATTTTACGTAATTAGTAATTTGCATACAAGAAGTGGGTATAACAGCCATTTACCTTGATAAACGAGACTGGAAAAGAGGGGAAGCAGATGAACAGGATCAATGTGGACACAGCCTGAGTATTTCATATCATGAAATAGTTTTTTGTGAAAGAGGAAAAGACCTAGAGAAAAGACTTAAGTACATTAGATTGATCCTCTACAAAGGATTTATGGAATGGCAAAGGGAGAAATTTTACAGAATGGAGAGGTATGAATGTGTTCTAATCAGTATTTATAGAGGAAGTATGCAGATGAGATCAGAGAGCCATCAATATGTTAAAATAAGCCACCAGGACAGATTAGTCTTATCTTCTGAATGTTGCCCATTTTGGGGAAGAATTGAAAGTGTGAAGAAATATTCCCTATCTAAATTAAATTGATTGTCTTATACTATAGACACAAGGCACAACATTTAATTATTTTGCCAATAATATTAACAAAGTATGTGTGCTTAATCAATCAGAATCGATACGTTAAAGCAGAAAATCTGGTTAGGTAAAGAGTTCACATAATTTGTCCTAAAGTAACAATACATTAAAATGGAATATTATTATTTAAACTATAATATGAAATAATAAAATACATAAGTAAAAGTAAAACATTTATAAGATGTCTACAAATTTTTATTTCTATTTGTCATCTATTTAATGCTACAACTATAAATTTCCTATCAAAATATTACATAGAATCTCTATGTCTAACTGTATCTCTATCTGGGAGTACTCCCAAAGAGAGTTCTTAGAAGGAATAATGGTAATGGGAATTATATTTTTCAGAAACTCTAGTGGAAAATGTATAATGTAGTAGAAAGTATGTGTGTTAGGACAGAGTTTAAAATATCAAAGATAGGTATGTGCTTTTAGATTTGAGAAAATAAAAGTGACCAGATTGGGTAAATCCACCAATCCAGCCTTCTATGATGATGGCCTTAGGCTATATATTGTGGTAGGTCATGGTAATTGGCCTTTATGATGTCATCCTTAAACTGTCCAGGATGTATTTCAGTGGCCCTATCTTCCCTTTTAGGATAGGGCTAATGACTGGATGGATGGTTTCATTGCCAAAGGGACTTCCTGGTCAAAGAAAAATGTAGTTTGGTATTAACCGTTTATGGTCTTGTTTCAGATTTACTCTGTGGAATTAAAAAAAATATTATTCTAAAGCAGCACATACTATAGCAGTATTATGAGAAAAAGAAGAACGCCCTCAATTGCTTTAACCAGAGGCAAAAGAATCACATTGCATCGTCATGCCAAATTCCTTTCATCTAAGAGTTTCAAAATCCTTTATAGAAAAACAAGTGCTATCAGACTATTTTGAAAACACAGGACTATGTACTACATTGGATATGGGCATCCAATTGTTGAAAAATGGCTAAGATGCTGGGGAAGAGGCATAAGTGTCTCTCTAATCCTCCAAAGATCTCATTAATTCTCAAAAGCCTAGGGTTGGTTTGCCCAGGACTCAGGGCTGCTAGGCTATTCTATTGCTATGCAATTTTATCTCTTCCCTTAGGGCAGTGGCTTCATAATACATAGAAACCTTTCGCTTGTTACATCCAGGTCTAGGAAATAACTTGGGCTGTGACTGATGCTTTCCTCAGACTACTGGGAATGCAACAACAGTCACTCATTTGCTGTCGGATACACCGAACCTTAGCAGTGCTCTTGTGCAATTGAAACTCAGTAAGTTAGAAGCCAAGCTCATTAATAATTGACTTACATTGGGGATGTCATTTTTGCCAAGGATATTTTATGCATGAATTCGGGTGTGTATTTCATGCCCAATTCATAATGTAAAATTAAAAACTTAAGTGACTGCCTGCAAGCATCTGCCCTAAACCCAGGGAATGACATTGTTGAAAACCAGCTTTCAATATGCACAAGAGTGAGGTGAAATGGATGAAAGGGTGATAAACTCTGCTTCCTTTGAATCCCATTAGGTTTTTTCCCCCCTAAAAAGCATTAGGGCACACTTCACTTCCTGACCAAAGTGAGATCATCTCTAATAGAATGATCCTTGCCCCTGTCATTTTTTTTGCTCCTCTTGTCCTCTTTTGAGGAAGAATAATTCTGGTCATTAACTTCAACTGGACTGAATATTCTTTTTAAAAATTTTATCCACTGTGAACTTAACCTTCACCTTTACTCTAAGGGAAGGGACTAACTAACTGTGTATCCTGGGGATGAGCTATTGTCAGAAGGCCTCTGCTAAGTGACATGAGGAACTACGTTATTTTGGTCACGTGATACCTTATATTTAATTATGCCTTAGATTTCTATAGCCCTTTACAATTTACACAATAAATGAAAATAATGAATAATAGCAACAATGTCAGAGCTCATACAGTACTTTTATAGCTGTAATATGATTTGGTATGCCTATTTGTAACAATAATTATCAAGTACTTACAAAGTGCTTTGGCATACATAGTATCATCAAAATTAAAACAAACAAACAAATCCTCAAACTTTCATGTCTTTCCTGAGCCCTCTTGCTTATTTAAACCTATAATGAGGCAGTTAGGTGGTCCAGTGGATAGAGCAGTAACCTGAGGGCAGGAAGAACTGAGTTCAAGTCCAGTCTCAGGCACATACTAGCTGTGTGACCCTGGGCAAATAATTTAACCTCTATTTGCCTTCATTGGCTGAATAAGTAAATGGCAAACCACTCTACTATCTTTGCTCAGAAACTGCCAAGGACAACATGGTCCACGGGGTCACAAAGAGTCACATGTGACTGAGTGGCTAGACGACAACTGGCATACATAATAACAATAAGAAGAATAATGATGTTATTTTATGCAGTATTTAATCACTTATAAAGTGCCTTAACACACACAGTAATGATAATTATAATGATAGAGCCCTTTTATATAACACTTTATAGTTTGCAAGGGGTTTTCTCAGAACCAATCCTGTGAGGCATAATGCAAATATTATCCTCATTCCATCTCACTGTAGTAGAACGACATACACTTGCCAAAGGTATTCCCCAGTGTCATGTCCTGAACAAAGTCTGCATGAAAAGGTACTCTTTATAGATAACAAGATACTTCAGCTATGCCTGTTTCAATATTTTATTTTGTTAATTTCATTGAACCCTGGGAAACTACTCAATGGGAAAAACATTATACCTAGTAATCTACCCAGAAAAACCAAGTGGATGAAATGGATTTTGCCAGAATATAAAATGCGATTGAAAAGGGAGTTCATTTAATTTGTCATTCAGTGTTTTCACCTTTGAAAAATTATGTAGATCGGCAATAAGATGGAACTAGAACCAAATAGGGAGATGGAAATGCCCTATATTACATCTGGCAAATTACACAGGACTTTTAGTGATTCTAAGGTGCTTGTTGCCTTCAACAGACAGATAAATAGAAGAGCCCTAGGATTGGTAGCACCATCTCCAGTACTCAAAACCATCCCCATACCACTGATACTGCTTTTAGTCCAGTACTCATAGCCATTATCCACTGAAGCAACGCCTATGGAGAAGGGGCCAATTATATTAACCAATTACCAACCAACCGTCACCCACACGGGAGTCAAGCCAGCTTAGCTGAAGTAGCAAGGGTTACCCTGAAGGAAAGAAAAGAGGTAGTAGGCTCCAGGTAAGTCAGAGCACCACCACTACCTTGAGTATGAAGTTCCTTCAGAACCCATTGGAGACAGTACAGGACACTGAACTCAAGAGCAATGCTTCTAACCTGGTGTCCACAACCTTCAAGCTGAAAAGCAACCCCTCTGGAGATACAACCGACTTAGCAGATGCTATGTACATAGCTACTGAAAACTAGAAAAGAAAGTTTTTGCTATTGAAGTCCTTGACACTGTGAAGTGCATCAATATTAGAAAATAATATGAATTTAATCAATGGAAATAATATGAAAGAAGCATTATCATCTGCTTTACTGCTGCACCTAAGGACTATGAGGCTCTCTATCTGACTTCAGCTGAAACCTTCCATTTGAATTGCCTCTCCCTACAATGCAAGCTTTTTGAGAGGATGGACTGTCTTACTTTTCTCTTGTCCTTTCCAGCATTTACCACGGTGCTTTGCAATATAGTAAACTCTTAATAAATTTTTTTTTTAAAAATTGTTCACTCATTCATTCATCCATTCATTCAACAAAAGAAAAGGCAATCCTTCAAGAGCATGTCTATGTGAATGTTTGTGATAGAGGTCTGTGCTAGGTTCTGGTTCCTAGTCCCCTCTCTCTTAAGCTTCCCTCATCCACTAACCCCTGTACAGCCACATTAGTACTAAGGTGGCTATGATGACAAAGCTCAGTCTGATTGGATGTCTTGATGTTGTGGTTCTGAGCTTTCAGCAATCTCCATACAGGGCAAGATATTATCTGAAGATGACAAGGAAATCTAGAACAAAAACTTCATTTGGATTCCGTTCTAGGTGCCACATTTTAGAAAGGGTATTGGCAAGCTGGAACAGTTCACAGAGGGCAACTAGGATGGTGAAGAGTCTTAAATTCATACCCTATTAGGACTGGTTGAAGGGAAATCTGGATATTTAGCTGAGTATTTTGGGTATTGTCTGGTTCCTTGCTAACTGGATGATTCTTAAGGAAATGAGTCCCTCTTTTGGGAGAAGATAGGGTTTAGTGAGGGAAGTCCTGAGTCAGAGAACCTAAACTCAGTCCTATTCTCTATTAGCAATGCATGAGATAAAGAAGGAAGAGTTCCCTGATATTGGAGCAAAGGATTGAGATACACAGCCTTGGGGGCAGCTAGGACCCGAATTCAAATTTGACCCCAGACACGTGACACACTTACTAGCTGTGTAACCATGGGAAAGTCACTTAATCCCAATTGCCTTGCCCTCTCGCTTCCAAAAAAGAAAAAAAAAATTGAAAAAAAAAGAAATGCAGGGCTTTGGTTTAGGTACTAAATCATAATATCAAGAATAGCGAGCATGCTCATGGCCCTAGGGTCACAGATATGAACTGTTGATTCAATGGAGACTGTAGTTTTTTTTAAGGCTTTAGTATGGATAGGGCCAAATTCTACCAGGGATAACAGGCTAGAGTCTAGGGTTCCAGTAGCTGGTTTCTAGATTGGTTGAACCATGCTTTTCCTAAGGAGGCCCAGGGGTGGTGGTACTCTTCTGTATCCATTTTATTGCCCATCTGTCAGGTGAGTGGGGGCTTTTGCCTTGATGGCCACCAGGGAGGCTTATCACAGCCTCCCAAAAAGTACGGTGGGAAGTAGGGTATCCCCCACTAAGTGCAGGAACAGGAAAGCTATGGAGTATGTAAAAAGGGAAGTCTGAGTTCCAAAATTCACATCACAGTGGTGTCAAAGGATCATATATGCATTACATATACTATAGTGAGTTCTAAGATACCAGAATAATATTAGTGAATAAAAATCACTATGACACATTTCCCACAGCTCTGCCTTCCTACATGCCGTTTCCTATGCTTCAGATTACTCCAACTCCCTACCTATTAATCTCTGGTTTCTAGAATCTTCTCAACTTCTATGAGAATAAAGGAGGTAACATGGTATTGTGTAGAAGGCAGTGGATTTGGATTTAGAATATTTGGGTTTAAATCCTGGCTCTGATCTACACTATGTTTCCTTGGAAAATGTCTGAGCTCCAGCTCCCTCATTGGTAAAATGATGGAGTTGGACAATATGACTGCAACATTCCTTCAAACTCTAAATCTATGACTCCTCAAATTTGTGATTCTTCCTTTGAAAGGATGTTACCTTCTTCCATAAAGTTTATCTTGGTTGGTTATCTCATATGAAATGATATCTCCATCACCTCATTTTATACTCCTTCTATGTAATTTGCATATTGTACCTTTTCACTACATTTATCTAGTTCTATGTTTTATTTTCCCAAATGATAATTTATAGTCCTTGAGGGCAATCACCATGTCTTAATTATCTTTATCTATATCCTAGTACCAGTATTGTCTATTGCACAGAGTAGGCACCTGTTGAATATTTAAATAATAAATGAACTAGGTTTCAGTAGCTTTCATACTAGTAAGTGGGAAGTAGAGAGCAGAAAACACAATTTGAATGCTAGGCTGAGAAAGCCATAAGAAGGATCTTCAGATAAGCACCTTGGGATAGGTGGAATCCCATAGAAGGAGACAAAGAAAGGGAAAGTTGTCAAAACAAATTCTGTCCATTTTAGAATTCTGCTGAGATTTCATCTTGTAGGTGAAACAGTATTGTGAAAAGAATCATTTGCCTGACTAAAGTTGTGTGCAGAAACTATTTCTGAACCATTGTCGTATGGGACTAACAAGCCTACAAGGAGTCAGTGACCTTCATATAATTATTTTCATTTTTCTTTTAAATTTCTTTATTTTTAATTTAGAAATAAAGCAAACTTCCATAACATAGTAGCATAAAAGAAAAGATAATTGTACATGAAACTCATAACCTATTATGTACAGGTTGCTATTTCCCCCCCCCCCCATGATGGCTGTCATTATATACAAATATGTGTTTGTATGTGTGTGTAGATGTGTGTAGATGTGTGTATTTGTGTGTAAAATCACTCTACACATATTTCTGTTTGTCAGTTCTTTTTCTGGATATAGATATCATCTTTCTTCATAGGTCCTTTGTAATTAATTCGAATATTTACAATAGTCAAAACGACTTAGTCAAAGTTGTTCTTAAAATAATATTGCTGTTACAAGACTCAGCTTAAGCCTCACCTTCTATATGATAACTTCTGTGATCCCTGTCCCTGCTAATTGCTAGTACTTTCCTTCTTACTGTCCTGTATTTGCTGTTAATTTAGGTTGTATTCATTTTATATGTACCTGTTGTCTTGAGAGAATGTAAACTCTTTTAAATATAGGGATTGCTTTGTTTCCCTAGCACGATGTCTGGCATAGAATAAGAACTTATTACATACTTGATTGATTATTTTGCTGCAATTACAGTCTTGTTTTAGATACTGAACCAAGAGCATAACTCATATAATCAATTCAACTCAGCCAACCCTTAATCAGCCCTTCATATGTGCAAAGAATGATCCCAGGCACCGGGAATGGGAAGACAGAATAGTGTACAGTTCATATTCTCAAGGGTCTTACATGGTTCTTTATCCTCCTTTAGAAAAAGATCACAGTAAGATTCCCTCTACTTGGTTGGTGATAACTATAGCCTTAGAGCTATTTAAAAACCAAAAGTCCTCAAATGAATAACATGGGCAGGTAAATCTTTCAACCTTTCTGGACTTCAGTTTCTTCATCTATATAATGAGGTGAATTGAACTGTAGGAGCACTGAGATACCTTCTACCATTAAGATTTTATGATTCTGTGATTCTAAAAAGCACAGCAATTCCTTCCATCAGAAAAGGAGTAATATAGAAGGAATAGAACTTGGGGTAGGCAAGTTTGGGACCAGAAGCAGTTGGTTGGTGTTGGTACTAATATTAATCTATTTTTTTTCGAACACTAAAGCTCATTTTTATGCTTTTCATTATTTATTGCATATCAATGTAAGAACAAGTACTTCTTTTCACCTTCATCCCTTTGTACTTCAGTAGCCTATAAAAAGTTATTAATTTCATCCTTAGGTTTTGGAAAAATATTATTTCTTTCTCCTTTTGTGGGGCTTCATTAGCTCCAACTTATATATACTAAAGTGAGACATAGATGACTAATAAACTTTTTCATGTCTTCTTGGAAGATATAATATTGATTTTTGTCTTGTAGGGTCTAATCAGACTTTAAGTCTTGGGACTTTCTTTTGGCTGTGATTTTCATTTTTTAAAGATAAATAATTCTGTGATAAAAATATTAGAGACAATAAAATATGTCAAGTTAAGAAACATTCTTACTTAACTGAAAAAAAATAAAACAATGAAGATTGACCAAGTAAAAGGTTCTTCTTTTTTAGGGCTTGCAAGCTCAAAACTTAAATCTAGCTAAGTATTGGATATGTGAATCAAACTAGAGTCTATATAAATGAGTAATGAACCCAGGTAAAATTTCCACGCATGAAAACATATATATGAGTATACATATATACACACATATGCACATATGTTAATGGATAATGAGATAGAGAAACTGATGGAGAATTAAATTTAAAGCCTTTATTTAAAGTCTGTTCTTAAGTTTATATCAAGATCGATACATATGGCATACAAAATTTCATAAAATATGACATTGCACATTGCTTCTTGAACAAATCATTCAATATTTTTATAAGTACAGAATATTTTGGAATGATAAATGTAATTAAATACAACCAAGCTGCATGAATAAAAGCCATGTGGAATTCTTTAAGAAATTGCGAGCTTCCTCCAGTGTCTGTGGGTATTAGCACTGCAGAACCAGAGAAATTCATTAGTCCCTGGAGATTCTGTTTTTCTTTTTAAAAGTCACTTATGGATTTTGCATGTATTAAATGAGAAAGTAGAGAGCTCTGATTTTTTTCTTTGGATGGACAAGAAGGAAAGGACACTGAAAACTACAAGTAAACAATTAATATTAAAATCAAATATAAGGGTGTCTAAGTTTATACACATCTCTTTCCCTAGTTAATGCCAAGATCTACATTGCATGCACAATTGCATGCAAATTGGATTTAATTTACTGCGTGTTTTGCTTCTTCAATTAAATAAAGTGAGAAGATGATTTTGCTTTGGAAGAATACAAATTCCATGTTTTAGCTCTATATTTCTCCACAGATAGGCTGGGTACCCATATAATTATCTGAAATCATTCATTTAACAAGGATTCATTGAGCCTGGCACTGTGGGGGATATAAAAGAAATGATCTAAGCTCTCAAAGAATTTATGATCATAAGACCTAGAGTTGGTAGAGACTTTAGAGATCACCTACTTAACCCCCTCCTTTTATAAATGAGAACACTGAGGCACAGGGATGTTAAGTAACTTACCTAATGTGAAACAAGTAGTCAATAATAGATTCAAGGTAGCAACCTTGGTTCTCTGATTTCAAATTCAGCGTTCTTTCTCTTCAACCCACTGAAATGTAATTGAGAATATTTAACATGTCATATTAAATGGTAATATAAAGCATATGCTTTTTAATCAAATTGCCATTTCTCTTTCTCTCTTTTCTCACTGTTAACATACTCATAATCCCATTTCTGTGCACTCATGGCTCTTGTCATTGCAATTGCCATAGTTTCTTTAAAGTGAAACTTTCTTTACTCCTCTAATAGATTAGCTTGCCAAACCACTACTGTGCCAAAGTCACTGCCCTCCTCAAAATTTTTCTACAGCTCCCTTTTACCTAAAGGATAAAGCCCCAACTGTTCACTTTGATTTTCAAGGCTGTTCTCAATCTGCCTTCTCCTTATTTGAGGGCAGGGACCATGCCATAATGCTTAACAATGTAGTACTATAGTAGCTACTTATAGTAGCTTCTCAATAAATTATTGTTAATGATGACAATTATAATTTAATAAAGATTATAAAAATTACAAAACATCATTAGTAAGTGACCCTGTATTCTCAAAATTTGTGACAGTAAAATACAAATGCTAATCGGTTATCCCATCTGGAAAGACTTTGAGTATCTACCTGGCCATAGCCTGTCATCTCAGGACCAGCCTAAGTAGTATGGTGAGAAAACATTAGATTTGAAACCAAAAGGTCTACCTTCAAATTTCTTCTCTGACAGAGATTCTAGGACATAACTTCCCTTGATTCTATTTTCTATATGATGGAGGAGGGGAGTAGGGAGGCCGATATTAGACTTCTCGTTCAGTTATTCTTTCTTCTTTCTTCTCTTCTTCACATTCCTTCAAGTCTCAGCTAAAATTGTACCTTCTGCAAGAAGCCTTATCTTGTCCCCAGTGATGTTGTGCCTTTCCTCTTAGATTACCTCCAATTTATCCTTATGTATTTTGATTTGCATAGTTTTTGCATATTGTCTCTCCCATTAGTTTGCAAGCTCCTTGAGATTAGAGATTATTTTTTTTCAGTTCTTTGTATCCCTAGTACTTGGAATACAGCCTAGAATATGGTAAGCTCTTAGAAATTCATGTTGATTTGACTTGACTTGATATTTGTATTATAAATTAAAATAGAATACATAAATTAAAAATATGTAATATATGTATGTATACATATATATGGAAAGATGGTTCATTGTTTTTCCTCAGGGATGAAAGGAAAGGAGTTTGCAGAGTTCCTTTCATCATATTACCAAAGGCAACAACAAAAGAGGTAATTTTATGAAATAATTGGTCATCTCCCTTTTCAATGTTTATGACAACCATAGGCATGAATGCTATGATGAAGGTAAATGCAGCTTAGGCATCTCTTTCAGAAGGTGAAGAAATAAGGACATGTTATGAATGATAACATAATTTTTTAAATCAAGTTTTTACTTTGAGACTTGAAAACTTCAGTAGGAAAGTAAGCATGATGTTGCATGATAGTGAAAAATGTTTTGAACATGGATCAGGTTAAAGAAATGAAGATCTAAGCCCAGAGAACAATTTAGAAGTATGCCCAAAGGGCTATAAAACTGTGTGTACCCTTTGATTTAGCAATACCACTACTAGCTCTGTATCCCAAAGAGATCAAAGAAAAGAGAAAAGGATGTATTGGTACTAAAAATATTTATAGCAGCTACTTTTGGGGTGGTAAAGAACTGGAAATCAATAGGATATCCCTCCATTGGGGAATGGCTGAACAAGCTGTGATATGAATGTACTGGAATATTATTGCACTATTGAAAATGATGAGCAGGATGGTGTCAGAAAAACCTGGGAAGACTTATATGAATTAATTCTATGTGCAGCGAACAGGACCAGGAGAACATTGTACATAGTGACAGCAGTATGGTGAGGATGATCACCTGTTGGTTCAAGAAAATAATCTAAGACAATTCCAATGGACCCATGCTGAAAAATGCTGTCCACCTTCAGGGAGAAAACTGATGAATTCTGAATGCGTATTGAAGCATACGTGTTTTACTTTATTTTTCTTGGTTTTTTTTGTCTGTTTTCTTTTTCAACATGGCTACTACGGAAATATGTTTTGCATGACTTCACATATATAATTGATATCAAATTGCTTGCCTTCTCAAGGAGGTGGGAAGGGTGCTAAAGAGGGAGAGAATTAAAAACTCAAAAATGGGTTTTTACATGTAATTGGTATATCTTTAATGGAATAAATAAAATATATATTGAAAAATGTGAGTGAAATTTGGTCAAGAGGAAAAAAAATGCAATGCTCCATGTCTTTTTTTTAAGACTGCTTCAGTGCACATACTTTTTTTTTTTTAGGGAAAATACCACAGCACACCCCTCTCCCCCTGCCCCAGATACTTGGAATGCCACTGAGGTTTCCTCATGATTTCATATTATATTTTTTCACAGCAACTGCTGAATTTGAAAACATGTATTCTAACAAGAAAGAACTCTGTAGCTTTAGTGGAGGAATTTGCTAGCATTCCACAAGGAGTAGGAATGAGGGAGAGGGAGGGAAGGAGAGACAGAAGAAACAAATGCTAATGGGCCAAACCACAACCATTTTTAGTATTTGTCTTCTAGAGCATTTGTTTATAGGAAGCCTGGAGCAGGAAGATATTTGAAAAATAGAACCATGGAAACTGAGTTGGAAGGTCATCTTTTCAAATCTCCAAATACCCTATGTTTAGGCAGAAAATTAAATAGATATATGTGTGTTTGTATACATATGTGTACATACACATACATATATACTTACATGTATGTATGTGCGCATGCATTATCCAGAGTAATGATAATCATATGCTGGAAATAATAACAAAACCTTACCTTTCCATTGTGTTTTACATATATTATCTTATTCCAGCCTCATAATAATTCTGTAGTAGCAGATGTACTACCCTCTATTTTCTTGATGTGGGCATTGTGGCCTGTGGAGGTGAAATTTCATTCAAACCACATAGCTATTAAATGGCAGATCCTAGATTCAAAATCGGGTTTTGTGACACATGGGAAAGTGGGATTTATATAAGGCCTACTATGTGCCAGATACTGTGCTATGTACTTTACAAATATCTCATTTTATCATATGTACCCCCAACATTCAGTAGTACTTTTCCTCTCTTTCATGTTGACTTAGTGTATCTGCTGCCTCTTTAAGTTACTTTTTCCTATGCTTGATCAAGCTCATTACCAAGTTCAGAATCTATGCTATCATTTGGAATGGTTGCTAGGATTTCTAGTGATTAGAGATGTGATAAGATCCCATTTCAAAAGTAAATGACATTTTTGTAGAAGCGTGAAAGTTCTGTCATTATCAACTATCCAATCCTGAAATGATCTGGATTAAACTAAATCTTCAGCAAAACACCCTTTAGGCAGTCTCAGGGCCTTCCCTTAGGAATCCAGGATTACTAATGGTAAAGAAGCTCTTCTAGTCCACTTTAGCCTTAGAGATAGGCTATTATTTTTATCCAGTTGGAGAGAAAAGCAGCTAGGCCAACAGTGATATTATTACAATGTTGTTACCAGTGTGAGGATCCCACATCTGACAATAAGGTTGTATCAGCCCAAAGAAGATCCTATTCTTTCAGATTAGAGGATTGGAGGAAGTGGTTGAACTATAGGTCATAGTTAATCCACTTGAGCTATATTATGTTTTTGGAAAGGATATTAAATGGTTAATTAATTCATTTAATCAACCTTTGTTTTTTGCCTACTATGTGGAAGGTATTATGCTGGGGACTAGGAGAGATACAAATATAAATAAACCTTGCCCTCAAGGAGTTTATGGTCTAACATTTATGCCTGGTCCTTGAGTTTAATCAAGGAAATCACTGTTTTGTTTTTTAATGGGATGGGGTTGGTAATAGACTCATAGAACTTTTAAATGGAAGCCGAGACCCAAAGAGAGACATGGATGGCTGACGTAACACAGGTTCTGTTTCTGAGAGAACAAATGATATTCACGTCATGTGGAAAGTTTAATGGTCCTAAGAGACCAGATGTCAGATTTTGGAGTTATCATAAAGTTCTGTATGATACCTTGCATATAACTAGTGCTTATTAAGTGAGTTGGATTTAATTGAAACACCAAGAAGGAATTGGGAGATACATAGTGAGGAAATGTTCTGTCAGTTGTTGGGACTAAAAGAAGAGCTATAAATGCATGATCAATAAAGTTGCTTTAGCTTCTCAGCTCATGGACAGGTTTTAGTGATGTATAAGGAATAAGTTGACAGGATAGTTATTACTTTTAGGTATGGAAAGGATTGGATGTAGTTATAACCCTAAGCTAAATACATAGATTAGACTTTAGGATTTAGAGCTGTAAAACTGTAAAACTCTTGCTTCACTCCATACAGATATTTTAAAGATGAGGTAACTGAGATCCACCTGGTGAAATGATTTGCCTCAGGTAGGCACATGAAGGTAGTACACTAGATAGAGTACTAGTCCTGGAGTCAGGAGGTTCTGAATTCAAATTTTCACATATTTCAGATACTTACTAGTTATGTGACTCCAGGCAAGTCATTTAACTTTTGACTGCCTCAGTTTCCTTGTTTGTAAATAATGATGATACTAGCACCCGCCTTCTACGATTGTTGTTAGGATCAAATGAAATAATAATTATAAAGTGCTTAGCACAGTGTTTGGCACATAGTAAGCACTATATAAATAGAAATAGTGTTATAATATATACGTTGTAATATAAATAAGATAATTATAAATGTAGTATATATGATAATTATCATATAAAATATATAGTTATTGTTAATTTTAGGGCAGATAGGTAGTACACTGAATAGAGAGCTGGGCCTGGAGTCAGAAAGACTCATCTTCGTGAGCTGGAATCTAGCTTCAAACACTTACTAGCTGTGTGACCCGGGCAAGTCATTTGACCTTGTTTGCCCCAATTTCCTCACCTGTAAAATGAGTTGGAGGAGGAAATAGCAAACCACTCAAGTGTCTTTACCAAGAAAACCCCCCAAATGGGACCCAAAGTCAGACATGATTGAAATGATTAACAACATTGTTGTCATCTCTATCATCATCATCATCATCATCATCATCATCATCATCATCATCATCATCATCCTAGGTCCTGATGATTCAATTTCAAGTCTTCTGATTCTAGATTTAGTCCACTATACTACACTGCCTGTAGTTGTGTTAACTATTTCTAATTTCCCCTTTTCTGGTCTGCCATTAATGACTCTGGCCCTAAGAGTCTCTTAATCATGATTGGAATGAATTGTTGCTACATCAGATCTTGCCATCATAATTACTTATCATGGTGACCTTGAGAGCTCTTCCATTTTATAAACTAAGATCCAGGGGAAACTGAAAATTCCAGACTGATTAGTCTCCTTTGCATGTATGATGAACAGATGGAATCTATAACAACACCAATGAATATACAAGTACACATACCCTATTGAGGAAAAGTCAATAGAGGATTTTTTGTTTGTTTGGAGGAAGGATTTGATGCCTTAATAATATAATGGGTTCTTTGGGGAGATGATAAATAAGTTTGGAATTATTTCTAGATTTCAAGTGAATGTAGAGAAACCATGCCTGCCCATTCATCGGTGCTTCTATGAGAAATAATACTGGATTGGACAGAACATTGATCTGACCCAGTATGATAACCTCGGTTTTATGTAATAACAGCATGTTAGAGTTGGAAAGAATCTCAGAGGCCATCTAGCACAATTCCATAATGGAACTGGAATTCCTTTTACAATATACTTGACAAAATTATCATTCAGGCTTTTCTCAAGCCCCCAAAATGAGGATGCAAGCCTCACAGGACATCTCATTTCTCTTTTAGGTATCTCTAATTAGAAAGTTTTTTTTCACCCCATATCAGCCCTAAATGCTCCTATCTATAACTTCTACCCATTACTCTTATTTATTCCCTCTCCCATTGAGAGCCCTTCAAATTCTTGAAGACAGCTATATATGTCTCTTAGTCCTCTCCAAGTGAACCACTCACAGTTCCTTCAGACAGTTCTCATATGACAAGTTTGGTTTGAAAGAACTGGGGTTGTGCCTAAGTTCTGACTTCTTTTGTCTCTGAGTACTCAGACTATCCTTATAAGTATTTACACATAAAGGAAAGTCTATTTTAATGTAACTGACATGATAATTTTAGTTCCCCAGAAAAGAGTGGATATTGGAACAATTAAAGCCTTTCGATTCTTCCTTCAGAGAGATTTTTATGTATATTCAAAAAGCATATCAGGTTGGAGTAGGGGTTTTCTAGTCACCAGTATTCAGTAAGTATTTTTGAAGTTGTAATTGCAAAGTTTATTGTAATGGAGCTGGAAAACTCTCTTCCAATAAAACACTTGGTATTTCCAAAGGGGAAGAAAAAGAAAAGTCCCTTCCACTATGCCACCAAGCAGTTCACTTCATCAGAGAACAACTTCCCAGAGAGCAAAAGGCCATGAGCCAACACTGAAGAAAAAGGCAGCAAGCCTGACTGCCTGCTGGTCAGATTGTGCTCGTCTTTTCAAAACGAAGGAAATTTATCCTTTTTACAATTCCCTTAGACAGCAACAGCCAAGCCAAGTTGGCTCTCTAGCCAGCTCTTGTTTGTAAAATGTAATTCTGTGGTAATGAGCTGGTGACAACTTGAGGAAAAGAGTCTAAACATCCTGAAAACAATTCCAAACATGACTGAAGACAAGAAGGAAACTT
This sequence comes from Phalanger gymnotis, assembly GCA_028646595.1. Taxonomy (NCBI): domain Eukaryota; kingdom Metazoa; phylum Chordata; class Mammalia; order Diprotodontia; family Phalangeridae; genus Phalanger; species Phalanger gymnotis. The sequence goes on along the minus strand of CM053627.1, from coordinate 106,362,114 downwards.
CTAATAACCACCTCAGGGGAAACAAGGGTATAACAGATACACAAATTTACCTATGTACATGGTTGGTGGGTAGCAGGAGGAGTTTCTATTCTCCCTTCTGCCCTCAGGAAAGCACACTCTTTTAGCCTTTCTCGATATCCTGCAAACAAAAACCTATATTTAACTTCCTCTCATTTTCTCCTACATTCGTTGGATGAAAATGAAGATTGCCTTATTTCTTACAGCACATGATATTTTTCAAAGAGCCATACACCCATTTTGTCAACTGACCAATGCAATTACATTTTGGTTCTGTAGCATCAAAAAATAGTACAAAGACATCCAGAACACATATTACCAGAAGAAAGAAGGAAGCAGATCATTCAGGGACAGAAAGGGATAACAAATAGACAGTCAAACTATTGTGCTTGTTCTCACAAAATGTCTTTTTTAAAGAGACCTAGTGGAAGGTCTTTTTCTAGTGCATGTATTCTTAATCCTTTCATTTCATGGATGCTTTGCAGTCTGATGCCTTCTTTAATAATGTTTCTAAATATATGAAATACATAAGATTACAAAGGAAATAAATTATATTGAAATATATTTATCAAGATTAAAAAAAAAACAAGAACAGTTCACCAAGGTGTTATGGTATATACATACATACACACACAAACACATAGATTAGACTAGATTAGATTAGATAGATATGTCACAGATAAAGATAATACTGAATGAGAAGGAATGGATAAGATATGATCTGAATGGGAAGAAGTATACCTACATTGATCTGGATGGACCACATTAGGTCCTACTATCATAGTAAACAAAGCATTAGTGCTAGGAGAATTCAAATTTGGCTTTATACATGAACTATGTAACTCTGCGTAAGTCATTTTACCTCTGTTTGCCTCAGTCTCTTCAACCATAATGTGGGAATAAATAACAACAGTTTCTACCTCAAAAGGTGTTTGTGAGGATAAACTGAAATAATATTTGTAAAATGCTTAGCAGAGTATCTAGCACATGGTTGTTGTTTGTCCTTTTTCAAAGAGGACCAATTACATCAGAGGGTGATGTTTTGACTTGTGTGTGAATCAGATTTAAGTGAGGAAAAGTTGCCGAAAGTCGTAACCTCACTATTCCAGGGTCATCTAAGTTTCATAGGAAGACAGAAGTCAGTATGACTGGTGATGGCCCAGGGTATGGTGGATGACCTTGGAGTCTAATGTCTGACCAAGCTCTAAGTGCTCCACAGAACCTGTTTTGGCTCTCTTAATGGCCATTGGAACAAATTATTTTCATCTGGCCATTCCATCAGAGGAAGGCTTCACATGCTTGGGGTAGATATCCTCCCTAATTCACTGATGGGTTTATGGCCCATCAGATACCCTCAACCCAGTTTAACCTGATTGCCAAGATGGTTTACTTGAGTATGGCCATTGTTTATGTTACAATTGCTTGGAGCCACAGGTGAGAGTTGAACACCAGTTGGACACCAAAGGTGGATGAGCAGCTCTCAAAAGGGATCAGCAAAGTCCTCTTTGAACACCTATATATTCCCTGGCACATAGTAGGCACTATATAAATGCTTGTTTTATTCCCCTTATTCCCACTTAACTCTTTGCCTCAGTTTCCTCATCTGTCAAATGGAGATGACATCTTCTCCTAGAGTTCACATGAGGATAAAATGAGATAATATTTATGAACTGCTTTGCAAACTTAAATGTACTATACAAATGTTAGCTATTATCATTATCATTATTATTATCATTAATATAGCAAAGTATGTTATTTGGAAAATATTTAACTTAATGTGTTTGGAAGGAAGGAGAGTAATGTAGATACAAATCTCTAGTTTATGATAGATGGTATTAAGTTAACCTATCAGTGAAAGTAGAATTATTTAATTATGATTTTGATAGCTAATATTTATGCAGATTCTACCAGGCACTTTGCTACACACCTTACAAATATCATTTCATTTGGTCTTCACAATAATCCTGGGAAGTAGGTGCTATTACTACTCCCACCGGAAACTGTGGAAAACAAATGTTAAATGACTTGCCCAAGTTCATACAGCTAGTAAGTGTTGGCAACTGGATTTGAACTCAGGTCTTCTCCAGGCCTAGATGCCCCCAAATCCTACTCATGTTATGCCTTGCTAAGCTTGGAGGGGCTCATGATCTAGTTGGCAATAGGATAATAACTTTTTGGTTATAGTCAATTTGAAGACATTATATTGAGTTATGAAGGTATTATGATGTTCATCAATTTCAGGGGTAATTTATGTTAATAAAACTATAAGCTTTGAAGCATCCAATTATTGTAAACAGAAAGAGAAATGATGTAAGAATTTTAAGAGCTAGCATAGGTTCTCTAAGAACAAGTTATACCAAGTTAACCTTATTCTATTCCTTATTTCTTTTCCTCCTTCCTTTTTTGATAGGTAATATTATTTCACATTTCTATTTGGATTTAAGATTTACAAAATATTTTTCTCTCACTAACTTTATGAGATAAGGGCTCTTTCCAGTTGCTAAAATGCATTTGTCTTTCTAGACTTCTCTTGACTTTTGTGTTTACATTTCGAAGTTCTTAATCAGCTTTGTTTTTGCTTTAGAAATTCATAAAGGTTCTTTACTCCATGAAAGATTCATTCGCTCTTTCCTTTGTTCTTCTAATAAGATTATATTCAGCTTTGCAAGGTAAGATATTCTTGTTTATGGACCTCTTTCTTTTGCCTTATAGAATCTCATTTTCAAAGTCCCTTCTCACCTATAGTAGAAACTACTAGGTCTGTTGTGATGGTAACTGTGGTTCTTTGGTGTTTGAACTGCTTTTTTTTTTTTTTTGCATACTTGCAGTATCCAGCATTTTTTCATTAATGTGAGAGTTCTTGATTTTGCCTATGGCAGTTCTGGGACTTTTCATTTTAGAGTTTCTTTCAGGAAATTATTGGTATATTCTTTTTGCTTACACTTTGACTTCTGATTTTAATAGACCTGGACATTTTTTCATTTACGTTTTCTCGAAATAGAGTTTCCAGGCTTTATTGTAAAAAAACAAAGAAACTGTATTTTTGATAGGGTTGGTGGGATCCAATGCTTCTTAAATTTTCCTTCATTGGTTTAATTTCCAGGTCGGTTTAAAAAAAATAAAGTATCTTATATTTTCTTCTGTTTTTAAATTTTGTTTCATTATTTCTTATTGCCCTGTGGATTCATTTATTTCTGTTTATTCTAATTTTCAGGAAATCTGTTACTCAGGTAAGCTTTACTGCTTTTTCTTCTAAACTATTTCTTCTCCTTCTAGTTCTTTCCTCCACAGCAATTATTTTTTATGAAGATCTCTTCCTTTACTCCTCCTTGGTAGTATTCCTTCATGTAATCTTTGTGGAAAAATTCTCTCTCTCTGCTTTAATAAAGTCTCTGCTCGCAGTTGTTAAAACATCATTTTTCCTTCTTTTGAGGGATCTACAATAATTCTTTATAATGCTCACTGTCTTCTTTGGTGGATTCATCTCTAGTTTTTGTTCCTAAACAAAGGCTAATGTGCTGCACGGTATTCTTCATTTAACAGACCACATCTAGGATCTCATATTTAATTCACAGTGTCACATTTCAAGACCTACATTGAAAAAAAAAACATATTTCAAACACAAGCATGCTTCTTTACATATGCAAAAGCATGTGCATGACATAAAATACATGTTTGTGAAAACTCCACGTAACTATAATTTGGACACTGATACCATTCTTATTAGCTATGCTTAAATTAGGTTCATATTTCACTTATGTCCAAAAGATAAGGAAAAAAACCTATTACAATATTTTGTACTTCATAATTATAAGGGTCTCTTCATATATCGTATTATATAAACATCAAAATAACTCTATGCTAACAGTAATACAAATATTATTACCCCTATTTTACATATAAAGAAATAAATCTGGGGAGCGAGATGAATGTCAAGCATACAATTAGTGGCAGAACAAAGAACAGAGCTTAGGTCATCTGAATGCTAGATCTAGTGTCCCATACTAGACTGTCTACTTCAAACTTGGGGTAAAGAGGCATGAACATATAAAATGATTATTTACAATTAAGATTTTCTGATTTCTACATTTTCTCTTTTTTCCTGCCTCAGTCTCTTTTATTTGGGTAATTAAAGGTGCAACAAATGCAAGTCCCACCATTCACAACTAAATAGTCTCCCTACTTTCTCTATTCCTATCCTTTTTTCTTAGTACATAGAGCTTCTAACCTGCTGTGAACAAAAGAAAATTACTTTGTCTTTGGGTGTTATCACATATTTTTATTCTGGGTCTAACACAAATCTCTTCTTGAATGCTCAAAATCTTTTCCAGTATTGGAAAGAAAAAAAAAACACAATGTGACATGAATACCAGCCTTTTGCTGTAGTTGCACCATCCCTAGATAGCCAGTAATTCTGAAGCCATTAGCTGGGTCCTGACTCTGCTAAGTGATTCCATAATCTGGGATTGCTCACTGTGTATATTTATCACAGGGAGAAAATTGACTTTTGTTGCTTAGTAGAAAACAATTAAAGTTTGTTTAGGAGAGAGAAGAGGGGAAACCTGGTTAAATCGATGTAAGAATTTTTTACAAATATAACTTGGGGACTGGGGAAAGGAGAGTATGAGCTATGTTGTTCTGGTTTTTGGAAAATGGAAAGGGATAGAAAGAGAAGTTGAGGGGAAGAGGGGTAAGTAGTCTGGGATCTGGTTGGTATAGTTCACCTTGTGCCTTCTGAAATATGCTATTCTAGAGTAAATCTACAATTATGGCATGCTTCTTTGTAAAACCAGATGGTTCATTTGAAGCCCATTCTATCAAAGCAAATACATCTTAGGGAATCCCAAACACATAGAGTTTGTTAAGATAGGTCCTTGGAACTGAATGCAGGAAGCCAAATTCCTATTTGAATTTTAATTCCCATCAGAACACATTGATTCTGTTTTTGGATACTCCAGTTCTCTAATCAAACTATGGTTTCATCAGTAGAGACAATAACACAAATTGCCACCTATCGATGCCTGCCCATCCTGTGCAACTTATGTTATCCGATACATTCAAACTATGAGAAAACTTGAGATCCGTAGCCCAAGATTGGCAGGAAAGGGTTAAAAGTGCTCCCCACCCCCCACTCTCCCTCTTTCACTGGAATGAATGAAAGAAAAGCCAGGGTTTCAGCCCTAAGGCCTTTATCAAAGGGAGTGAGGAAGAATGGAACTATGTATGGTTCTTTGATAGAAGCTTTAGGGCAGAAACATTCGTTTTTCCTTTGTTGGTTGTAAGAAGAAAAAACCTCACTAAAATGTGCATTTAAATTGGATGTAAAGTTATATGTGTACACAGGCATGCTAGCTCCTTGGGACCCTTTTCTGTTCATTGGGCCACAAACTTCAGTTTTTTTGGTCTGCAATACTGACAAAATCTAGGCCCGCACACAGTGATTCCCTCCCACCCCCAGCTTAAAGAAAAAAAAAAAATCCAACAAAAACAAAAACAAAAAACCCAGTAGCTTCAAACTGAAAACCCTTCCTCTTGACAAAGGTTGGCCTGAAGCTCTTGGGGATTCACTAGGGAAAAAAAAAACCATCATGGGCTACACAGAGTACCCAGGCCACCACTGAACACTAACTCCTTGTGCTACCCAGGAAGGAATTCAGTTCTTCAAGAAAGCTCACCCTGGAGACCCCTGGCATTGACCATTAAATATTTAGCATCACATACGATGGAAAATTTCAGTGTTTCTTTTTAAGTTCAAGGTTAAAAATGTCCCTGTTAGAATATTAGCCGACTTGCATATGACCTTTTATTTCTGTTGTTGTTCTCTGTGAGCAAGCTGCTGGCTGAAACAAAACTCCAGCCTTGGTGCTGTCAGCGGATATTGTCTCAGCCTGAGTATGTAACCTCGTTCCTACAGCAAAGTTATTTTAGATGTTTTAAACATGAAGCTGATCCTATGTCTTAATTTAAAGCATTCGTCCCTCCCCCTCCCCATCCTGGCAGTGGAAAGTTTTGTGTTCATGATAAATTGGGAACTAGGGAGTATACTGCTTAGAAATCATAGAATGATAGGATGATGTACAATTGTAAAAGAAGGGGAGAAATCTCTTATGCTTGAAATGTTATAGCTCATGAATTGTTTCAAAAAGTACATAATTAAGAAATACTATGAGTGTAAAAATAGCAATATATCAGTATTTGACTCTGAGGGCCTTTGAGAGGATCTCAAATCACTTTACAATTGGAGAAACTGAACCACAGAGATAAAATGAGTAAGATTCTACAGAAAGTAGGGCTAGAGTCTGAACCAAATGGGAGAATAATAGTTCCTCATAGACCAGCCAAATTATAGTGTTGGGCGAGGAAGGAGGCAGATGTTGGGGCAACAATCTAAGTCTTGGTGCTGTAGATATCAGAGGGGCTTAGGCAATGCTCTACCTGGCTCTTCCAGGTGATTGAATATTAAAAACAGGAGCAGAGAAATATAATCAAAAGTCCAACCAGGCACTCCAAAGTCATCATGAGGAAGAGAGATTAAACTTGCTCTTCTTAGCCAGGGGAGCAATATAACGAGTAAGATAGAGTGAGAATTAAATAGAAACAGTTTTCACCTAAATATATACTTTCTAATGGCTAGAGTTGTCCACAAAATGGAATGAGCTACCTCACAAAGTGGTTTTTGGTATCTCTGAGGGTCACCTTCAAACAAAAGTTAGATGATCGGGGATATTTAAAAAGATATTCAGTAGAGAAGGCAATATGTTACAATGCAAAGAATACTAGATTTTATTACAATACTAGATTAATTATGTTTATCTTTGTTTGTGTCAATTAGACTATCAACTCCATGAAGATATGGACTATGTGTTATCTAAACCTACTTCATTCCCTAGCAGAGTATTGGATATATAATAGTAACTTAAAACACTGTTGAATTAAATGTCATTGGATTGGATTGAGGGTGAAAAAAAGTTAATTCTCATCTCTGTTATCTACTAGTTATACCAGCTGTTGTACCTTTAACAAATCACTGACGTCCATGTGCCTCCATTTCCTTATCTAAAAAGTAAAGATAACATTTGCATTACCTATTCATATCATTTCTGTGGGTCAATTGAGATAGTGCATGGTATGGTACTCTGTTAATTGTAAAATGCTATAGAAATGTAAACTAGTCATATTCCTCATGCTTCAGGTTGGATTAGGACTACATGACCTCTGAGGTCCCTTAACAAATTCTATGATTTAAATGACTAGAGAATCCACAGGTCAGAGCCAAGAGCTGGGACAGAAGGGTTTTGGAAAATAGAATTTATGATGTGGTGGTGGTTGTTGTGGTGAGATTCCTTGGGGAACTATTGCTTTCATACCTGTTTGAAGATGATCACTGCCAGTGATTCAGTCAGTCCGTGGTTAACTAGTATTTATTGAGTATTTACTATGTTCCTGGAATTGTGCTAAGTGCAAGGGATACAAACAAAGGTAAAAATATTGCATCTGCCTGTAAGGAGCATACAACCAAACTAAATGGGGGTGATGATATGTAAATAACCAGGTAGATTCAATATTATATGTAACACACACACACACACACACACACACACACACACACACACACACACACACACATATATATCAGTTTTAAGCTATTAAACCTTTAATAGCTTAAAATGCATTAAGACTTTTGGGATGCCAAAAGTATACAGAGTAGGTAGAAAGTGCTCTGAAAAGCCTCATAGCTTAAGGACCCAGGAAAGGATTCAAAATACAAGAGAGTAAGGTTTGAGTTGATGAAGTTATTCTTGAAAGCTATCAGGAAATTTAAGAGGTAGAGGTGAAGAGGCAGAACATTCTAGGCATGGGGGACAGCTAGTGCAAAGGAACATAGATATGGCATGGAGTAGGTCAGTACAGTGGGTTAAAATCTGTGCAGGGGGATAAAGCACCAGGAAACTAGAAAGGTAAGAAGGATCCAGGTTATGAAGAACTTTAAATACCAAAGAAAGGTTTTTAAAACTGATCCTAGAGGAAACTGGGAGCCACTGGAACTCATTGAGCATGGAGTGTGACTTAGATCCAAGCTTTAGAAAGGCCATCTTGGGCAAGCTGAGTGGAAGATGGATTGGAGTTGTTAGAGGTATGAGGTGAGTCCATCATCAGGAGATGGGCAGTATGTTTCCGAATGAGTGCTCTGGAATTGTAATTGGTCATTGTGTTGATCAGATTTCCTAAGTATATAAAGTTTTTTGTCTTTATAATATTTTCATTGTATAAATTATTCTCTTGGCTCTGCCTCACTTCACTCCACATCAGTTCATACAAATCTTCCTAGATTTCTCTGAAACCCATTTCTCTCATCACTTCAGCAAAGCAAGAGTGTCAAGTACAATAGTATTTAATCTAATTCATACATCACAACTCATTCAGCAATTCCCCAATTGATGAATAAAAATTCTTTGCCACTAAATAAAAGTTACTATAAATTTCGTACATATGAATCTTTACCCTTCCTTCTTTGAACTTTTTAGAACATAGATGTAAAAATGGCACTGCTGTGTCAAAGGGTATTTACCATTTAGTGGCTTTTTGTGTATAGTTACATATTGCTTTCCAGAATGGTGAGATCACTTCACAATTCCATCAAGAATGCATTAATGTATATATATATTTTTTTTCCCACAGTCCCTCCAGTACTTATCAGTTTTCTTTTCTGTCAACTTTTCTACTCTGACAGGTGTGAAATTTTTGCATTTGCCTGTTTTTCCTAATCATTAATAACTTAAAGCATTTCCTCTTTTAAAAAAAATGAATCTCATTATTTATCTGCTTGGTAGCTTGGCTTATACCTATACTTTCTCAGTTTGAGCTTTGTCTTTCTACCAGTTTGTTGTAATCCCGGAAATAGCTTTAATTTGTTTTCATCTTCATTATCCTTCTTTCCCCCTTTCTATTGCTTTGACATATACATTTTCTCTTTTATAGACCCAAAAGCTTGGCAATTCTCAGATTCCTTGAGGTGGGGGTTGTGCAAGTCTATCTATGTGCTTGACCAAAGTAAACATGAGGACAACAGTGACCTGAGCCAGGTTTTCAGTCCTCTTTTTGGTGGGGGGAGGAGAGGGACACTCAGGTCCTTTTTTCATGTTTCAGAGTATGTCACTACTGTGGTTAGAAAAGGCAAGAATTTTTTGTGATTTCCAAGCTTGTGAATTTGCTTGCATTAGCTGTGAATTAGGTGCCAGAGTAAACTAGGCTTGGGAGTGGTGAATTTAAATTTTAAATGCTTCAATATTATTTCAGGAAGCTTTGACAAAGTGAGCTGTTTCCATTTGCATGTCTTATGGCTTTAGCTTTAATTATTATAGATTAGTTTCTTCTGAGGATGTTAGGTTGGGTATCTGTGCAGAAGCTACTACTCTACCATGTTGTTGATCATGAGGCACAACATTTCATTTTCTCATTGACTTGCATTATAAATGTTTCATAAAAAGAATTACTAAATAGATTCATAAAACTTTTAGTGGGAGAAGGGCTAAATCAGAGACATGGTATTAAATAAAGAAGGTAAAGCTCATGTCATAGTTCATAGAATTTAGAGCTATAAAGGAATTAATCTGTTCTAACTTATTATTTGTAGTTGAAGAAACTGAGGTTAAAGCATATTAAATGATTTGAAAAAATTAATTCATAATATACTTCCTGGGTCTGTATTTCCCTTAGAACTATTTGCGTCTTTGTTTAGGCATGTTGAGCAGATCCCAAGAGATAGCTTAAGGGTCAGAGATCTCCAAGGGATGGGGGGGGCGGAGATAAAATGAAAAAACAGGAAACAGTACAGAAAGTTGCCTAGAATAGAACATTTTTTTAATGCAGATGAAAAAATACTGCTAATTGATTTCATTGGTAGAGAAAATACTCACATGCATATACACTTAAAACACTAAGAAATTTCCTTTATTTTTTATTTCATTGATATTTTGTTTTAATGTCATCTTCATTTCTGAATATTTCTATCCCCCTTCCTTTTTTAAAACATGATCAATCCCTTATAATAATGGTTAAAAGAGATGGAACAAAAGCATTTCAGCAAAACTAGTCAATACATTTGCTATGACTGACAACATATGTAATATTCTATTTTATACTAATAGAAGAGGAGGTTCTGCATAATTTTCTATATATTAAAAAACAATTCTATGTACTATTGACCTGCTCCTTCCTCTCCTCTCCACTGCTCCTCATTCTCTGATATTTCTTTCATGCTCTTCCATGTCTATTTCTCTTATTTGATAAATCATTGCTGAAATTTTGCTTTCCTCCTTACCTCCTTTGTCCCTTGCTGCATTCCAAAGGACTTAAACTAGGAGCCTAAAAGTTGATCTCTAGGATCCCTTTCAATCCGATGAGTCTATGGCTTTACATTACTTAAAAAATGCTAATTGAATTGGGCTGCAATATCACCATTTATCAATAGATTTTATCATCTAACATGTTACCAACATATTTCAGCTTGAAATTTTTTTAGACCTTAGGTCTTTAGGTCATATACACCTAAATAGTTCCTTATTTCCTCAATGCTGTTTATTTGAAATTCTGTATATTAAGCCTACTTATAATAGGAAAAACATGAGTTTTCAATGAAAGAAACTCAGTATCTGCTTTTGGGAAATATATTTCCCATTGAATATACATTCCACAAAGCTTCAAAAGCAAATTAGAAGTCTTTGGAATATATCTGGATTCCTCTGTTTCAGATAGACTGCAAGAAGCAGACTATGTCTATATAATACTGACCATCTGAATATAGACTGTGACATACTAAGATATTTATTTTAAAAAATTATAAGATGTACAGATAAAATATCTGTATCATAGGCTGAAGTTTTTATTCTTATCTGTGAATTTCGGCACAGTATACATAACCAGAGTATGATAATTGGGCTTTGTTTTCTCAAGGAATTTGTGTTACTTTTATATTTTATCTTCTCTCTCTCTCTCTCTCTCTCACTCTCTCTCTCTCTCTGTATGTGTGTGCTTGTGCATGTGTGTGTTTTGCCCTATATATTCTGATAAGTGAAAATATACTATGAGATAAAGTCATAGAAATATTCAAATATTCCTCGCACTTGTCAAAGACTCCAAATGTTTGTAAAAGCCAGAAATAATTCTTAAATTGCTTGTTTTCATGGAAAGAATGATGGGAACAGGAATATCACCTTATTGATCACATTCTTAGTCTTATTTGTTGGGTAAATAAGTTTTCTTAAATAGGTGAATAATTATGAGGAAAGGGATTATTGGGTGAAATTTTTGATACAGAAAAGAAAGAGAAATGTAAAGTGATGGAAGAATATAGTTTGATGAATGTCAGAAGAAAATGGCAGCTTGAAAGCACATTGTTAAATCTTGACTGCACTTCATATCTGGGTGCTCTCCCATAAAATCTGTGTAATTGAGTAGCTCTGCAGATAGAGAGGACATTTTGCTTTCCATTCATGATAATTTCCATTCCCTCCTAACTCCTTCCTAAGTAAATGCAAGCACATAATGTGATTTACTATGAGATGTAGGCATTATCTCAGAAAGGCAAAAACACCTCAGAAGTGAATCCTTGATCTCAAATAAAGAGATATTTTCCCCTAAGAATCCTGTGTATTTTCTGTGGGAACTAAAGCAGCTGAAGGTTATCTCTTAACACATTGAATAAACAACAAGGCTGCAACAAATGGAAAATGGATTCTTTAAAGTACACTGTTACAGCCCAAGCCAGTGTTTTTCACTCTTCACCTGCCCATATTCAAGTAGATTTCTAAGTCCTTCCTTAAACATATTTGCCCCTCCTTCAAATCGTAAACTATGGCATATACTGAAGTATGACAAGTTTATCTAAATAACCTTAATAAAATTTAATTTAATTCAATCCCAATTGACACAATCTAATTTTATTAAAGTTATTTATTGAATACTTACTAAGGTATTGTGCTAGGTGATACAAGGGACATAAAAAAATTAGTAGGTTATCACCCATTGCATCAAGGAACTTTTAATCTGATTGACAGAGGGAGATAAAACAAACAAATATATAACACATGATAGCATATGATATCATCAGAGAAGCATAGTGGAAAGAGCGGTAGGATTGGTTTCATAAGCTATGTGGGAAAGCCACCAATATCTCTGAGCCTCAATTTCTTCATCTGTAAAATTGGATTAATAATATTTACACCCCAAATTGAGACAGATATTTTTGGACATGGCTAATGCAGGAATTAGTTTTACTTATTATGGTTTTGTTTTTCTTTCTTTTTTCAATGGAGGAGAGTTCTAGGGGAGAAAAATTAGATTTTTGCTAATTAGAAAAAAATATGTAAATCCCTCTCCTCCCCAAATATTTACAATCACTACTTCAAAGAGTTCATGTATAACTCACAAAAGAGAACATATGTAAAAAGATGGGGGGATAACAAACCAACATGCATTTATTAGACACTTACCATGTGTCATATACTGTGCTAAACTCTGAGAACAAAAAGATAAAAGCAAAATTAAAGAATTGGTTTTTGGGAAAAGATGATCCATTTGATGTTGCATAAATTAGGTTTGAAGTGCCAGTGGTATTACTTCTATGTGATATCCAACATAACTTGGATCCTGATATGAAGATAGGTCTGAAATATAGATTACATCCCCATAGATCAAAACCCCATTCAATGATAGCCTAGGGATGAATAAGATCACCAAGGGACAAAGTACATATGGAGTAGAGGGCCAATAATAGAACCTTTGGGGAAACTGTATATTTCATATAGTGAATTATGGAAAGAAAAGCAGCTAAGAAGGAGGTAACCAAAGAAGGAGTACTAAGATAGTACCAATGTCACAAAAGTTTAAGAAAAAAAATGAATCTTAAGGATTGTGTGGTGATTCTGGGGTGGCAAGAATAGGGACATTTGGGTCATAGGACCTGGGTTTCAATCCTACTTGATGCCTAGTATCTGTGGACCTCAGTGTCAAGGAGATGCTTCAGAGAAATAAAGGACAATGATGATTAAGAAAAGTCCAGTAGATTCAATGTACTCTTAGGAAAGTGGTCTCAACAGAGAGGTGTGGGCAGGAGACAACTTTCAAGGGTTGGGCTTGGAGTAAGGAGAGAATGGAAGACAATCTTCAAGGAACTGTTTACATTAAACCACATCCCCCTTCCTTTACAACTCTGACTCTGATTTATACTCGCTAAGCCCTCACAGACTGGCCCTGGCTGGCTCTTGTCACTTCAAAGCCATTCTTTGCTCCCATGTACCATTGTATGTTCTTCTGCCTATACCCACTTAAATACCCACGTGAAAAATTAATTCCATTCCTTTTGATTACACGTTCCTAAAGATTAGATTCCATGTCATGTATGTATTACTCTTGAGAGTTCCTTGTCTTATAGAAGATCCTTATAGGTGGATCTGTACCAATATTGAACCAACCTGTTGGAATAACCTTCTGTACTACCAATAATAAATCATATATGGGAAGTTGGTTTGCTCTGGACCTGTTCAGAGTTATCTTTGGATTTTATTGTCAAAGTTCCTGGCAAATTTCTATCCAGTTAGCATGGATTTTGAGGTAGGCTCAGATTTGCTGTTAGATTTGTGAATACATTTTATGATTTATTCACATTCAATAAACCACTTTAGCTTTATGTTGCCTGTTGCTTTGGGAAATATTTGCCAAGGGGAAAAAATACCATTACTTGTTTCTATAGGAATAATGAATTAAAACGCCATTTATCATGGAAAATTGTCTGGTCACAATTGCTCTCAGAATAAGTCAACAAAGCAGTAATTATAGTGTGCTTGCCCAGTTATCCATTCCTGGAGACTGTTTTTCCAAGATTACTTATCGGTGGTTTTAATAGAGTTCAGAGGTTTGTATGGTTTGTACAGAAAGTTTACATAGTTAGTGAAGGCCCATTCTCCCCCAACTGTGTTATAATCAAAGAGATTAACACCTTCATAAATGGAAGGAGAGAATGAAAGTATCCACAAAATTAAATGCATATGATAAAGTAATAATTTTGATATTACTGATGCTCCAAAGGGAAAGACACTTCCTCTTTTACTTAAAAAAGAAAAAAAAACAAAGGCCCTGGAGGTATACTGCCACTGCCATACCCTTTAATATAAGTATAAACTTGTTTAGAATCTGTGGTAGTAGCTGGCCTTTCTCTTCTCTCATCCCTGCTGAATAGGGTGGGCCAGAGTCCTTCTCTAGACTGCCTAACCAAATCCCTTGGTGAGGAGAAGTGATTTTTCTCTGCTCTGTAGAGATTTGATCAGATATACACTATAAGATTGGTTTGTCTTTAGGCCTAGGGACAATATGATGGCCCTCTGGTCCAGGAAGAAAAATTCCTAACATTAAGGCAGAGGCAAAACCTTTTGCCTAATTATTGTAAACATAGATAGATAGATAGAAAGATAGATAGATAGATAGATAGATAGATAGATAGATAGATAGATAGGAAGGAAGGAAGGAAGGAAGGAAGGAAGGAAGGAAGAGAGAAAGAGAAAGAAAGAAAGAAAGAAAGAAAGAAAAAGAAAGAAAGCACTTATTATATGCTTATGTGCCAGGCTTTGTGCTAAGTTCTGGAGATACAAAAATAAGAAAATAAGATAGCCCCCACTCTTGAGAAGCTTACATCCTAATTGGGGAAGACAAGACATAAAAGGAAACTGGAAAATAAGGGAAAGAAGAGAGGATAGCATCAATGGGAACCAGGCAGTCACTGTGGAAAGACTATTAATCTAAAATATCAAAACACATTTTATTAAGGGTATATCATTTTTCATTATTAAGTATTATCTTCATTACAAGGTGACTCAATATACAGAAATCTGCTGCATCAAGGAGAAGTAGATATTACATAAAATTCTTTTAGAATTTTAATTTTCTGTAGCTGAATTCTCTACTGCCACTCTTTTTCACTTTTATTTCTGTTTGCTCCAAGATAGGAATCAATCACTCAAACAAAATATCCAGTCAAATTGCATTGATAAAAATGAATCAAGTTCTATTTTTTGAAGGTAGAAAATATTTAAATTCCAAAGTCTGGAAAACACTAAAGATGGGGATATTCTATCTAGAAATTTTGTCATGACAACATCAATCTAGGTATATTTTACTTATTCGGGGATACCTATAAGTCCTTTGGCATCAATTGTTAACAGGATTGATCAGACAAAATTGAGAAAAAGACCAAGTTTATGACCAGAGTTAAGCTTTGGAGTTCTTCTAACTCCTTCCTTTCCACTCTATGTTGACTCCCTCAACCCAATGCCATTCTACTCAACAACAGGGTGCAAATTCCTTGGTTTGACACCTTCATTCTTTCAATTCAAAGTTTATTATTGCCATGATGTCTTCCTCCAAATCAAAACTTACCATTGCTGTCCTCTATTCTCTCAGTGCCAGTCTCAGTATGCCTGATAATTAGCTAACTTATTAAACTAATCTATTCTAATGAGGATAGAAAGCAATAGGAGACTCTATAAATGCACTTTTCCCCTCCAGGTATCACATGTAGGTTTAAACTGTGGATTTATGGAGCTAATGCCCTACCCTACTTGCCCACTAACAAGAAGATCATAATGGTGAGAAATCAGGCTTGGAAGGAAAGAACATTGTGAGTTGTTGGGTGTTAGGAGGAGTTGATTGTATAATATGGAGTGTGTGCATGTGTGTGTATGTCTTTGCATACACATGTATGTATCTTTAATGTAAAATGTATGTATCTTTAATGTAAAATATCTTTAATAAGCCTTTAAAATTGCAGCCTTGATATGCTTATATCATTTTCCTTTATCTATATAGATGCCTTGTATTTTTCATTTTAGATGACAAACTACTAGAAAGATGCAGACACTGTCTGCTCATTTTGTTTTGTACAGCATGCCTACAGATGATTATTTGACAGTGACAAAGACACAGTGAATTATTGTACCAAAACTCCTGGTGTCAGAAATCTCAGCTTTCCCTGAAGACTCATCACATTTCACTTGTACATTCCTTATTAAATTCTACTTTTTCTTAGTGCAATTTGAATGTAGCTTTATTTCCCTTAGAATGCTATGTCTCCACAGGGGCAGAGACTGCACTGCATACTTTTTTACATCCTCTTTGGTTTGGGTACAGAATATTGGACATATTAGGTACCTAACAAGTGTTTGTTGATTAAATGAATTAATGGATGAAAAGGCAAAAAGGAACAAATACAGAAAAATGAACTGTTTACTTAACATTTCCCAGGTGGATTTCGTGACAATGACAGAGAACCGATATTCAGCAATATAGGGAAAAGACACTATAAGTAGATATTAATGATTTCAGTAGACTGCTTTGATATAGTATATATTTGCAACTCTTATTTTGATAATACAATTACCTTTTACTCGTAGTATAGCATCTTTCATGTTGTTTTCCTGTATATATCTTTTGAAGTATAATGTATGTTAAGAATAGCAAAAACACATCAAGCTTTCAAAATCCTGGCTATTGTCACTTTAACTAATGACATTGAAAGGTACATCCCAATGTCATATTTCTTCCAATTCTGTGTTAGCTGAAGCCTGTATTTGCCCACTGGCAGTTGAAGAGGCAAGTGTTATTATTCAAAGTCCCTTGAATAGTTGAATTTGGTCAATAGCAAAATATATTTATATTGCATAAACATTAGCCCTCTTTAACTGATCATGGTTCAGTACTATTGATGTCTTGAGTTGACACCAGTCCTTATTAGAACAATTTGTCCCTAAGAGCATTTGCTTCTCAGATTGTATTTATTTGTTTTGGAATGTTTTAAAGTGGAGAAAAATGCAAAATATACTTGTCAGCAGTATTCTACAAACTCAAATAGCAGAATAGTATTGATTTCATCAAAGATGAGAGACAAAAGCATGAAAATCTACAAAATTCTACATAGATTCAATAGGAATGATGAAATAACACTGACAGAACTAACCAGTTCAGATTTGGTAGAAACTACAATACAAACTTCTAGGCTTTTTAATTGACTTTTTTCTGGGAAGGCAGAAGATTTTAAAAGAGTTAAGTCAGAAAAAAGAATCTTATATATGCCTGAGACTGAAATATAAAATGAGATTTAATTTCTAATTTTGAATGAATAACCAGAAAGAGAACAGAATAATGAATTGAGACCTGGCTTTCAAGTCAACAGACTCTGAGTTCAAATTCTGTCATGAACACATGCTGGCTGTGTGAAAAAGTCATTAATTTCTCTCTCTCTCCTTCTCTCTCTCTTTCTATGTGTGTGTATGTCTGTCTGTCTGTCTTTTTCTGTATCTGTCTCTGTCTCTGTCTGTCTCCTCTCTGTGTCTTTCTGTCTCTATCTCTCTATCAGAAGAAGTTTCCTTGGAAAGATGAGTCATTTTCTTAATCTCATCCAACTAGAGAAGCTTATATTCTATGGGGGAGATACAGCATGTATGAAAATATTTAGTCCATATACAACAAATCCAAATTAATTTCAAGGAGAAAACACTAACACATGGGGAGGGAGACCATCAAAAGTCTCAAGTAGGAGGCAGTACTTGAGCTGAAGGCAAAGAATATAGAGGATATATTCCTGCTTTTTGATAGAGTGGCATAGGTAAACTCTTTCTTGTTAAAAAAAAAAGTAAGAAACTGAAGAATTTTCATTAATAGGACACATGAGGGTGGATTTTGTTATGTCTTTGGTGACTACATGGTAATGTAATTTTTTAATCTTATTTTAAATGCTTTGAAATAATTATTCTGGAGTGAAATGTATATAGAACTCATTTAAAATATAATAAAAACATTACCATGGCTAATCTAGATAGTTAAC
The DNA here is from genome assembly GCA_028646595.1 of Phalanger gymnotis. Lineage (NCBI taxonomy): Eukaryota > Metazoa > Chordata > Mammalia > Diprotodontia > Phalangeridae > Phalanger > Phalanger gymnotis. The sequence continues at coordinate 106,344,224 of CM053627.1, read as the reverse complement.
AAATATGGGAAACATCCATTTAGCTCTTTCTTTTTTTGTGAGTTCTTTTTTAAATTGATTTAATATTTTTAGTTTTCAGCATTGATTTTCACAAGAGTTTGAATTACAAATTTTCTCCGCATTTCTACCCTGCCCCCCACTCCAAGATGGCACATATTCTGGTTGCCCATTCCCCAGTCAGCTCTCCCTTCTGTCACCCCACTCCCCACCCCATATCCTTTTCCCTTACTTTCCTGTAGGGCAAAATAAATTTCTATGCCCCATTGCCTGTATATCTTATTTCCTAGTTGCATGCAAAAACATTTTTTTGAACATCTTCTTTTAAAACTTTGAGTTCCAAATTCTCTCTCCTCTTCCCTTGCCACCCACCCTCTCTAAGAAGGCAAGCAATTCAACATAGGTCACATGTGTATCATTATGCAAAACCTTTCCACAATACTCATGTTGTGAAAGACTATGTTTTGCTCCCTCCTATCCTGTCCCCCTTTATCCAATTTTCTCCCTTGACCCAGTCCCTTTTCAAAGGTGTTGGCTTTTGATTACCCCCTTTCCCCTATCTGCCCTCCCTTCTATTGTCTTCCCTTTTGTATCTCCTTCCTCCTTTCCTGTGGGGTAAGATACACATTTGATTGTGTATGTTATTCCCTTGTCAGGTTAAATCCAATGAGAGCAAGATTCACTCATTCCCCTTCACCTGCCCCCTCTTCCCTTCCTACAGAACTGGTTTTTCTTGCCACTTTTATGCAAGATAATTTACCCAATTCTATCTCTCCCTTTCTCTCTCTCTCAATATATTCCTCTCTCATCTCTTAATTTGATTTTATGCTTTTAGATATCATCCCTTCATATTCAACTCACCCTGTGGCCTCTATCTCTCAATATATGTACATTCCCTTCAGCTACCCTAATACTGAGGTATCATGAATTACACACATCATCTTTCCATGTAGGAATGTAAACAAAACAGTTCAACTTTAGTAAGTGCCTTGTGATTTCTCTTTCTTGTTTACCTTTTCATGCTTCTCTTGATTCTTGTGTTTAAAAATCAAAATTTCCATTCAGCTCTGGTCTTTTCACTGAGGAAGCTTGAAAGTCCTCTATTTCATTGAAAAATCCATATTTTGCCTTGGAGCATGATACTCAGTTTTGCTGGGTAGGTTATTCTCGGTTTTAATCCTAGCTCCATTGATCTCTAGAATATCGTATTCCAAGACCTTTGATCCCTTAAGGTAGAAGCTGCTAGATCTTGTGTTATCCTGATTGTGTTTCCACAATACTCAAGTTGTTTCTTTCTGGCTGCTTGCAGTATTTTCTACTTGATCTGCAAGCTCTGGAATTTGGCAACAATATTCCCAGGAGTTTTCTTTTTGGGATCTTT
>CM053627.1:106330146-106342746 GCA_028646595.1 Phalanger gymnotis | reverse complement strand
CTAAAATATCAGGGCAGTTTTCCTTGATAATTTCTTGAAAGATGATATCTAGGCTCTTTTTTTGATCATGACTTTAAGGTAGTTCAATATTTTTTAAATTCTCTCTGCTGGATCTATTTTTCAGGTCAGTGGTTTTTCCAATGAGATATTTCACATTGTCTTCCATTTTTTCATTCCTTTCTTTCTGTTTTATAATATCTTGATTTCTCCTAAAGTAACTAGTTTCTATTTGCTCCAATCTAATTTTTAAGGTGGTATTTTCTTCAGTGGTCTTTTGGACCTCCTTTTCCATTTGGCTAATTCTGCCTTTCAAGGCATTCTTCTCCTCATTGGCATTTTGGAGCTCTTTTGCCATTTAAGTTAGTCAATTTTTTAAGGTATTATTTTCTTCAGTATTTTTTGGGTGTCTCTTAGCAAGTCATTGACTTGTTTTTCATGGTTTTCTTGCATCATTCTCATTTCTCTTCCCAATTTTTCCTCTACTTCTCTAACTTGCTTTTCCAAATCCTTTTTGAGGTCTTCCATGGCCTGAGGCCAGTTCATGCTTTTCTTGGAGGCTTTTGATGTAGGCTCTTTGACTTTGTTGACTTCTTCTGGCTGTATGTTTTGCTCTTCTTTGTCACCAAAGAAAGATTCAAAAGTCTGAGTCTGAATCTGAGTCTGTTTTCACTGCCTGGCCATGTTCCTGGCCAACTTACTTGACTCTTGAGTTTTTGTGGGGGTATGACTGCTTGTAGAGTATAGAGTACTTTGTCCTAAGCTTTAGGGGCTGTGCTGTTGTTTTCAGAGCTATTTCTCTGTCATAGCAGTGCTTCTCCTCCCCCAAGAACCACCAACCCAGGCTGGACGCAGATCTAAGCTGACTCTGAACTCCTGCTCAGATCTGCCACTTAATTCCTTCCACCAGGTGTGCCTGGGGTGGGAAACAACTGCAGCTGTAGTTCTGTCCTCAGAATTGCACCACCTCTGCTGTCCCCGGGGCAGTAGCCAAACTGTGTACTCCTTTCACTCTGCCCCAGAAGCTTTTCCCACTAACCTTCTCTGTTGTCTTTGGTGTTTGTGGGTTGAGGAGTCTGGTAATTGCCACAGCTCACTGACCCAGGGCATTAGGGCCTGTTCTGTCTGGCTCCCGGTCTGGTAGGTCCAGGCATGGCTTACACTGGACTCTGCTCCTCTCTCCTTCCAGTTCCGGACAATAGACCTTACCCCATGACCATCCAGGCTGTACTGGGCTGCTGGTGTGCTGCTTCCCTCTGCTATTTCGTGGGTTCTGCAGTTCTAGAATTTATTCAGAGCCATTTTTATAGGTGTTTGGAGGGATCTGGGGGGAGCTCATGCAAGTCCCTGCTTACTAGCCACCATCTTGGCCCTGCCCCCCCCCCTTAGTTCTTTCAATGATTCTTTTTTTTTGTCTTTTATCACATTTTGAATTTTTATAATGTGCTAGATTGATAATGTAAGTGTTAAAATAGTGTTTGCAGGAATTCTTTTGAAGAATGTCTCCATAAATGAGATCTTCAATTTAAAGAGTAGAAAGATTGAGATTTCAACCATGTGGGTACTGGTATAGATTTCAGACCCTTCATGCTTTCTCATTCTGTGTGATTCCATTGGTTTCAGCATAGAATTAACACTTTTGTTCTGTTTTCTCCCATTATCATTACATAAAAAGTCCACTTCCTTTACTGGTAATATAGATCTTCATTATGTCTGCAACACTAACCCCTTATACATTAGCTATTGTCAGCATTATACTTTAGCCTGCTCATATGCAATAATAGGTCCTACCATTGCCCTTCAGATGACCTGAAATTTTTATTTTTCTGGAATTATAGTGTTTCATAAACCTGTAATATTTTTTGACCTTGGTGAAGCATTTTATATTGTGTGTGATTCCCTTCTGAGTATTGCCTTGTCCTTAGCCTTTTGTGTCATCATGATGCAGTGAAAGCAGTGACATATTCGGAGTCAGAGGACTTGAATTTGAATCTTATCTTTTCCATTTGCTACTTGTGTGATCTTAGTAATTGACTAGGTCTTGACTATTCTGTTTTCTCAATTGACAAATGAGAAGATATCAGACTAGATGGCCTAAAAGTTTCCTTGCAGCTCTTTCTTTGATACACACACACACACACACACACACACACACTACAAGTTCTGTGATTGAAATGACTGAACAATGATCCCCTCTGCCCCCAGTAGAATGTGTGGTCCTTGAACGCATGAACAAATTATTTTTATTTGATTTTTTCATTTTGTTTTGTTGATGTACCCCTAGTATATGGCAAAGTACCTTATACATAGAGGGTGCTTTACACGTGATTCTTGAACTGGAATTATTAACATATAGCCTCACTTGGAGAATACTGGAATTAAGGAGATAGAGTTTTAGAGCAGCAAGCAACTTGAGACCCAGGTAGATTTCCTCCTTCTACTCAACTCTCAACGTCTAAAAAAATTTCCCAGTCTTTAAATCAGCTCAAAGACATCAATTAGTGAGACATTTCCTTCCTTCCTTCCTTCCTTCCTTCCTTCCTTCCTTCCTTCCTTCCTTCCTTCCTTCCTTCCTTCCTTCCTTCCTTCCTTCCTTCCTTCCTTCCTTTCTTCCTTCCTTCCTTCCTTCCTTCCTTCCTTCTTTCCTTCTTTCTTTCCAATATTTGGTTTAAAAGTTTAGCTTCTTAATATTGTTCTTTATTCTCTATTTTTTCAAACCAAACAATTCTATACTTTTTGTCTTGATTCTTCTTTCCAAAGAAACCTTATAGAGTTGTAGAGTTTGGGTTACCATAATTGGTGATGTGATTTTAGATGTTTTGGTTCATTTCCCTCAGTTATTTATTTATAGCAACTCTGCAGCAATGCCTTATGGCCTCATTGGACACTCTTACTGAGAAAAGCAGCATTATCTTTCTGGCAGTGGATTCAGCCTACACCATAGTTGGCAATTGTATGCTTGTTGAATGGAATTTTCTGTTATGCCGAAAGGATACAATCATTTGCAAGGTGAAGAGAACATGAATGTGGTCCCCCTTCTCTTGCGTTGTTTTTTTTTAAACTTGGTAATATGTTATGGTCTATCAACGCCCAAATTGCATCTTTATTACCCTGTGTAAATTATAACTCTAATTTTCTAGGATTTTTGCATTCTGTAACTTAGAGCTATATAGCATCACTGAAACAACATAGAAAATTAAAAAAAAGATTGCACCCTGCCATTTTTTTTTTCAAAGAGAGTCTTGGGAGGGAGAGGTTCATTAAAAGCAAACACTATTTCCTGCAAATAATTCAGCCTGCTCTCTGCCTCTTGCTCTCCTGCTCCATTCTGTTCTCAGGTCATTGTCAACCTAGTGTCTACCTATGGATATGTACTGATGAACAATAGAATTTTTTTTAAATCTATGCACTGTTTCCTTTTCTCTAGTTAGACTGAACTCTTTTGCGTGGTGACAAGTCTAATCTAATGAAAGTGACTTTGTAGTATGTAGGGGCTTGATGTAATCAGAACATTGTCGTGCACAAATAGGAGTGTCATAAGCACTTCCCCATCCATACAGAATCTATCTTCCTTTTGGGCTTTGTGCTGTATGTCTTTTTGAGAGAAGCAAACAACTTTGTGTACCATATGTCTCCCTGTTCTATTACTCAATTGTATTGGTAATCAGAGGGTGATCCATCAATGTAATCTTTTATAAAATCTTTTAGGAATCTTGGATGATTTTGACATTTACATGATAGACACTTGGTAGAGGGAAGCTTTTAAGATCTTTTATTCTGTGAAATCAAATGCTTTTTAAAGCCAACAAATAATAAGCACAGTGGGAGTTTATATTCTTCATACCTATCAGTCAATTGTTTGGCTGTAAGGATGTTTGAGTTCTTGATGGTAATAAAATGTAATCATTAAATTAATCTTGTCAAACTTACCATTAAGCCTACTTCACAAATGAGGAATAGATTGCTTTGTTTGGTATTCTCTTCTTTCTCTTGTTCTCTCCCTCCCAACTTCCCATCATCATTCATACTTGGAAATGCTGCTGCTGTGGCTGTTGTTGAAAAAACCCAGCTGAAGCATGATGTGTTTTCTAAGACTTTAATTGCATAATTGTGTAGCTTCTGGTTCACATCAGTGGGCATTATGTGTTTCTGAGAAAAATGAATCAGAGAATCTTAGAATTAAAGGGACTTTAGAGGTCATTCTAGTCAATCCAATGTAGAAACCCTTAGGCAATGTCCTTGACAACTGATAATCCCACATGTCTGCCTTAACACTCCCAGTGAAAGGGACTTCAATATTTCATGGAAACCTACTCTATTGTTGGACAGTTCCAATCGTAAGAAAGATCTTTCTTATATTCAGCTAAAATCTATTTCCAAATATCTTTCAGTCCTCTGATCTTAGTTCTATCCCTGGAGCAACACACACAATTCCACATCACCAACTTTCTGAAGGCAGCTATCTGCTATCTCATTCTCCTCTTCTCCAAATAAAAACCTATTTTTTAATTGTTCCTCACATGATGTAATTTCCAGAATTATCATCATCCTTTTCATCTTCCTCTGGAATACTCTAAATTGTTAACTAATCATACATTTATATTTAAAAATCTAATATAGAGTACTTGTATAGCTCTTTCCAGTTTTCCTATGAAAAAGTTGGTGCTTTCTTGACAAAAATGTTTTATCCATTTGTTTAACAAACATTTATTACGTATCTGTAATTTGTAAAATGATGAATTAGGTGCTGCAGGGGATATCAAGGTGAGTAAGAAAAGTTCTTTACCATGAACTTTGGTTAGACCCAAAGATAGTCATAAGAAGTCAATGGCATCTTGGAGGGAGGTCACTAGAGACTCTGTCAGTGATCCATGCTCAGCCCTATGTCTTTCAAAATTTTTATCAATGACTTGCATAATATCATCAAAGTTATTTTTATTAGAATCACAGATTGGTATCAAGAGGAAATGGATAGCTAATATTAAATGACAGTATAAAAACAGTAAGTTAGTATGATGGGCTGAATCTATTGAAATAAATTTAATATATAGCATGAAATATATTAAATACTGTTTAATACTCTTAATTATTAAGTTTTTGAGGCTACATTTGCATTCAGGTATTTCTGACTCCAGGTCCAATGCTCTATTCATTATACCACCCAGCTGCCCACATATATTTCTTTTATAGATATGTTTCAATATTTTCATGCTGTGGGTTTGAGCCCACTGCACTTACTTATCTTTAAAATAGCAACTTCACAAATACAGGATAATATAGGCATGACTTTAAAGTGATTCCTGTGAAGAAAATCTGGGAGTTTTAGTGAATTTTAAGTTCAATATGGGTCATTAATATGACATTTGCCTCCAAAAAAAGAAGATAAAATTATCCAAGCTTCCATTAGAGAGGCATGGCTAATAGTTTTGTAGTGCTTAAAACACTATTTTTTTGGAGCAGAATTGTACTTGTTCTGTTTTTCCCCAAAGAGCAGAAGTAGAAGAAATGGGTAGAAGTTGCAAAACAGAGTATTTCATCTTTGTATAGGGAAAGTCCTTAATAATTAGACCTGTTCCCAAATGGAATGTACTGCCTCTAGAGATGGTAGATACTCTATCACTATGGGTCTTCAAGCAGAAGCTGGATAATCACTAGCTGACTATGTTATAGAAAGGATATTTGTCTAAATATAAGTTGGATTAGATAATCACTTATTGTAAATTATTTTTCATTTTAGTTATTTTTATTTGTCACATGCTAGATTGTAAGCTCCAAAAGGGCAGGGGCTATATCTTATCTAATGGTTTAATTTTCTTCAATTTCTAAAACATTGCTCTGCTTACAGTGAAAGTTTACTGCATGCATATATTTTATTAGTTGAAATGAGCCAGTGTAACTAGAACAATGGTAGTACTATTAACATAAATTACAAAGACAGGAGATTGAGTTAGTTTGAGAGGAAAAATGCTTAGTTCAGTTTTAGACATTTAAATTGAAGTAGTCGTGAATATGTCTAGTCAGATATTAGAATTGAAGGATTGTAGCTTGGGAAAGAGAAAATAGATGAAGAGGTCTTAGAGATCATCTTTCATCTACTGTTTCATTTAATAACTGTAGAAGCTGAAAAAGAGAGAAGTTAGTGACTTGCCCAAAATTTTATGCACACATACACATACACACACACACACACATACATATATACGTGTGTGTGGACATACACACAATGTATATATACATGTGTGGACATATAGACATATATACACACATATAGAGTCAGTTAGGTGGCTCAGTGGATAGACCACTGTGCCTGGAGGCAAAAAATCTGAGTTCAAATCAGTCCTCAGACACTTATTAGCTGTGTGATACTGGGCAAGTCACTTAACCTTCTTTTGCCTTAATCCACTGGAGAAAATGGCAAACCATTCCAGTGCCTTTGTCAAGAAAACCCCATGTACTGTATTGGCCTATTATGGTTCACTGGGTCACAAAGAGTTGGATTTGACTGAACACCTGAACAATAACAACAAACACATATAGATATATGTGTGTATGTGTGCAATGCACATGCATACATAAACACATATACATACATATAGCTCAATCTGCCAACTCTCACTCGCATTGGCAGCTTTGGGTCCCCAGCAGACATCTGCTGGTTTTTATGGTAATTAGGGTGGGACTTTTTTTTACTGTTTTCTGTTTTGGAATGCAGAGGTAATCAAGTACCTTTGATGAGTTTTGCCTTTGAAATGTAATGGCAAGCAAAGTGGACTTTTGTGGTTTTTGTTTTGGAGTGCTTCTTAGCACTGAGGAATCTTTGTTTGAATTGGGAGTCTTTGGTGACCTGCTTACATCAAAGGAAGGCCTAAGTCACATGGCTTTGTGTTGCAAGTTTGTGACACCCTCTGACCCTGAAGAAGTGTATATAAACTCAGAGGTTAGCATTTTGCCTTTGTGAGCACACTCATTGAAAGAGTGCTGGTGACAAGACTCTGGGTAGCCATTGAAGCAGCCCTTTCCACCCCAGCTTTGAAAACCCAGATATTGGTGCTTCTGTTTTTTGTAATACATATGTGATGTCTTGATTAGACAAAGCCTGTCTGTTGATCTGGTTGTAGTTTCTGTTTATATTTGTTCAGAAGTTCAGGGTGCTGACTTTTTCCCTTGAACTAAGTGAATGATATATGTATGTTTAATTAAAGTGATATGGTTAACCCCTTGAAGTTACTTTCCTTAGAAATCAGATCAAAGAATCTGTGATAGCAGCCCTCCTGTGTTCTCTTATTGTTGGTCTTGTTATTTGTCTTTCACTTCCACAGCAGCTTCTAGCAACATTGTTGTTGCATCAGCTCTTCCTCTTAGAGTTTTATCACAGAGTAATCCTATTGGGCTGGGTTTTCTAATGCTATCTGATGCTCATGAGCCTCCACCAGGGGATGTCTTCTAAAATTGATTCAGCAGTTGCTATCAATTATCTTTTACAGGTGTTACAGTTACAGGTTACTGAGAAGGAATAGCAAAGTTAGAGGGTATGAAACACATCATCCTAACAGGATACACCCTCTTATACACTAAGTTGCTGGGTACAGTGGGTTCAAACCTGAAGCATGAAGATACTGAAATATAACTAGAAAAGAAACATATGTGGTCAACTAGGTGGTATAATGGATAGAGCACTAGACCTGGAGTCAGAAAGTCCTGAATGCAAATGCAGCTTCAACGACCTACTAATTCGGTGATCACGGGCAAGACTTAACTTCTGCTGGCCTCAGATTTCTCATTTTAAAGTAGAGATAATAAAAGCATGTACTCCCTATGGTTATTGTAAGGATAAAATGATATAATAATTGTAAAGTGTTTAGCAAAGCACTTAGCACATGCTAAATGTTTCTATTCGGCTGGGGAGCCAGAAGGTCTAATGGCTATTATTATTACTGGATATTGTTTTTATTGTTATAACATATCAGAGTATAATAATTATTAAGTGGTCTGACTCATCCAAGTAATCCTTTTTTCCCTTTTCAAACTCCCAATCAAGTTTACTTTTGGGGGTAGTGTATCCTGATTCTAAGTTAATGTTTCCTTCCATTGCAATATGACCGCTTTCAATTTGGAAATCATCCATAGGAAGGTAATAATTGAAGTTGTGAGAGTTAATGAAACCTGGGATTTCATCAATGTAGGGGACCCCTAGTGAGAAAACTCCCTCTACCAATGCATATCTTCAGTTGTTCTACTTACAGGCCTTGGAGACTTATCTGGAGAACTAGGAGGTTAAGTGACTGTCTAGGCTCACAAAGGTAATTTGTGTCAGAGATACGATTTGAAGCCACATCTTTCTGATTCTGAAACTGGTTCACTATCCACTGCCATGTTGTAATACATAAAAATATATAAAACATATGATAACATAAAATTTTATGTGTATTTTCATGTATGTGTGTTTACATGTATATATACACATATATGTATAATTTCTGAATATAGATTGTTCTTTCTTCTTGTGAATAAATTCAGAAAAGACATAATGAATCATGATCAATGTTGATTTTGCCATCACTTAGAAGTTTCCTACTTCCTTGTTTATAAACTGAAATTCCCTCATTGGACTGTAATATATTTTCATTTTATCTCTCCCTTTTTCTTCCATCTCTTAGTTCCATTCTTAAGCATCATTGTGACTTCCAATCCTTCCGAACCTCAGTTTTTTCCCAGGTCATCAACCCAGCACTGACTATACTTTCCTCCCTTCTCTATCTTCACTATTTTGGTAAACTAGTTCAACTCTACACTGCTCTATACTCTAGAGTTCCTTGACCCCTAAGCCTGCCAGCAATGTAGCCCTGCCAACCCTCATACATTCATTATGCCTTGTAAAAACAATGCTTCTTGCAGCTACTGTGGAGGTGTAAGGCCAATGACACCAGCACATATGAGGGCTGCTAGCACAGATTCTTTTATCTGCTTTCTGAGGAAAGCAACTTTAAGGGGTTTACAATCTCACTTTAATTAAACACACACACACACATGCATACATACACACACACACATATATATGTGTATACACACACACACACACACACATATATATATATATATATATTATTCACTTAGTGCAGGGGAAAAAGTCAGCACTCTGAACTTCAGAGAAAACACAAACAGAAATTACAAGCAGAAATTACAAAAAAAAAAAAGAACAAATAACACAAATCAGCAGGCAGGGGGTCTGTCTGTCCATAGCAATACATACATAGTTACCAGAGAGAGCTGGGGGAGCTCCTTAATGGCTACCCAGAGTCCTGTCTAGGCAAATCACATGAACACTCTTCCAATGAGAGACCCTAAAACAAAATGCTAACCTCTGAGTATATATATGCTTCTTCAGGGTCAGAGGGTGTCATAACCATGTGACTCAAACTCATATGACTTAGACTTTCTTGTGACTTAAGCAGGTCATCAAAGACTCTTGATCTAATCAAAGGCAAGGTTCAATCAAAGGCACTTGATGGTCTTAGTGCTGAGAAGCACTCCAAAAGACAAAACAGTGAAAAGCCCCACTTTGCTTGCCATTACTCTCCTAGAATCTGATGCTGTTGTTCTTACTCACATGATACTGAAAGAAGCTAGAGAAAAATCATGAAATCTTGCTGCCTAAATCTTCTACAAATTCATGTTATATAATCTCAATTGGAGCCTCACTGTGGCAAGGCAGTTCTTTTACTTCTCCCTAATTGTTTCATCATTTAAGTCAATGCAAACTTTTCTAAACCTTTTCATCTCTCCTTAAATTTGCTATGGCTCTGCCTCCCCCTACCTCTCAGCTCAGAGCCTTGTATTTTATTTTACCAAAAAAAATGAGGCCACTCACTGAGAAGTCCCTCTTTTTCTGTTTTCTTCATCTCATAACATTGTTGTTTTTTGTTTTTCCTTCATCTTTGTCTCACATGAAGAGGCAGTCCTTTTTGCCATGGCATACATGCAGATATTATCTGATTTTATCCTATCTTCTCCAGGAGACTTCTCTCTCTATCTTCATTATTCTCTCATTAATATTCAACCACCCCCCCATCTGCTAACTGCTTCTCTACTGCCTACAAATACGAGGATAATATTCCACAAACCTTAAAAAATCCCTGATTTGATCCATCCATCCATAGTAGCTATCATTATATATTTCTTTTCCCTTTCATGGATAAATTTGTTAAGATGACATTCTATAGTCAGTAGAATGGGACTCATTCTACAGTCACTATCTTTTTAACTCTCTGCAATCTGGCTTCTGACCTCATCGCTCAATTGAAACAGTTCCCTCCAGAGTTAATAATGATCTCTTAATTGCCAAATTCAATGTCCTTTTATCAATCTTCATGATTTCTCTACAGCTTTTGCCACTATTCATCACCCTTTTCTTCTTGACAGTTCTCTTCTCCCTAGACTTTGATTCCACTACTCTTTTGTGGTTCTCTTCCTACCTATTTGAACAATCCTTGGTCTCCTTTGCTGGAACTGAATGCAGGTAATACTTGCTAATGGTGGTTACTCTAAAGCTTCAAGCCTTCTTCTATACTATTTGTTTTGGTTACCTTCTGTATCTGATGCTTTCTCTCCTAACCTGTAGTTTCCAATTTACTACTGGACACTTCAAACTAGGTGATTTAGACATCTTAAACTCAAAATATTCAAAGCTAAACATGTTACCTTTCCCCCCAAACCCTCTCCCTATTCAAATTTCTCTTTTACTGTTTAGGGTGCCACCATTCTTTCTTTCTATTTGGTATTCAGCATTTAGCACATAGAAGATACTTAATAGGTACATATTGATGACTTGATTTCACTTATTAGATAGAAAAATGGAAACAAGGGAATGAAAATAAAAGTTAAGGACTCTGATAGCAGAGGACAGACATTTTAATGTTAGAGTGTAACAGGTCTCTAAGCATTAGGAGCCTAGCTGGCTCTGTGACCATATGGTTAGTTGGTTGGATCCCTAGGGTCAGGATTTAGAGGACAGAAACTCTTATAGCCAATGTAAAAGTAGTCCCCCCGACAGGTCTGCATGTTAGCTAATCTACTTCTAGGTCCTCAGTGGGGAACTGGCCTATGGCATTTTCTCTTCTGAAATATCCACTTTGTCTACTATGCTAACAACATTTTTTTTTCTAAAGATGAACATATGAAATTTCTGAATCTCTCGCTGTGCACGTGTGTGTGTCTGTGTCTGTCTGTCTCTCTGTCTTTCTGTCTCTGTCTTTCTGAGTGTGTTTGTGTGTGCGCATTTGTGTGTCTCCTGTTTTTGTCTATTGTGGCTTATTCCTATCTTTTATTTTGTAAATAAACTTTAGAAAAAGATTGCCCATTCCATGGATATAGAGCCTACATTTCTCTTTGACATCTCCAAAAGGAATGTCACATATAGGCTAAGATATTAGTAAGGGAAAATGAGTATTCTTATCCCTATTTTAAATCTTTAAACAGGTAAAGTTTTGAGGTTCTTCTTTGTAATTTCTGTTTTTTTCTTTTAAATTTGAAAGCAATGTTAGTTAGAATCTAGACATTTTAAAATTTGATTTATAATCTTCTAAACTCCAAATCAACAGAGGTCTCTTTCTAACATTGATTTACTCTCAGAGGGTCATTCATAAACACATTCATTACAGACACACTCCACAAATATTCAATAACACATCAATCACAGAGCTGTTTACGTTAGGAGACACAATTGAAATTGAACAATATAATTCAATAAAATTACTGGTCTTTTTATTTATTCATCTAAACCCTAGTTGTTCAGTCACTGTAAATAGATCTGCTGAAAACAATTCTCTTTTTTGTTGTTCTGGGATTGATCTTTTTGAACACATGATTATTCTTAATTCAGACACAATATTTCATTACTCTAAGTATATGAACAGGAATTAGGGCCATCTGATTGCAATAAAGGGTGAGGAAGGAAGAGGCTCAATAAAAGAAAAGCAAACCTGTTTACAAGTCTAAGATCTAAACACTTGTGAGGTTTTGTGGTAGTGGAAACTATATACATATGTTAAAAATGAAACCAATGCATTCTGGATAAACACAGGTTTAGACTCTCCTTCTACTTTGCACCCTTACTACCTCTCCTAAACACAGGACTTCCTTTAACTCCAAATGAGGTCCATTCAGGCACCAGACCAATGACTATGGATGATGTACCCAATGGGATATATCAGAGAGCATAAAGCTTCCTTTTCAGTAGGTAGAGGTTTAAAGTAAGAAGTAAAGCTAAGGAACATAATGGTCTTGGGTTGTCCCAGTGGCATAAAAAGAATGATGGGCTTCCCATCATATGGCATAGCTTTGATTCCCAGTCCTGCTGCTTACAGTTCCTATATAATTTTGCGTCTCTGAGCTTCAGTTTTGTTACCTCTAAAATAATGATATCACCCTCTCTGCCTATTTCACAAGATGGTTTTGCCTGATAGACAGTAAGCTTCTTGAGGACTGAGACTATTTCACTTTTGTCTGGGCATATCTTGTGCCAGGCACAGAATATGTGATTAATACCTGTCACTTGACTAAAGAATATTTCAAGAATCAGTGATAGTATAGGGATGGGTCTTCTTT
>CM053627.1:106324598-106329646 GCA_028646595.1 Phalanger gymnotis | reverse complement strand
CAGTGGCAACTTATCACAGATATATAGCTAGTAAGTGTCTGTGAGGCAGGGTTTGTATTATGAGAGTAGAAAATGAAATTGAGAATAAAAGAGATACGAAGAAGAGAAAGGAAGGAGGAAGGGAAAGGAGGGAGGGACGGAGGGAGGGAGAGAGAGAGAGAGAGAGAGAGAGAGAGAGAGAGAGAGAGAGAGAGAGAGATCATACCCTACCATACCCTACATATTATCTTAAGAATTTGTGGGATCTGGAAATTTTGAAATCTGAAAACATCTCTGAAGAAAACAGGCATTTTGCTTCCATGTGGCAGGGCTTTTCAGTTGTATTCAGACACTTCTATTTTTATTTCTCCAAACTGGGCTCATTTCCAAGTAGGAAGCTGTGGAATTATTGCACTTACTCCCACACTTCATCTAGTTCCAATATAACCCTATGGTTTGGTCAGCCTCCTTTCTCTTCCCCCCTTCAACATATACACTGAAAATGGATTATAGTTCCTTATAAACAAAAAATTGAAAAGAGATAATAATTATTATATATTTTAAGGAAAGAATCACCACTTACAAACTATTGATTGTATTCTCCACAGATGAAGTTTAATTTGGATCAGAATGAAATATACTATATAATCTAATGTCTACATAAGTGTTCCTGACTCAGGTGTTGCTTGGTTTCACAACATATCATCTAAGTTATTCTTCATTTATTTTTTCTTTCCATTGCCTTGCTGAGTTCTAATGCATTTAAAAGCTTATTCCTTTATGTTTTATGCAGTGGAAAAATTGTTGTTGATGTCTTAGCCTTGAAAGGCATCGACTTGATCTAAAAACAAAAAAAAAGTAGAGACTGGCCCCACCTCCTATTGGCCGTTTGGAAACAGCCGTTTGACACCAAGTTTGTACTTTGCTTCTTATCAGCTCATTTGGTAAGATCAGAATGTGCCTGAATAGCTCTGAAGGTTAAAATATGTTGACTGCATTTTCTCCTGCCACAATTCCAGAAGGCCAGCTAATAGCATCACTGACTGTCAAGAGCAGCTAGACTCTGCATTTCTCATGGTAATGACACTCAGTGGAATTTTTCATGGCTTATATACATCATGATACCTTTACAGTCTGTGTCACATCAAGGATAAAACAGCAGGCCTGTCTGTCAATAGACCTGTCAGCCAACATGCAAGCCAACATATGGATTGTTCCTCAAATATAAATTACTAGTCTCTCATCAACTTGTAATGACATAAGGCCAAAGCTAGTCTTTTGCTTGTGACTATTGTTCTCTAAGTCTTCGCAGTGCTACTCGTGTCACCTGTAACACCGTCTGTCTGTAAGGGACGTCATGAGTCTTGCATTTGATCTCTATACAAACACCTCCACTCTGACCTTCTACCCACCCCAGTTGCAATAAAATAAATACCTCTTGATCCTTTAGGCAGTGATGCTCTATTAGTCTTCCTGACACTTGGCCCGAACTTGCTTAGAAAATTTTTTTCCAGCCATTATTTATGAAGTCTTCTACAATACTTCCACAGCATCAAAGACAGAGCTTGTTGACTCTGATCATTATTTCAACAATCATGGGGTATAGTGGGAAAAGCAAGAGACCAAGAGATAAGAGACCCAAGATCTAGTCTTTAGTCTACCACTAACTAGCTGGATGACCTTCACCTATTTTACATCTCTGGGTTTAAGTTTTCTCCATTGTATGAGGAAGTCAGACTAGATAATCTCTAGAGTCCTTTAAAGATGGCTGGACCTATCATTTTTGAGAAAAGAATGCTATATTTTAATGATGTATGTAGTGCCTTTCCCTATGAGATTACCTTAAAAATAAAACTGAGTTAGTTACAGCATGTTGAAAGTAACTGGAATTATATTCCTCAATCAAATTAGTTTATGAAGTAAAACAACACCAGCTTAGTTACACATTTTGTCTCCCCCATTAGAATAAAGATCCTTGAGGAAAGGGGCATTTTTTCTTTGTATCCCCAGATAAAGCAAGTACTTATTAAATATTTGGATTTCTTGGTTGAATGCTATGCAGGAGGCACAGTAGATTAAACAGTGGAGGAGGAATCTGGAAAAGCTGCATGAAAATCCCTCCTCAGATACTAACTGAGGTTTACCTTTCTGAACGAATGTTCCCTTTCTGTAAGTCAGGAGTCTGGACTCAGGAGAACCTGAGTTCAAATGTGGCCTCAGACACTTGACATACTAGCTGTGTGACCCTGGGCAAGTCAACCCAAATCGCCCTGCCTTCCCCCCTCCAAAAAAAACCAAAACTTTTTCTGAACTAACAGGGCTTACCTTTCTGAACTAATATTCCCTTTCTATAAAAAAGGAGCTGGAATCCATGGCCTCTAAGATTCCTTCTAGTTTTAAATCTATTTTCCTACAAATTATTGGTATTTACACATATATTTTCACCTTAAACTGATCACTTTATAAGAATTAGAAGAGCTTCCATGGTCTATGATTTTGAATTCAGAAATTTTCTGATTCAGAAAGATTTCTAGAGAAAGTGGGTAAAATCTCTTGAAATCCTTATTTGTAGTACTTTGATGTTTACACACAGATAATATATGGTGGTTTGTCAGTGCTATTTATCTAACTATCTATATATTTATGTAATGCCTATCACTGTATTACCCAGAGACCTCGACAAGTCTGTGATCTTAGCATAAAATAGTGTTTAAGTGGTAGGAGAATATCTGTCTTTGCCTGACTGCTGTAAGACCCAAACAATAGGAGTTCATGTGATTTATTGAACACTAGTTAACGACAAAGAGAGAGAAATAGAACAGTCAATCAGACAGGTCAAATTTACTAAGTGCCCACAGCTTTGAGAGTGCTGTAAATGGCAGCTCATAGAGAGTGCCAAGGGCGAAATTTTAAGATAGTCACTTCTTAAATAGAGTTTACAATCTATTCATATGAGCTCTATGTACATGACAACTAAAACTCATTTCAGATGGGAATTGACTAGTAAACACAGCTATAAGTATAAAAAATACTATTTCTCTCCTCTGAAATGCTTTGTTAAAGCATTTTAGTAGGATAATAGATTTTGAGCTAGAAGGAAGCTCAGAGATCATAGGATCATAGATTCAAAGTTTGAAGGTAACTTAGAAACTAACAAGTCTATCACAATCCATTTTATAGATAAGGAGACTAAAGCAGAAAGGATAAGTGACTTGCTCAGAGTTACACAGCTAGTTAGTATCTGAGGCAAGATTTGAACCCAGGTCTTTCCTGTTCCACATTTAGTGCCCTCCCTACTACACCTGGATGTAGTTTTCCAACCCATAAGGATGCTAGACAACACTATTTAACCTGTACTAATTGTTTCAATATAATCTCATTTTACTTCAATTAAACATGTTTATTGGGGCAGCTAGGTAGTACCCTGGATAGACCGCTGGGCCTGGAATCAGGTATAACTAAATTCAAATCCAACATTAGACATTTATTAGCTTTGTGACCCTGGACACGTCACTTAATCCTGTTTGCCTCAGTTTCCTCATCTAAAAAATGAGCTGGAGAAGGAAATGGCAAACCACTTAAGTATCTTTGCCAAGAAAACCCCAAATAAGGTCAGAAAGAGTTGGACATGACTGAAAACAGAAATTAGCAGTTTTTTTGGTGATGAGATATAAAGAAACAGCATAGTACCTTATCATCAAGGAATGTATAATTTAATACTGGAGATGACATATAACTATGATATAAGTTTTAAAATGTTTAAGTTCCCAATGTATGTTTTGTTTTTCAATTAGCAATAATTACTTTTCATATAACCTTACAGGCAGTTAGGTGGCACAGTAGATAGAGTACCAGGCCAAAGCATAGGAGAACATGTCTCTCAGTTCAAATCTGGCTTCAGACCCTTACTAGCTGTGTGACCCTGGGCAACTCGCTTAACCCAGTTTGCCTGAGTCTCCTCATCTGTAAAGTGAGCTGGAGAAGGAAATGGCAAACCACTTCAGTATCTTTGCCAAGCAAACCCCAAATGGAGTCATGAAGAGTTGGAGACAACTGAAATAATTTAACAACAACAACAACAAGAACAGATAAACTTCACTTACCATGATAATGCTATTGTACAAAACTTAAGTTGGAAGATTAGGAGATGACCTGAAAGCAGAAAAGTATTTAAAGCAGTAAGGATGTGGAGGAAGCCTATTCCTAGGATGGCAAGTAATGTATACAAAATATATGAAGGCATGAGAGAACAGAAAAGAAATGACTAAGATACAGGAACTACAGGACTTCAGTTCTTTGAGTGAATGAAGTGGAGAATGATTATACCTTAATTTATCTTGCTTGATAGCTCAGATATTTTTATAGGGGATACATACACACGCACACACATACACACACACATACACATATGTATCCTGACTTTTAAAAAGTTCCTCTGTATAAAAAATCTGAGCCGTCAATATATATATAATATATATGTTTATATGTATGTATGTATGTATACACACACACATAGGCACACAGGATAAGGACTCCATTAACAAAGAATTTTGACCATTTGTCCCTAGTGTTTCACCTTTTTTCTACTTCTTTTGTTGGTAGCAATAATGAAATCAACATTCCCTTTGCTATTTTGCTGGGTGTGGCAATCAACTGTTTAATAGCATGAGTGAGATCTTTTTAATTCTTTGTGTGGGAATTCTTAGACTACAGGTCTCTTCCCAGGCAATTACTTTCTTTATATCAGTTATCGTCAGTTGTGTCCTTCCTGTGCATGTGCAGAGATAGTTCAGCTTTGGTAGAGCCAAAGACAGTAGGAACTACATGTTGGGAGAACAAAAAGTATGGCCGAATTCCAAAGAGGAAGGCCCAGACATGAGAGTGTGTATACCTCCCTTTTATTTTTGCCTTGAACCTCAAAACTCACACAATACATGGGCTACATATATATATGTTTTCTTCCCCCCAAATAGGGTGCAACATTCTGGAAGCCAAGAATGACTGCATCATAAAAACAAACAAACAAATGAAAGAGATGAAACTGGAACAGAACTATAAAGACTAAAACT
>CM053627.1:106314598-106319598 GCA_028646595.1 Phalanger gymnotis | reverse complement strand
GATTTGCACTTAGTTATATAGATATAACATCTGACATGATACAATATTGCAGCTGTTTGAGGGAAGTCAGTTAAAATGATCTCAAGATGAATATAATATCAATTGTTCTTTAAAAGTAAATATTTGATAACCCAGGAATAAATAAGATCTGTCTAAAACACCAAGATTAACAAGGTTACTCTTCTAGAAAACTCCAAGAAAACTTGATGTTAATCATATATTTGTTCTTGACACAATGTACACTTCTGATCAATCACTTAGACATCATATTTTCTCTCCACTCTATCTCATGTCAAAGTATTTTAGCCCAAAATAAGTATACTGTAATACCATATATATGATATGTATATATACACAGCCTATATGTAGCATATATGCATATATACATATACGCACTTTTATTTTTTAATAATCAATTTATTTTTAGTTTTCAACATTTGCTTTTATAAGATTTTGAGTTCTAAATTTTCCTCCTCCCTCTACTCCCCCTTTCCCAAGATGGCATGAAGTCTGATATAGGCTATACATGTATGATCATATGAAACTTATTTCCACATTAGTTTTGCTGTGAAAGAAGAACCAGAATAAAAGGGAAAAACCATGATTAAAAAAACACAAAAAAATTAAAAAGAGAGAGTGGTATACTTTGATCTGCATTCAGAATCCACAATTCTTTCTATGGATGTGAATAGCGTTTTCTGTTATGAGTCTTTTGGAATTGTCTTAGATCATTGCATTGCTCTGAAGAGGTAAGTCTAACAAAGTTGGTCATCACACAATGTTGCTCTTACTATGTACAGTGTTCTCCTGGTTCCACACACTTCATTCAGCATCAGTTCTGGCAAGCCTTTTTCCAGTTTTTCTGAAGTCTGTCTGCTCATCATTTGTTATGGAACAATAATATTCAATTCCATTCATATACCACAACTTGTTCAGCCATTCCCCAATTGACAGGCATTCACTCAATTTCCAATTCTTTGCCACCACAAAAGAAGTGATATAAATATTTTTGCGCACATACACACACTTTTCTATAGTGCATTCATGTATGTACATATATGTATGTATGTGTATATATACATATATGCATATAGTAAATTATGGTTTGCAAAATGCTTTAATAACTTATAGTTTGCATTTATATAGCATCTACTATGTGACAAGGATGCTAAGCACTTTGCAAATATGATCTCATTTGATTTTTGCAGCAAGTCTGAGAGGAAGGTGCTACTATTATCTCTGTTTTGGAGTCGATGAAATTGAGGTAAACAAAGATTAAATGACTTGCCCAGTGTCATGCAGTTAGTAAGAATCTGAGGTCAGATCTGAACTCAGGTCATCCTTATCTCAAGTCCAACAATGCAACATTTAAGCCAAAACATTTAAGAAAAATATACCCAATAACATAAGCTTAATGGATATGCTATTCTCCATTTTTTTTCAGTATTCTAATTTCTGCTTTTGGTTGTATGGTGCCAATATTATTCATTTTATATGATCTACTTTTGGTTACCTTTTAATATAATATTCATTTTACATTGTTTTAGAATGTATTGCCTTACACGTTACTTTCTTTATAATATATCACTTCATGCATATCTTTGGATTTTTCATGTTTATCATTCCTTATGTCACAATTATATTACTTTCATATATATTGGATTACATTAATGCATCATTCTTTGGGGGTAGTTAGTCCATTGAGCATACAAGGTAACATTGGTGAAAAAGCATATATTACACTTTGTTTAAACAGAATTCATTATGGGCATATATATTTTCTACATAACTTTTTTTTTCCCCAGCAATAATACTGAGAACAAAGGTAGGGGACTAGGAAAAAAATGATACAGTTTAGATCTCCCCTACCATTGCACAATAATCTGATTACCACACTAATAGCTCTACCTCTTTGCTTTCTGCAAGCAGCCCATAAGAACAGGGTCCCTTGAGCAATTGGGGAAGTTCATTAGCTGAAGAAAAATACTTCAATGCCAGTGACTGTCTCTTGAAAAAAAAGGAGCAAAAAAGGTTTTAATTGGTTCCAGGAAAAAAGATCTTTGATATAGTAAGGATCCAGAAACAAAGGAGACCTGGGTAAGAAGAACTTAACAATAAAGCAAATAAAAAGTACCTCAATGAAATAGAAGGCTTTTGAACATTCGCTGTAAAAAGAAGAGAGCTGAATAGGAACTTTGAAATACAAACATAAAAATCAAAAAAAATAGTTACTAGAGGAAATAGTAAAGTTATAATATTGGGGGCAAGGCTTTTTTAGCTAGAAATTCCCCCTTTTGTATCTATATGTCTATATAAAATTACAAAGTTGAAAAGCCAAATGTAAGTTTGGAAAAAGTTAGATACTATAACCATCCGTTGATTATTGAATGGGAATAAAAAAGAGCATGCATAGTCTTCAGCTATAGATGTCATGTTTGCAAAATTTGTTCATGTATAAGTGCATGAAATCCTGAAAAACTGCTGAAAGTCACATCTTTTAAATGAATCTTTTACTGACCACAATGTGAGAGAATTGTATTAAATATAGATCTGCTGAAAAAAAGAAAATCAATTAAACATTAAATTAATATTAAAAATTGATAAGTCAAAGAACAAATCATAAAAATGATACTTAATTTCATTGAAGATAATGACAAGAATGAGTTAATATACCAACATTCTGCAAATGAAGCCAAAACAGTCCTCAGAGGGGAAAACTGTATATATTTAAAGGCTTTAATTAATCAATAAATAGACAGAAAGAGTCAGAGAGACAGAGTGAGCAATAGAGAACAGATCTTGGAATAGAGCATGAAACTTAAAAATGCAAAAAGAAAATTAACAAATTAATCTTGCCCAATTAAACAAAGATAGAAATTCTGAAAATGAAGGAAGAGACTAACAAAATTGAAAGAAAAACAAAAGTAATGAATTAATAAATAAAAGTAGATTCTGGTTTTCTTTGGGGGGGGCAAGGAATCTGATTTAAAAAGTAATAAGGAAAAAAAAAATTATCATTAGCAAAAGTGAAAAATAAACATTCACAGCTAATGGAGAAATCAAGGTCATTATTCAAAACTATTTCCCCAACTCTATGCTAATGAAAGCAAGAACTTAAATAAAATAAATGAACATTAAAAAAAATGCAAAATGCTGAGCTTAGCAGAACAAGAAATAAGATGACAACAGCCAAGTTTCACAAAAGAAGAGATCAAGCAAGCCATAAATGAAGTTCCAAAAGGTGAAAAATTCTAGGACAAGTTGTATTCACAAGTGAATTCTGTAAAATTATTAAAGAAACAATTAATTTCAATATTATATAAATTCATTTTAAAATAGAAAAATAATAGTTTCTTACCAAATTCTTTCTGTGATTCAAATTTGTTCTTGATTCGCAAATCAGAGAGAGTGAAAACAGAAGAAAGAAAACTGTAGCTCAATATCTCTAATTATGATGCAAAAAAAAATTAAAATACTAGCATAGGCTATGATGTATCACAAATATTATACACTATTACCAGACTGGATTTATACCAGGAATGCAGATTTTAAATTATAAGCTTAATTATCATATAATTATATTATCAAATAATTATCATATAAAACAATTATCATATAATAATATCAGTAGATTCAGAAAAAAACCTTTTGTCTAACAAGCACTTTTTCCTTTTCAAAACATTTTAAAAAACATAAGAATAAATGAACCTTTTTGTATAACACAAACTTCTATATCTGCATCTGTACACATATCTGTACCTCTATCTATCTATCTATCTATCTATCTATCTATCTATCTATCTATCTATCTACCTATCTATCTATCAATCTCTAAGAGCTAGTCAGTCATGTACTAAGTACTGACTGTGTGCAAAGTGCTGTGAATACAAAAAACAGTTAAAACAACTTAAAATAAGAATCTCACAGTATGATGAGAAAATAATTATATGTAATAGTGATAATTTACAATCCTTTGTAATAAGATTAACTGTGAAACAAAGATGTATATATGTATATATATATGTATATATATATATATATAATTTTATTTATTTATTAAATGAAATGTTGGAAATGGTAGCTATAGTTATAAAACAAGAAAAAGAAATTGAAGGAATAAGCATAAAGAAGAAAAATCATTTTTGGAAGATATGATCATATATTTGGAGAACCTTAGAGAATCAACTAATAACTAATTGAAATAGTAACTTCAGCAACATTGCAGTATATAAAACTAATTCACACAAATCATTGGTATTCCTGTAAAATACCAGTAAGACCCAGCTTGAAGGGAAAGATAAACTTCATTAAAAATGCTATTTAGTGCATAAAACATTTGGGAGTGTACCTTGAGATACCTATAAGAATTATATCAATATAACTATAAAATGCTATTTACAGAAATAAATATTGCCTAAATTACCAGAGAAATACTACTTTCTAATGAGTAGGCCACACTAACATAATGAAAATGACAATATTACTTAAATTAATTTACTTATTTGGTGCTTTATTAATCAAGCAATTTAAGGATTACCCAATAGAACTAGGAAAAATAATAAAATTAATAAAGAGGCCCAAAATATTAAAGACATATATCAAGGAAAATTTAAAAAATTAAGTAGGAAGGAGGGGATCCTAGTAGTGACAAATTTTAAAATACACTAAAAAGTATTAATTCTCAAAACAAGTTGTTAGTGATAAAAAATAGCATACTTTAAGTGGAACAGCATAGGCAAAAGGTAGAGAAGGAAACTCACCTGGCAGCCTTGTGTCCAACAAATCCAAAGTTCTCAATTTCACAGATTAAGGTAAAAAATAAACTTTTGGGATTATTGGACCTCAGTTCGGCAGAAATTAAGATTAAGCCGGGGGCGGAGCCAAGATGGCGACTGGAAAGCAGTAACCGGCGTGAGCTCCCCTCCAAGTCCCTCCAAAAACCTATGAAAAAATGGCTCTGAACCAATTCTAGAACTACAGAACCCACAAAGGGGCAGAGG
>CM053627.1:106296963-106314098 GCA_028646595.1 Phalanger gymnotis | reverse complement strand
GTGTACGCCATCTTGGAGTGGGGGGGGGGGGAAATGGGGAGAAAAATCTGTAATTCAAATGCATGTGAAAATTAATGCTGAAAACTAAAGATGTTAATAAAAAAAAAAGAATAAAAAAAAAAAGGAAAAAAAAAAAAAAGAAATTAAGATTAAGCCAAAACCTCACACCGTACACAAGATTAGCTCCAAATGGATACAGGACCTAGATATGAAAGGGTGCATCACAAAAGAAGACATACAGAATAAATTTCTTTTCAGGTGTATGGATAAGAGATTACATTGCAAAACAAGGGGTACATGGTCACAGAAAATAAAATCGACAATTTTAATTACATAAAATTAAAAACAACATAATGTTGAACAAATCTAACATAGCTAAAATTAGAAACAAAACTATTAATTGGCAGGGGGAGGAGGGTAGGGATTCTTTGCAATAAGTTCCTCTGATAAAGCTATAATTTCCAGGATATGTAAGGAAATGATTCATATTTATAGAATTAGAATGACTACACAATTGATAAATGTGCTGAGGATATAAACAAGAAATTCTCAAGGAAGGAAACCCAGACTACCTATAGTCATGTTAAAAAAATGTTCAAATTACTAACAAAGAACTGAACATTAAAGCGAATCTGAAATCCTACCTTAAAATCATCCTGTTGACAAAACTGACAAAAAAGAGAGAAAGACAAATAGTAGATGAACTTAGGGAAAACAGGCATGTTGTCGCACTCTTGATCGAGCTGTGAATTAGTCCAACCATTCAGAAATTAATTTGGAATTTTGCATAATAAAGTTTCTAAATAATGTACGCTCTTTGATCCTGCTAGACCACTGCTAGTTTTACAACCCAAAGAAGTCAAAGAAATGTGAAAAGATCTAATATGTGTGTATATATACATATACATACATACATACATATATACATACACAAACATATTTTGTGGGGATAAAACTCACAGATGGGAGCAGGAGTTCATAGTGTTAGAGGTGGGAGGTAGTTTAAGGCTTGTTAAAAATGAATCTGGAGATTGAGGGATGACTGATCTGGGCCCTTCCTCAATATGTAGGTTTTGGTAAGAACTCATTCTTCAGTCATGCAGCCAAAAACCATTAAGCACTTACTATGTGCCAGACACTGTGTATCCTCAGACATGTCTGAGGATACAAAGAGAAAAGAAGATCCTTGCTCTCAAGTAATTTATAGCCAACCCTGGGAGAAGGGACTTGCAAAGGTAGAATCAGGTGGCCTAGGCAACAGAAACAAGATTTTAAACTGATTTCTATCTTTTGTTCTAATTTTAACCGTATTGATTTTATTTTGCAAAAATATTTCCTTTTTTAATTAAAAAAACCTATATGCTCTCTACTATCCTCTGATTCTTATAAATTCTTCCCATATCCATTGTCATGAAAAATATGGCCTTCCATCCTCTTCTCATTTTCTTTGTATAGAATTTTTATATTTAAATAATTTCTCTATTTGGATTTTATATTGGTATTCAACATAAAAGACTTGTCTAATATACCTATTTTTTCCATTAACTGTTTTCCAGTTTTTGAGCACCCAATTATTTTCTTTCCCGATTTTTTTTTGCCAAAACCTAAAACTGGTATGTGTGCTTGCTCTTATTTCTTATCCATCTGACTTGTGCCACTTATCTACTTTTCTATTTTTGATCAGGCAGGCAGTTTTGGGAATTAATCTTTTGTATTATGCATTGAGATCAGATTAAAAACACATCCCTTTCATTTTTTCATTATTTTCCCTAGATATTCTTATCCATTTTTTCTTCCACATGACTTTTGTCACTATTTTATCTGATTCTATAGATTTGATCAGCATAGCAAGATATCTGTAGATTAACTTCTTCATTCATTTCATTTTTATGGTCTTGGGGTGGCTGAGCCATGAACATTGAAATTAGGGGAAGCACTGTGGTACAACGGAAACTGCCCTGGCACTGGAATCATGTAACCTTATTACGACTGTTTCTTTATTTGTAAAGTAAAGGGGTTAGATCAGATGACTTCTCTCTAATGCTATGGTCCTGAAATCTATTCAATCAACTCAGGGTTCTGTTCTTTTTATAAAATTATTTTATAGTGGTATAAATCCTTTGTGTGTTTTGGTACACTAATTCTTAAATATTGTTTGGGAAGTTTTCTAAGGACTACTTTGTCCCAACATTGTGTCCAAAGAACACTAGAGTGTGAAAACTATGAAAGACAGGGGAATTAAAGGTTTCTTCTTTCTAGGAGGTATTCCCAGCTTCTCTGTTACTCACTGACTCCTGCTGGTCTGGTGGACTCCCTTAGGCTAAACATAAAGTTAGTTATTCCAATCCAAAGTATCCTTTGAGAAAAAAAGCACATGACCTCTAATTTCTTCTATGATGATATTGGCTTTGTTATCATTCAATTTTGTTATCTCAGTCTCTATTTATAAAATGGAAATTGTGATATTTATTTTACATCACTCTGTGGTGAAGGATAAATGGTATTTATGCGCCTCACACATTAGTAAGTCCTTAATGAATGCTTGTTGACTGATTGTGGAACTCTAACAACATCAGGGTTAAATAACATTTAAATGAGTTTACGATCTCAATTAAACAAACACATTATACAACTACTAAATATGATAGTAAGTACTGGGAATATAAAGATCGAAATGAAGCAAGACCTACTCTCAAGAAGTTTACATTCTACATGGGGAGACACAATCAGTACACAAATAAGATCATACAAAGTATACATGTGCAGTAATACAAAGTATGCTGAAGAAGGTGAGTCCTAATAAGTGAGAAGGTCTGGAACAACTTCTAGGAGGTGGCAACTGAATTGTACTTTGAAAAAAGTCAGGGATTCTATGAGATAGAAATGAAGAAAGAGTCCATTTCACAAATTTTATAGACAATAAAGTGAGAGATGAAATATATGTGGGGAAGAGTTGGCAAGTCAGGCTATCTGGAATAGAGAATATGAGAAAGGAAGTAATAGGGGGAAAAGAGAGAGTAAAAAATGTATGGGACAGATATTGTGAAGGATTTTAAATACAGGGCTAATAATTTACTGTTTTATTCCAGAGACAATGGGGAGTCATTAGAGAGTTTTTAATACCTCCTAACAATTGAGTACTTTTGGCAATGCCAGTGAAGATTAGTCTACTGATTCATCAAATCGTGTTTGTGAATTTCATATTATTACCTAGTATTTAGTAAAACAGAATAGGCATTAGATGCCAAAAGGTCAACTTATATAGAGTCAGAGGAAGGAGAGAATGGTAGTTTGTTGATTCTGCCTACATTCTGACAATTGTTAGCTCCCTCATTTCACTCCTTTCTCTATCCTTCGAAATATGATTCAACTGTGTTTCCCCACTACTTCTGATCAGCTCAAATGGCTGCAGTTAACTGTTAAAACTAAGGCTCAAGATTCACTTTTGTAGTAAGGGAGAAGGTCTGAATCTGAACAGCATTTTTTTCTAGATAGATCACAGAGCTGATTGAGCCATAGTCAGCCTAAGAGCTGTTCATGTTCTCACTCATCAGGGAGCCTAGAGAAAATGGAAACAATCCCACCTGCTCTGGGGTGACACTGTCAGCTTTGATGCTCACTAGCAAGTGATACTTGTCTATTGTCATGGCAATTTTTTGAGGTGAGGAAGGGAGTTGCATAATCAGACAGAGAATCAAAGCCATCATTTTGAAAATCATGTTCTATACTAGTCACGAGAGTCCATGTTTCATACTAGGGAAGTACCTCTTTTTCTGCTAATTATTGTCTAATCTACGTTTTAAATTCCACTCCCCTCCCCCAATCCCACAGTCCTAAAAGCCCCACTGAGCACTGGGTTTGCAAAGGGAAATCTGGTATGTTGCTGAATGCCCTGACATTAGGGACATGGGAGCTTGACAGAAACAGCATCTCCGGGGATGGATCAGAAAGACATAAAAATATGCTGATGAGACTATTACCACCTGGGCTGTTTCCCTGCATTGCACACTTCCCATTTTCCTTTTTTAAACTATATATACATACATATATATATATATATATATTACATATAATTTGCCTGTTTAATTTCTGAAAGGAACTTTTTGAATGTTACTGGCCAAGAAATTAATTTTTCTTACATATACACTTTCTGCTAAGGACCTCAGCTCACCTTACAGCATCTCTTTGAGATAGTCAGATGATAGTTATTATGCTCCTCATTTTACAGATGGGGACACTAAGGCAAAAAAAAGGAAGGCAATTTGCCCAAGGCTTCCAGAAATCCATACCATGTCAATTTCAAATTACAAATAATAGTATATGTTGGGGCATATGTTGTGTTTCCTTTTGATTAATAGGGAGGGGGCTGTACCAGATGACCTCCTGAGGTTCCTTTCAGCTCTGTGATTCCAGGATTTTAATTCTGATAAATGACCCTGATGGTAACTAGCACCAATCTATTTCTCAACTTCAAGAAAATAAGACAAAGCACACAGAGCCAAAATGATATTTTCCCCCTCCCTACCAATTTGCAGAAGGGATATCCATTGCATTTTGGCATTATTACAGACTGATTTATTGGTGAACACAATTTGGTGGATGGAATCTATCTCATTTGCACTCTTATTTAGGGGCCATGTGGTTGTTGCGAATTGGGGGAGGGGCAAAGGGAGAAGTTTGATTCCAGTAAGGATACAAAATACTTGTACTAAACAATGTGGCCATGGCTTCTCCTTAGGTTAGAGGTTGGACAGCAGCTCGCCTCCTTTCACAGTGGAAGCTGATGATATTCACATTTTGTTTCCCTGAGTCTAATTAAGCAGCATGCAAATTTCCCAGTAGATCTGAGTGACTAAATTGTGAATTTTAATTTTTTTTAATTAACAAAATGATTTTGTATAGTAAGCTACAGTTTTCTTTGATTAATTTAAAAACAAAACAAAACATTATTTCTATGGTTTTGATATTTATATTTCCTGGGGAGCAACAGGCTCACCTCTTAATAAGGGAAGTTAAAAACTAAAGTTTTACTTCATTATTGTTTTTAGATCTCAAATGAAGAAAATGGGTGACAAGCCAGTTTTCACATGAAGACAGACACTCCATGAAAGGCAATTGTGGGTAAATTATTGTTATTATTATTATTATTATTGTCCAAGTCTTCCTCAGCAGCAGGTTTGATTTTCCTTTGGAAATATATTTTTTTGTATTAAAAAGCTCATCAAAAGGACAATATAATTGAGAACGGACCACTGTTGTTATAGGTTGTGGAAGATTTGGAAAGGGTCCAATCCTTCCCCTTTTATTTTTACCTCAGTTCTTTGCTGCATACCCATCTAGAGTTTCAGGTCTGTTTTCAGACAAGCCTCAAAAATTGAAAACCTTGAAAATAATGCATCAGATGAATGATTTCAATTAATAGAACTTTCTGAAATCTGAAATTTGGACAAAGATCATCAAGGAAATTTGGTTTCTAAAAATAAATCAAGAACAGTATAGCAAATGTTGCTAAGTTTTTTCTTTAAATGGTATAGGTTATGTTAGCCCTTAATATACTAACTATGCTGGGCCAATCCATGTATAAAGAGAGGAAATTCCTTGGGTAGATATTGTAGGAATCAGCAGTGAGATATGCATCCTTCTCCTCTGCACCCCCTTCAAATGTTCTCTCTACTGACATCCTGTACACAAAGCACAGAAGGCACGTATGTTATATCAGTTTAAGCTGATCCAGCTGTATGTTCTCTTAATGTGAACTGGAGCTGAGAGATACTATTGGCAGATGTACCTAACCTTTTAATCATGATGGGTTACTTAAGGACAGACTGTTAAGCTACTGGATCCTGCTGAAGTCAAGGCCATTGTATTGCTGTTACAATTCCCCAAGCCAGAATATAAAAACACTTAATGGGCAGAAAGAACTTCCCAATAAAATGTAGGATCTCCAGAGACTCCTTCCCATTTTCTAGCTCTTGACAAATGGTCCTCATAAATATCTGCAAAATACATGTTCAGATACTTACAATGTTTTTCAGCCTTCTGAGGCATATGGTACCTTGATTTTGTAGCAATGATGCTGTGATAGGAGACACCATTTTATCATTATTTCTATCATTTAGGGAAAAAATAGAGATTAATAGTCACCAAAGGATTTGGGGGCAAGTAAAGGAAACCTGGAACTGTTAGTGTTCTTTATCTTTACAGAAAAAGGGTTCATCACCACCTACTGGGCTCTCGAATTAAGAGCCTAGTAAAATTGACTAAAAGACAACTGATGATAATTTTGTTAATTCTAGCTCATTCACCATTATTTCATCCTTTTTCTGAATATAGGAATACATTATGCCCTAACTCTAAAAAGCCCCTAGTTCTGGGTAATAGACATGGGTCTACTCTAGAATATCATAGTGGTGAAAATTCTGGATTTAGAGCCAGTAGAGCTGAGTTCCAATCCTGACCCTGCCATTTTCTTATGGTTGACTTTGGGAAAGTCATCTAACCTCCTTGGCCCTCATTTTCCTTATATATTCCCTCTCAACAGAGAGGACTATTCTACATGACTTCAGACAGTCCTTCCTATCATCCCATGGGACTATGATCCTAAGTTATCTAATTTTCTGGTGTCAACCCATATCATCATCAGTTTGTAGAACTCCTGGTATGACAAATCAATGCACTTATATAGATTAGAAGCTTGTTTGATTTTTTTTTTGTTTTGGAGCTTTGCCTGAAGCACTGGGCTGTTAAGTGACTTGCCCATTGTCGCAGAGCTAATATGTAGGAAGCACGGATTGAAAACAGGTCTTCCTGACTCTGATAAAGGTTCTATAAACATTTATTAAGGGCCCACTACATGCCAGACACTTTACTCAGTGTTACAGATACAAATAAAGGCAAAAGACATTTCCTGGTCAAGGAGATCAGTCAAATGGGGGAGGCAACATACAAACAACTGTGTACAAACAAACTCTATACAGGATAAATTGGAAATAATCAATAGAAAGAAGGAAACAGAGAGATGTACTGACTTTTCAAGGGTTGTACAATCTGTCCTCTGACTCCAAAACCACCATACTTCCAATTACATTATGATCTCACTCTGGAAATATAAGGGGATTCTGTCTCCAAATAAAAAAAAAAACAGTCTATGTATAATTGTGAACAATGAAAGAATAATTTGTGAATATAACAGATATAAAGTCTATCGTGCAAGTACTTTTGGTAACATATGTACTTTACAGTTGATGCTGCAGGACTAGCTGAAATCTACAGAACTCATGCTATAGGCAGATTTTTGAATGGAATCTGGGTCTTTCTTTGAATCTTGAAATTATTCATTGGTAGTTTTATTAATTCAGCTCTATACATGCTACAGTTACTGAGATGCCTCCAAGGCACAAGTAAATGCTTCAAAGAGGAACACGAGAACCTTAATCTCTGATTCAGATGGTCAAAAAAGCTTTCCAAGCCATGCAAAATGCACCCCCCCCAATACACACACACACACACACACACACACACACACACACACACACACACACACACATGCCATCTCAAAGCATATGGGGATCCAGATTTATTCCCATGAGTGAGAAACACTGGGTCTATTGAATACGAAATTTATTTTTTTAATGTGTATAATTACAAACATATGTAAGCAAAGGCCAAAGCTAAAACTGTTTGCAGATTCAGTTGAAGGAGTTAAATAAATGGTAAATTATTAGCCATAAATTGCTAACATGGAGATTATTTTTGCAGGTTTTTATAAGATAAATAATATTTTTGGATTATCTTTTTCCTGAGGAATCCCAAAGAGAGTGGAAATAACAGGAATGAGAAATAAAATTCAACATAGAGAATATGAGTTATTCTCCAATTTAAGATGGACAATTCTGGTGCATTAAATTTTCTTTATCCATTCCCAAGAGGAATATACTATAAAAGAATACCTAATCAAGGTCTAATTCCTTGTACAAAATGTCCATTATCATTATTTTTATTATTTGATATAATGCAAGAAATGCTAACACTAGCAATTAGCTAAGACAAATAAATTGAGGAAATAAATATAGTCATAGAGGATACAAAATGACCATTTATTTTTTTGCAGATTACATTATATTCCACAGAGAGAATTCTAGAGAGTCAACTAAAATTAATTGAAATAATTAATAACTTCAGCAAAGTAACAGCATATAAAATTCACCTTCACAAATCATTAGCCTTCTTATATATTAACAACAAAAGCCAGAAAGATGAAATAGAAAAAGAAATGTCATTCAAAACTACAATATTTCAAAAATATAAAGGAGCCCACCTATTAAGACAAACAGGAATTATATGTAGCAACTACAAAGCACATTTTACAAAAATAAAGACAGATCTAAATAATTGAAGAGATACTAATTGCTCATGGTTGGGCTGTGCCAGTATAATAAAAATGATAGTACTGCCTAAATTTAATTGAATGTAGCAATCAAATTAGTACAGGTTTACTTTGAAGAAGCAGAAAAAAACTAAAGAAATAGTGTGGAAGAATGAAAGTGAAGATTATTAAGGGAAATAATGAAAAACTGTGAAGGAAGGTTAAGACTGTTATTAATATATTTCAAGGCATTACAAAGCAGAAACATCTAAATGATTTGGTACCAATCAAAAATTAGAAAGGTTAATCAGGAGAACATATTAGGTATGCAGTAGTATGTTGCTTAGAGACCCTAAAAATTTTAGATTTTAGGGTCAGGAAACTTGGAAAGAACTCTAAAAAAAATTGGATTTTGACCAACATCTTCACAATATGCCTCAAGGATGCATGACTTTATATTTAAAGGTTCATATCACAAACAAATTGTAGGAGCAAGGAAGAACAAAAGTCTTTGAACAAGAGAAAAGGGAAGAAAATTTGTGACCAAGGAAGGGATAGACACAATCATAGAAGATACAATGGAAAATTTTGATTATATAAAATTGAAAAGCTTTACACAAAACCAGTGAAATTACAATTTGAAGGTAAAGTTATGGCAACTTTCTCTGATAAAAATCTTATATCTAAGTTATAAAAGGAACTGATTCAAGTATAAAAGAATGATAGCCATTCTAAAGCAGATAAATGGTCAAACTACATAAATAGGCAGTTCTCTAAAGAAGAAAGCCAAGTGATAAACAGCAGCATGAAAACATGCTTTAGTTCACTAATAATTATAAAAATACAAGTTAAAAGAATTCTAAAGGCTACCACACAACAATCAGATTAGGAAAGATAAAAAAATGAAAATTAGTAGGGGGCTACAGGAAGATGGGCCAACTAATGCACAGTTGGGAGAACTATAAATTGTTCCAGCTGTTTTGGAAAGTAATTTGGTACTATGTCTCGGAAGTCATTAAACCGTATAAACTCTTTTGAGGATGCCTACACATCAATGATAAAAACAAAAAGGAAAGAGCATCTTATGTACAAAAATATTTATTGTAATTTTGTTGTAGCAAAGACTGAAAAATATAGAGGTTGAGGAATGGCTGAAAAATCATGGGGTATGAATGTAGTAAAATATTATTGTTCCATAAGTAATGAAGAAAGAAGTGGTTTCTTAGAAAACTAGAAGAACTTTTTTAACAGATACAGATTTGATAGGATATAGGGTAAAGAGAGAGTTAGTTATAGACTTGCTAAATTAAAAAAGAAGCAGTTTTTAAGTGGCAGAGAACAGAAAGAACTTCCATCTGAAACAGAAAAGCTTTGAACATAACATGTTGAATTTATTATATGCTTTTAAAAATAACCACATAAGCTATATGTAGTAGAAAATGCATGATTTTGTACAAGATCTCCTCTTTCTGTTCTACTCTGCATACAAGAGTGTTCACCTTCTTGTAAACTTCAGAATAAAAATAAAATTTTAAATGCTTGTTGAATTTAACTTAATTGATTCTCATTCTGTGTGGATGCGAATTTCTTTTTTTTTCTGAATGTGGAACAGAAGAGAGATAGTTTAAAGGGTAAACAGGACTTTCTACCCTTTTAAATATCACCAGAGATAACTATATGTGCACACACACACACACACACACAAAACACACACAAACACATACATACACACAAACACACTTACTAGATGATACACTACTCAAGGGGTATGGTCAGTAAATATTGATACCACTTTCAGATAGATATTCTTTTCTTGAATATACATCTAGGGCTCTCATTATCTCCAGTCCTAAAGAGGACAAATGACTTCCTATTGTATTTACATAATTCCTTCTTACGCAGGTCATAGCAAACATTAAAAGATAAATATCTGATTTCCCACCGTTAAAACTTAAAGCAGGGACAGGGGCTCATGATTTGCGATTCTGAGCCTTAGTTGGGCTACACAAGGGAAAGAGGCTAAGAAATTCACATTCATCTGCAAAAGGAGGATTCAGGATTCATTTCTGAAAACCAAAAAAAAACCCAAAAAACAAAAACCAGAAATCATCCAAATTTGTCCACTCCTCTGTGAGGTGTCACAGGTCTGTTTTCTTATTCCTTTTGTTCAATGTTTATGCAGGTCATTTGGAAAGAGCACTGGAGTGGCCAAGAGGAGGGTATGGAGAGGCGGGAAACAGCAAGCATTGAAGAGGTAGAGATAACGGCCTCAGGAGCTGCACTACCCTAAGTAGTCAGATTATTTGCAGCTCTGATTATCCTCAATGTCTTTTTTTCATATGATATGGATGGTGAAGCTGCTCGGTGTATGGATTAAAACAAGATGCCTAAGGCTCAAGACAGCAAGAAAATAAAACAATGCTTAATTCGTTTAGTCTTAAAAAAGCAAGAACAAATAAGTAGATTTAATAAAGACCTATTATATGCTCTAAAATATTTTCATAAAGGTTTCCAAATGTACCTCAATCCTATCCTAGAGATATACTTACTTTTATCATGAATCAGGGTGTCTCCAGAGGTCTATTAGGTAGCTTGACTAATTCCTTAATAACTTTTTAAAATTAGCTTATTCCTTAATAAGCCCTAAAAAAATGAATAACTGATATATCTATACAGGATGCATTGCATTCTGTAAACACATAAAGTATGGGTAAATTCTTTATTTAGGATGCTACTCAGGTCTATTGCCGTTTTTATCACAGATAATTATGATTATCATGATTATTATTATTTCTGATAGCTGTGACAAAAATATATATATAGTGGTTCTTGTCCTTTCTTCATGACAAAGAATTGATTTCTACCCCCATTAAAGATTTATTAAATTAAAAAATGAGCAAATTAAATGGCAAAGAAAAAAGCTGGCCTTCTCATCAGCCCTCACACATTAAAATAACATTAGGAAGGATAGAAAGCAAAATACATTTTAAAACAAAGCTTGCTTATTTCTCATTTGTTAATTCATACTCTTCTGCCTTCTATTAATTTTCACAAGAGCCAGAGTGGTCCCTCTTAACTCTTGAATTCCCTCACTTTTGTCAGTTTAAGTGATACACACGAGGGGGACATTTTTCAAAGTGGTGTGCTAGGATTTAGCTGTGGGAGGCCTATTAATACACCACATAGAATTTTACTCGGCATAATGACATTTAAAGGGAGCTATTTATTTTGACTATGTTCTTTGTATAGGCCTGAAGGTTACCATAGTAAAAACCCCTTTGGCAAATGTGCAGTCAGACATTTCTGAGCTGAGGGGGTGGGGTAGGAGATGAGATGCTGAAGAAGAAAATCCCCAAAATTGAATGTGAGGGAAACTCTGATTGGGGATTGATCTCCTGGGTTTTATTCTTTCCTACTTTTTACTCCGAGAAATAAAAGAAAGCAAATTGACAAAGCAATATCCAAAACATCTCTTCCCCTCACCCCCCACCAAAAGAAAAGCATCTCCAGAAATATTCTCCACCAAAACAATAATAGCAAACAAACCTGAAATTCTAACAGTTTGAGTCTTTGTATGAATTCACCATTTTAGATAGTCAACTTTTATTTAAGAAAATGAAGTTTTCCAGTTGTGAATAATTAACAAATTGACCTGAAACCTTGGGAAATGGCTTGTTAAATTTATTGCCACTCTTATTGCAACTACAACATAGAGAAAAATGTATTGTCTCCTGAGTTTGACATAATAAATATTCTTATTCTTCCTGAATCCTCTTAGGTCCATCCCAATAATGCAACACTATCTCCCATTGTGACTGAATGTTCACATTATGTCCTGATGATTCATTCATTTGAAAGGAGATTGAATTAAGCAAGGAGGGAAATGAAAAATTTAAGAATAAGTTAAAAAAGGATCAATCCCTTTATAATTGGGCTGCTTGTGATCAGCCTTGAAAAATGGCCTTCAAAAGGGGCTCACAGTCTGGATAATATCATTTGTAAAACTAAGTTTCTAGCCCAAAGGCAGAGCTAAGTCTACTGTTCTATATAAGATTTTTCATCCTAAAGGATACCATAGCTCATGTATATCACAATTTTCTCTTCTTATTTTGCATGCCACTGATCTTACTTTCCATGTGGTTTAAGAGGTTTTTGAAGGTATGGACTTCAAATTGTTGACCACTTCCTCCCTGAAATTCTTTCTTCCTTGATTTCTATGATGACAAATTATCCTGATTCTCTCACCTCTCTAATCTTTCTTTCTGTTTTCTTAGATGATTTCTTTTCTTCTTCCTTGATTATAGGTGATTGACAAGGTTCATTTCTTTCTTTACAGTTTTTTCTTGGAGGTTCCAGCCATTCTTTTTTTTTTTTTAATTTCCCCCCCAAACACACATCAGGACAATTTTTAGCATTCATTTTTACATGATCTTGTAATCTTGCAAATTCCAAAATTTTCTCCCTCTCTCTCTTCTTTCCTCTCTTCCAAAAATGGTAGGCAGTTTGATATAGGTTATATATGTGTTACGATATAAAACATACCCATATTGGTCACAGTTGTGGAAGAAGAAACAAAACACAAAAAAGAAGAAAAAACACACAAAAAGAAGTAAATGAAAAAATAGTCTTAGATCTGCAATCACAGTCCTTTAATTCTTTCTTTGGATGTGGTTGACATTTTTCTTCATGAGTCCTTTGTACTTGTCTTGGATCATTGTGTTGATGAGAAGAGCTGAGTCACTCATAGTTAATCTTCATACAATGTTGCTGATACTGTGTACAATGATTTTCTGCTTTTGCTCATTTCAGTTTGCATCAGTTTGTACAAGTCTTTCCAGGTTTTTCTGAAACCATCCTACTCATCATTTCTTATTGCAAAATAGTATTCCATGACATTCATATAGCACAGCTTGTTCAGCCATTCCCCAATTGTTGGGCAACCCTTCAATTTCTAATACTTTGTACTACAGAAAGGACTTCTATAAATATATTTTTGCACATGTATGTCCTTCTCCCTTTTTATGATCTCTCTGGGATGTAGACTTAGCAGTGGTATTGCTGGATCAAAGCATATTCACGGTTTAGTTTCCCTTTGGCCATAGTTCCAAATTGCTCTCCAAAAGGGTTAGATCCATTCACAACTCTACCCACAGTGCATTAGTCTCCCAATTTTCCCACATCCTTTCCAACATTTATCATTTTCCTTTTTTTGTCATAATAGCCAGTCTGATAGGTATGGGGTGGTACCTCAGAGCTGTTTTAATTTGCATGTCTCTGATCAAAAGTGATTTAGAATGCTTCTTCATATACCTATAAATAGATTGGATTTTTCTGTATCTGAAAACTGCTTGGTCATATCCTTTGACCATTTATCAATTGGTTAATGGCTTATATTCTTATAAATTTGACTTTGTTCTATATATATATTTGAGAAATAAGGCCTTTATAAGAGACATCTGCTATAAAGAAAATTTCCCAGCTTTCTGCTTTCCTTCTAATCTTGGTTGCATTGGCTTTGTTTGTACAAAAGCTTTTTAATTTGAAATAATCCAAATTATCTATTTTACATTTCATAATGTTCTCTATCTCTTGTTTGGTTGTAAATTCTTCCCTTCCCTGTAGATCTGACAGGTTGACTGTTGCTAGCTTATGGTCTCACCCTTTATGTTTAAATTATGAACCTATTTTGATCTTATCTTGGTATACAGTATAAGATGTTGGTCTGTATTCTTTGTGTCCTATTGTTTTCCAGTTTTCCTAGCAGTTTTTGTCAAATACTAAGTTCTTATCCCAAAGGGTAGGGTGTTGGGTTTATCAAACACTAGTTTACTATGGTCATTGACTACTGTGTCTTGGGTATGTACCTATTTCATTGATCCTCCACTCTATTTCTCAGCAAGTACCAGATAGTTTTGATGATTACTGCCTTTTAATATAGTTTGAGATCTGATTTTGCTAGGCCATCCTCCTTTTTTTCCCCATTAATTCCATTGATATTCTTTACCTTCTATTTTTCCAGGTGAATTTTGTTGCTATTTTTTCTAGCTCTATCAAATGACTTTAAGTACTTTGACTGGTATGCACTGAATAAGTAAATTAGGTTAGTCAGAATTGTCACTTTTATTATATTAGTTCGGCCTACCCATGAGCAACTGATATTTTCACAATTATTTAGAGTTGAATTTATCTGTGTGAAAAAAATGTTTTGTACTTGTGTTAATATAGTTTCTGGGTTTGTTTTGGCAGGTAGGCTCCCAAGTATTTAGTAATGTTTACAGTCATTTTAAATGGGATTTCTCTATCTCTTGCTGGGATTTGTTGGTGATATAAAGAAATGCTAATGGTTCATGTAGGTTTATCTTGTATCCTGTAACTTTGCTAAAGTTTTTAACTATTTCAAATAGTTTTTTAGTTGATTTATTTTGTAAAAAATGCACATGTTATGCCCAATAGGAAAGGGTATAATGAATCAATAATGATTTTTTTTTCAAGCTTTTTTTTGAAGGGGGGTGACTCTACTCACAATTATATACTTCCTTTCATACATCTTCAAAATAGAATCTTATATGTTAAAGGCATTATTTGGCCAGTGGCAGATACCTTTAGTTAGTGGAAATTTACTTTCATGTTGTGCATGAAAAAATAAAAATATTTACAAAATGATTCTGTTTTCTCTTTAAATGTTGACTTCTCTGCTATATTCCTAGAGGCAGTAATTTTAAGATTCCTTCCTATATAAATAAACATCAACTTAAAGAATATTGTAGGAAATATTGACCTAGTAACAACTGTCAGTCAATAGTCAATAAACACTTATTAAACATCTACTATGTTGTAGGCACCATGCTATGCTGAAGAACCATAGGCTCAGTGGTGTTATCGAGTCAGTAACAGCTATAAATGAGACATTGTGGTAGATACAATTATAAAGAGACTTGCTTTGTACATGCCCAGATATTTTAACATGAAAGCTCTGGGAGGGATCCTTCTCCCCTCCTGCATTCTATTATCGGAGAGGGGAATAGTGCCCTTCAAATGGCTACCTAGCTAGAAGAGGATGCATCTTTAATGCTACCAGACTCTCTTTTCCCTGAATGGCAATTTCCTGCTGCTTCCTGGGGGTGAAGATCATACACAATTTACACATGGGTGGGTTCTGAAATGAACTGGCAAAGAAAGAATACCTTCTCCCCTTTCTCTCCTTTTACATTGTACTTCCAAGGAATGGGTTTTTTCGAGTGCAGGTGGAAATTGCTATTGAACCTTAGGAGTGCCAATCGCGTTGACTTTGGAGAGAGGATTCCAGGTGAAATGTTGTAGCCAGTCAGCCCTGCAGAGAAATTCTGAGGAATCAGGGAAGCTAAATGACCTTCCCATGGTCATGTAGCTTTTAAGTAGAGCCTCAGAGACTTGAATTTAGGTCTTCAAATTCCAAGCTTACTGTAATTGCCAGGGTACCACAACATTACCTCATATCCATTTAATTTATTTATATTTCTCAATGAATAAAATGAGCTTGTCAGGGATCTATAAGCTAAGAAGTTTTATGTAAAACCCTTCTTCTGCTTAAAATGCATTTAAACTACATTTTAATTATATTCAACACTGGTAATTACCTTTCCTCTTCTTCTGTATTAAGACAACAGTTCCATGATATAAACTTTTTCTCCCAGCTATAAAAAGAAGGCTTGCTTTATATGTGTTACCTTCTTTGCATTAGATCAAGGAACATATGATCCTACTAAATCTCAGAGTTTAAGATAATACAAAGGAAGTTTATTTGACTTGGCATGATTTGTTTTTATAACTACCTACAGTTGAATTTAGATTGGGATAGTTTTATTGGCTGTGAGAAGAGGTATACACTTATCTTTGAGCATGTAATCATTAAATAAACATTTTTCAGGCTAGATATCTATCTTATTA
The DNA here is from genome assembly GCA_028646595.1 of Phalanger gymnotis. NCBI lineage: Eukaryota > Metazoa > Chordata > Mammalia > Diprotodontia > Phalangeridae > Phalanger > Phalanger gymnotis. Next base: position 106,297,807 of record CM053627.1, on the reverse strand, counting down.
AAGAGCATTAAAGTTATATCTTTTTTTCTACAGTGGAGCCTGAATTTACTACTGAAATCATTCATCCAGATTTAGAAGAGTATAAATAAGACAACGTGACTGGAAAGAATTCAATTTAATCTAACACATATTTACTGAGTACCAAATGTGGACAAGACACTATGCTAGGCACCGGTAGAGATATATAAATATATAATATATGGTCCCCACATTCAAGGAGGAAATAACAATAATCTAGTAGAGGCACAAGGCAAGCACACAACTAAATATTTTGCAAGGCAATATATAATCAATGACACAAGAAATGTATACATAGGGGGGCGGAGCCAAGATGGCCGCATGAAAACAGCGTCTTGCCGGAGCTCTCTCACAGGTTCTGTTGGATTCCTATAGAAAAGTGAATCTGAGCAGATTTGAGAGAGTTAGAAATTGCGAGCAGTCTGACTGGGGCAAATTTCCCAGCCGGGAGAATCTAAAGGGCTGAAGGAACAACTCTGTACGCTAGGAGAGCGCTCGGCGTGTGGAGCTGCCCCAGACGGCACCAAAGCAGAAGCGGCTGGCCGGAAAACCCACGTGGGAGACAGGCTGGGAGAAAGTCGGGCGCCTGAAACCAGTGCAGATCCCCAGGCCTCCCAACACAGGACGGCACTCTGTGGAAGCGACAAGAGGCAGCGCAACGCCACCGACGGTGAGATACCAGCCCCTGAGGCTTGCAGCCCAAAGGTTTCAAATGCTTCTTAAGCTTCCAGGAGACATAATGGCCAGGTAAACGGCTCTAATCCCTCCCCTCCCCACCCAGAGAATTCCTCAGCGGAAAAAAAAAGAACACTAGAACAGAGGAGAC
>CM053627.1:106277045-106296463 GCA_028646595.1 Phalanger gymnotis | reverse complement strand
GTAATATTCAGGGGACACAAAAACAAAATAGCCCCTGCCTCAAAGAGCTTACATTCAAAAGGAGAAGATAACATACACATGTATAAAAGTTTAGGGACTGAATCTCTGATTTAAATTACATAGGAAATTTTCTCCACTAGTTCAGATCATCACCATCTCTGCAAACTTTTAATCTTAGAGAGTTTCCTAGAACTCTGAGAAGTAAAGTGATTAGCTCAGAGTCACATAAGCCCAGAGTCATCAAAGACAGGCCTAAAACTCAATTTTTGCTGGCTTTGAGGCTATCCACTATGCTAAGTTGCTTATCACACATAATTATATACAAATTTAATTCAATTCAATAAATATTCATTAAGCACTTCCTATGTTGCAGGCATTATACTAAGCACTTGGGGTTATAAATAAGAAAGGGAAAAACAGTCCCTGCCCTCAAGGAGCTTTCAATCTAATAAGGGAAGGTGACAGAAATGGAAATTAGAGAGTGGGGGCAGTAGGGAGTATCTTGCTCCCTAACCAAGCAGAGTTGTAGATGGAGAGTGAAATGAGCTGTAAGTCCAATTTCTCTATCCTCAGTAAAGGAAGGCTGGGGGAAGAGTTTAACATTCTACTCTCCAGCTCTCCAGTCAGAGGGGAGAGAAAGTTGAAGGAAATGGGAAGGTGTCTGAGTATCCAAGACTGTCTAAACCAGATTGAAAGTAGTCAGCATGAGAGCTGAGGGGGTTAGAATGAATTAGAAACTGTAGGTATAACAAATGGACTTATGTAGAATGTACTGAGTGAAAAAAATGAGTATTGAAAGAAACTAGGGATTCTACGAAGTGAAGGGGAGGAGAGAGAACATTCCAGTTCTAGCCTTGGAAGACAGATTGTGTAAAGGCAATGGAAACAAAGTACTCTTGGGATTCACACAAGGGAGAGATCCGAGGTAGTTGAGGGGAATCAGGAAAGAATGAAAGGATGAAGTCACATTTGAAATGGGAGAAGTCTCAAAAGATTAGAAGGATTTTGAGAAGTGGATAAGGGGGATAGGTTTATGGGGGAGAGAGAGGAGAAGTTTTCCAAATGTAAAAGCTAACCTAGGCACTGCTGAGGAGATAAGGGAATACAGAATGTATCTTGGGAATGCTGAGTTACTACAGTGTGTCTGGAGTTTAGGACTATGCTGAGAAATTTATGGTAAGATAGATTGAGCAAGACTTTGTGTTCCAAGCTGAGGAGTATTTCTCAAGGCATAAGGGGAAAAGGATCATTAGATTAAATGACATAATATATGTCAGGTACTTTGCAAATTTTAAAGCACTTTGTAAATGTTAGCTGTTATAATTATTGTTATGTTCTGTCATTGTGATGTTTGAACTAACACCATGGAATGAATAATCTAGGATCATGGGGATTAAAAAGAAAACAACTTTACAGAATAACACATGGTCTTTATGTACCTTTTTAAAAAGATGGCAGGTTCAACAATATTTCAAATTTACCGAGGCAAGAAATTTATTTTATACTTTATTTGTACTCCCATGGCATTTGCCATCCTATTGGACACCCAGTAGACATATGCTGTCTTGATTGAGGAAGAGAAGAGAGAAAAAGTTCAATTTCCTCTCAACCTTTGCAACTTTCCCTTCTTGTTCTATAAAGAATAATTATGTATGTTCAAAGGTGTGATGGGAAGAAAACATTTTTTGTACTCCTCCTACAAAGATGGGGATTTAATTTTCTAATATCTGTGCTGTGTAATTCTGTTGTAAGCTTGCCTTTAAAGGCTAACCTGAAATTCCAATTTAGAAGTCAGAGGTAAACATGTTGACCATCTTCCCAGAGCAACGGTCATGATTTCAGTCCCTTTAGTTTCCAGCTCTTCCCTCAGGCTCCCTCTGACTTCCTAATGACAAGTCCTCACATACATCCATGTTTATTAAGATGTTAATCTGAAAGCAGATATATACTTTCAATGCACACTTTGCACAATTTGGGAACGACTGAATACCCAGAAAACTGTCTTGTGACCACAGGAAATGACTCTGTGTAGTGGCACCCTTGAGGTGCTTAGAAAATGAGCAGAAGGACAGCACTTGAAGGTAATGACTGCCATTTTACTGCTTAGAGACCATCACATTTTAAATGGCATCTAGTTCACTGTCAGAGAAAATATACATTTGGATAGGCCTTGGACTCCTGAGGCTTTATGTTAATGCACCTTTCACTGTTCTCTGGGGACAGTGTTGCTAGACTTGGTGATTATAAAGCTAACCTTAGAATGTCAACAGCTATGAAACTGTCTGAGCCTGAAGCAAAATCAAAAAAAAATAACAAAAGAGCAGGGTGCTATGCCTACCTCTGCTCTTGACTTGGACATCATAACTCTGGAGCAGGTAAGAATGCCTGAGAATAGTCAGGTGACTTGAGGAGAGCAATCACAGGGCTGGACACTATGTATGGATTCTTGGACTGGAAGAAGTAATACTTGAGCTTGGAAGTGGTGAGATAGAGGTGCTAAGAGTTCTGAGCGAGGGCAAACAAGTGAGTCAAAGCATAGCAAGTTGGTGGAATAATAAGGATCTGAGAGCTGTTCTGGGATTAAAGTCAGATAGTTTCACAAAGTCAGAGACAGTGAAACAGAATTAACAATATTGTCATCGAAAGAATAAATGGCTGATGGGGAGAGGCAATAGGGAGACCAATTTCCTCATTTCCCTTTCATTCCTTTTTGGGTTCTGGGTTCTATTCTTTCTTTTCCAGACTTCTTTCTACAGCAACCTCCTCACCCTGGAAAATCACTTAGCCTCCCAGGCCAATTCTTCTGATTTGATAATCATACTTTTTGCTCTTCTTCCCTTTTGGGATTCTAAGACTATTAAGTCTCCCCGTTGTTTTAATGGGTGGAAAACATTTGTTTTGGAGTATTTCTCAGGTATTTCTCAGCACTGAGGCAATCAGGAGTCATTGACTTGCATATGATGTGATGCTGGGGCTGGGGAACTTTTACACACCCAGCCTGGGTGAGGTCAGAGCCCTCAGGGCTCCAAACAGGATGTAATTGAGGGGAGATTGGTGTTTGACTTTCTGGGGCTAACTCTTGGAAGGAGTGTTGAGACTCTGGGCAAGCCATTGTAACTGCCACCCAGCTTTGCTAACCCAGACCTATTGGTTCTTCTCTGGTAACTATGTATTGTGATTTGATCAGACAAGGCCTGTCTGTTGATGTTTGTAATTTCTGTTTGTATTTGCCTTGAAGTTCTGGAGGCTGATCTTTCCCCCTGAACTAAGTGAATGACGTATGCATGTTTGAGTAAAGTGAGATTGTTAACCCCTTCAAATTGCTTTCCTCAGAAAAGCAGATCAAAGAACTTGTGGTAGCAGCCCTTCTGTATGCTGGTTGTCCTTGGTCTTATACAGCCAGAGTAGCTGCTAGCCACATTGTTGCTACAGATAGTTCTTCCCAAAAGGTCTCCTTCATTCCTCACTAACCAGTTTCATGATTCTTTGTGGGTATCTACCTTAAAGTCAGGAACTCAAAGTCTCTGTTTCTCTCTCTGTCTCTTTGTCTGTCTCATTTTTATTCATATATCCAGCACTTAGCACAGTCCTTAACATAATGACTTAAGTACTGATTATGTGCTAGGGCCTCAAAATGCAAAGATAAAAATATGCCGGTCTTTCACCTAAAACAGCCTATACTCTCTCAGTGGAGATATCATGTACATTAACAAGCAGACACAAAAAAAATACAAATTAATTTGGGGGAGGAGTCAAACCTGAAAAGGTAGTTGGAAAAATCTTGAGTAGGAAGTTGTAACCTAAGCTGTACTTGGAAGGAAACAAGGGATTCTAAGAGTCATAAGTAAATTGGGAATGTATTCCAGGCCTGGGGACCTACATGTACAAATATGAGATGTAGAGTAAGGGACAGGGAGGAATGTCTGATAAGATTGGAAAGTTAGGTTAGGGCCAGGTTATGAAAGATTTAAAAAACTAAACAGAGAAAGTTACATTTAATCCTAGAGGAAATAAGGAGCCATTAGAGTTGATTGCATAGTATATTGACATGATTGTATCTCACTATAGGAAAATTATCTTGGCAGATGTGTGGAGGATGGATTGGAGAAGGGAGATCTTGGAGGCAAGGAGAGTATTTAGGAGACTATCGTAGTAGGCCAGATGAGAACGGATTAGAATCTGAATTAGGGTAGTGGCTACTTTAGTAGAAAGGAGGCAAAATGTGAGAAATATTACAGAGATAGAATCAGGAAGATTTCCCAATTGATAATATGATAACATGAGGTCAAGGAAAGTGAAAAGCCAAGGATAAAATTAAGAATGTGAACTTGTGAGGTTGTGGTTGGAAGACTAATCCTTTGTTTGAAAGAAATAGTGAAGTTCAGAAAGTGAGTGAGTTTAGGAGGAAATGATGATGAATTCAATTATGGACATAGTGAGTTTGAGATGTTTAGAGTATTCTCAGATTGAAATATCTAATAGGCAGATGCTAATGTACTGGAGGTCAAGGGAGACTAGAACTACAAAGATGATTAAGCCATATGAGATGATAAGATCACCAGGTGAGAGAGTCTATGTCAGCACTTCTTAAACTGTCGGTCGTGACCGCCATGTCACAACCCACAATTTAAGAAGTGCTTGAAGGTGTTGCAAGTGGACAAAGTTTAAGAAGCCATGGTCTAGGGGAAGGAGGGACTAGAAGGCCCTAGTATATCCTTGGGCTATGTCCATAGTCAGACAATAGAGGGAGAAGCAAGAGAGAGCCAATTTATTGAAGCCCATGAAGAGGAGAGAGTTGTTGTTTGTCCTTCATTTTCAAAGAGAAACAATGACATCATAGATGATGTCTTTACTTGTAGTTGAATTGGATTTAAGTGAGGCAGAGTTGCACAAATTTGCCAGCCTCAGTATCAGAAGAGAGAGTATTCAGTAGTCAGGAAGTAAGGGATTCACATGGTAAAAAATCAGACTGACAGGAACATTTAAGTATTATTCAGGTAGTTTAAAATTAGTTAGGTTCATTGAGAGACCACCTTCTCAAAGGATGGAGAAAAAGTTGTTTTTATCAAGTCACATGATGACCTTCAAAAATCCAAGTCAACAAACATTACGTAAATGCATACAGTGAGCAAGGCACTGTGAAAACATGTTGTTTTCTAAACTACCTGGGATTTGAATCAGCTTCTTGGGATTTCTCTTTATACCAGATCCCTTAGATTTTAGCCAGTTTTCCTTTAGATGTTCTCTGTCTCTTGAATGTCTGATGCATTTGGCACTCAGTCTTCAGAAATCTATATTGACACAGGAAATTTGTGGTTAGTAGCCAGAAAGTTACTGTTTTCCTACTACTTCAAGGGCCAACCACAACCCTTGGGTGGCCAACATAAATCATAAAATTTAATGAAGATGAGAAAAAATGTCTATTTACCTCTATGTTCTCTCAGCATTTAAGAGCTTGAAGACAACTTGGAAAATGATGTCGATGAAGAAGCAGAAGTACAGTAAGGGGAAGTTACTTGCCCAAGGTCATAACATTAAGTAACCTCTCCATTTTTCACTAAAGTGAAATGTACTCAGCATGATGTACTCTTTAGGCGTAAATAGAAAGCAAAATATTCCATCTCCATACCAAACTTTAGCTATTGAATAGGTGTCGCCTCAAACAAACTGAGACCTGGGAAAGACTTAAGCTTAAAAAGGCCAAGGTCTCCCACTGCATTCTGGGCCATCACCAATAGTCCTACCCCTGGACTAAGATGACTGGAGGAGAGAGTGGGGTTGATAACTTTGCACAGCTTTGCCTCATCTAAATCCAACTCACTTGCAAGTCAAGACATCACCTTCCTGATGTAATTGGTACTCTTCAAAGGATGAATAGCAACAATGAAAGGCTAGAAGTAGGCCAGAGAAATATACCACTGGAAAAAATTCTTTTAGGTCAACTATATACTACCTACACTCATGAAGCATGGCCTCCAAATTATGCAAGACTAATGAGATTGAGCTTTGCCTTTAAAAACCTCCACAGTAAGAGAGTCCTTGTGACCTAATAAACCTTTTGTCAGTTCAATTCAACAAACATTTGTTGAGAACCTACCACAGATGCGCCTCTATACTTTCTAGGTTTTGTAAATAAAGATATGGTTGCTGATCTCTTGGAGTTTCCAATCTTATTGGAAACATACTCTTAGCATGAGAATCACCTCTTATTATTAAATTTTTTGAATGCCCACTATATATGGTACATCATAATTTTTACATTTGTGTCTTGTGTCTCCAGATAAATTATAAGCAAGTAGACTCTCCTATGCCTATTTGTATTCCCGTTGCTTAATTCAGCACCCAACAGAACATTTACATTTGGTGAGATTTGAACTAAACTTCAAGGAAGGGTAGGACTTAAATCAAGTAAAAATAAAGCAATGGCATGGTCAATGGTGTGGAGGTAGGAATGTACGTGGAACACTGATAGAAAAATGTGTAAACTAATCTGTCTGGAGGCACATAGGAAAGAAATGAGAAATAAGGCTGGAGAAGCAGGCAAAGGGCCAGAGTATGGAAGATTTTGAAAGCCAAACTAATGAATTCAGAACTTATCCTATTAAAGGCATTATGTCAATATGTGCAAAATGTTTTCAGATGCTTTATCTGGTCGGAGTGGATCAGAAGTAGGTTGGAGGCAGAGAAATTAGTTAGAAAATTATTATAATCACTTAAGTATGAGATGAGAAAGGTCTGTACTAGAGCAATGGCAGCAAGGCAAGGATTGATATAGCTTAAAACATGAACATGTGAAATGGTGAAATATTTTTAAAATCATCTAATTAAGCAACCAAGTGACTGTTAAAAGTAATAACCATTATATAAGTTCAGGGGAAATAGAAAGCAATGTTAGAAAGAATGGTAGAGGGGAGTCCCATGTAGCTAGATGATAAGATTTGAAAAAAAAGAATCTTAATTTGGAATTATGCAAATGAAGTAACCAAAATGCCGATTACCTTTTGACCCAGAGATTCTCTTACTATGCCTATACATCAAGAAGATCATTGATAAGAAGAAAGTGCCCATATACATCAAAATATTTATAACCTCACTTTTTATGTTAGTAAAGGATTAGGAAAATAGTAGTTTTTGCCAGTCGATTAGGGGATGACTAAGCAAAATGTCCATGAAAGGAATGGAATATGACTTGGCTGTAAGAAATTATAAATATGATGAATATAGAGAGATAAGGAAAGATTTACATGTACTGATAGTGAAATAAGCAAAGCCAAGAAAGTATTACACATAACGACTACAATAATGCAATTGTAAAGAACAATCACCACAAAACAATCAAAACTGAATATTGCAAAATTAAAAAGAGCAAGCATGACTCCACAAAAGAGATATGAGAAAACAACCACTTGAAGTCCGCAAGTATGGAATATTGCATATATTTTCAGATTTTTTTTGATGTATCTATTTGCTGATTTTTTGTTTCTTCCTCTTTTCATTTATTTTTTGTTTAAATACATGTTCTTTGCTATGTGTGATAGTCTGGGAGAGGGAGAGGGGAGATATTGGGAGTAATTTTAACAGTGTCAAAATAAAACATGTCAATATAAATTTATTTAAAAAAAATAAAGGAAGGGTAAGATTTAACTAGGTAGGAAGGAGTGGATATTATCATCCCTTCTGGAGAGGAGGAAGAGTCCTGAAAGCCTTGCTATTAGGATTTTTTCCATATGTTTACCAATAATGGCTTATAACCTAAGCCTGTTTTCTTTGTTCTAACAGAACCAGACATTGAGGCTAAATAGACATTTTTCTCTAAAGACCCAAGATATATTTGGAGACTATTAGAAATCACCCCTCAAACTTCTCTCTTTCAGGCAAACAATTTATTCTTTAGCCTGTCCTCCAAGGTTTTACTCTATAATTCTTTAATCAATCTGTGGCTTCCCTCTAAACTAGCTCTAAATTCTCTCTGACAATGTGAAACCCAGAATTGGACACAATACTCCAATGAGCTTTGATTATTGCTAAGTACAATGAACCGCCACTGCTCCTGTCCCTGTCTGAATTAATATAAGAAACCTAAATAGGAGAACATGTTATCCTATTATAAATCTGTAAACCATCCATCTCCTTAGGAGACTTGCATTTTGAATTCTCTGCTTTTGTTGTCAACTAAACCTAAATCGCTTCTTTGGATATTTTTTAAATTAATCAATGACATTTATGCTTTTATGAGAGTGTTTTGCTATCAATTCATTTGCAAGTTATAAACATATAAAATACACAGGAGCAAATTATTTAGAAGTCAGTACTTTCACTTAGAAAAAGACCGATACAGTGAAACATAACATCTTCAGAGGAAAAAAAAAAAGCTTTAGAAAGCTGGATTATCAAACGTAGCAGTTCAGTGGTTCAATTCATACCTGACAGGCTTCAAAGACTCTATATGCAAATTGATCTCCCAGCTGCAAGGGTAATTAACATGGGTCTCTTGCAAGGATCTCTTCTTCCATCCATTCTTTTTTTATGATTATTTTCATGGCTTAACAATTGTCTGTAACTACTTAATCCACTCAATTTCAAAATGGTATAAAATTACTCCTATGTGCAAAATAGGACTTTAAACACCATCTCCCCTTTGAAATATACTTTATCAACTTGAGAAGCTGTGCTTGTTACATCAGGTAAAGATGCTGAAAAAGTGAATATTGTGAAAGCATTTTTTTTTCAATTCAGATTTTTCTTTTGGTTCATCTGTGACTTTTGTATACTTATCAGAGCATTTGCTTCTTGTCTTTATTTTTAGATAATTGATAAGATTTAACGTGTTACCTGATATTCTTCTGATTGTCTATGGGAACATCTTGAATGATGGTACTGTCAGACAGGGCTCATGAGGCTCACTTCTTCTGAATTATAGCAACGAGGTCACCAAAAATAATACTGAGTAGTTCTCATGTTTCCATCCCATCCACATATTTCATATACCTGGAAGACCCAGTTCTAAGGGAATTCACACAGTATTCTCAATTTAGCAAATGAACATGGGACACTTGTGGCTGCAGGAATGATAAAAGTGTTTTGATTTTGCAGTAGATTAGAATAGTTTTAAGCAAAGATGCTCCTTCCAAGTCAAAAAGAACCAGCACAACTCTGTTCTTTTATGTCTGACCCTAGCTTTCTCACAAATTCCCTCTCAAGTCACTTATCTCAGCTGAAGAAGAATGCCTTTGATATGAGGATGACTTAGAATTGCCTGACGTTACCAAAAATATGTGTGTGAATAAATATATGTGTATGCCTGAAATATATATTGTATAAACAGATTCATATTTAATATGAGTATGTGTGCGCATGTGGCTGCATATTCATATTATATTGTATAATATAGTGATAATGTGAGGTTGTAGGTAGGTGCTGGCCTAAGTTTTGGAAAAAAAGTTCAAGTATCTCCTCTGAAATATCCTGGTTGAGTGCCCTTGGGGAAGTTGCTTTACATCTCCCAGGCAATTTTCTAAGAATCTAAATTGCCTTTGAAGACCTACATTGATAATGAGAGTTTAGTCATACATTTCCCCATACTCATGAAATTACAGATTCAGTAACACATACCCCCCCCCCCCAATAGACCTTAGGATCAATGTACTACAATAGAATAGAGACACAATATGGCATAGCATATAGGGGCTGGCCTTTATGGAGTCAGGAAAACCTATGTTCTGACACATAAAAGTTAGAATGTGACCATAATCAAATCATTTAACCAAAGTATGAATCATTTAAAGACCATTTGGTCCTCAATGCAAAAAAAGTAGAAATTGTAGAAGAGCTGCCAACTTGCATAAGTGAAGGAAGTTTGCTTACCAGGAATTCCCTATATGGATGACATCACACATCTAAAAAATCCTCCTGTAAAGTCACCCTTTGATGCCTCATCTTGGCATGGAACTAACCTTACATTCTTAAAAGTTTTGTCAATTGGGATCAAATTCTGGTAGCTTTTACCAGTATACTTTCAATATAATCCCAGTTCTGAACTCTTGTTGAGGCCCAGTCTAGTTAAGTTAAAGGAAACAATAGGGTGAATTCTTTTGTAGTCATAGTATCTTTTCAAGTCTGTACTAACGAATTGTAGAAGCATTGGTATCTATGTTGGTAGAGGGAACACCCACATTGGCAAAGTTATAGATTCTTAAGGTATTTAAGCATAGAGAGAGGTACATGATGTGCTTATGCACTGCTACTTAAAAGGATCTGAGATTTCATCAGAATGCTTACTCTCTTTACTTCTTTACTGATATAGATGTAATGAGGGGGCTGGCCAATGAAGGCTGTTTCTGTAGATTACCTGATGGCGTGGAATAGAGGGGTTATGCTTTCCACTAAAGACCATGTACAGATGTTTTATCATTATTTTCAACCCACTAACTGTAATAAAGAAATGGATTTTTGATGGGCAACTGATCTGTAACTGAGAGTGCACTCAAAAGCCACTAACTTACAATATTTAACACAGAACCTAGAGCATAACAGATCCTTAATAAATGCTAGCTGACTAACTGATAAAATAAGCCCTACTCTCTTTTTCTCCTACCCAGATACATCTGAGAAAGGAAACAAGGACTGTTGTAAGCCTCTGGGTATGAAAGGGAGCTAACCTCTGGGCATGAAAGGGAGCTAGTATGAGTGGCCTACTCTCCACACAAGGGATGACAAAAAACCACCAACACATGGCTCTGCTGTTGCTTCCGTTCCTGTTGTGACTATTCTTTCCTGCATTTGGCACAGTACTGGAGATAGAACAAAGTAGTCTGCTAGGGTGAGGAGAGTATACAAAAATGGAGGAAGGGGGAATAAGTGTCAGATGAACCTACTCTTAAATGAAATGAATAAAGGAATACTGGACACACACACACACACACGCTGACACTGAAACAGTTTGGTGTAGAAATATATTAAACTCAAGAGGAAAAGAATGTAGATAATGAGTGGGGTTTAAGAAAGATGTAATGCTTGCAAGCACAACAAACTTTCAGTTCCTTCAAACAGATTAAAAGAAAAAGAAAAGAAACTAAAAGAGTATCTATCAAGGAATGGATTACAATTAAAAATACAAATATAATTACTGACTCATAAGAAAGGACCACAGATGGAGTTGTGAACTTATCCAACCATTTTGGAGAGCAATATGGAACTATACCAAAGGGGCTATAAAATTGTGTATACCCTTTGACCCAGCAATACCACTTTAGGTCCATATCCCAAAGAGGTCATAAAAATGGGAAAAGGACCCACATGTACAAAAATATTTATAGCAGCTCTTTTTGTGGTGGCAAAGAATTGGAAATTGAGAGTATGCCCATCAATTGGGGAATGAGTGAACAAGTTGCATGATGTGAATGTAATGGAATACTATTGTGCTAAAAGAAATAATGAGCAGGCAGACTTCCACAAAACTTGGAAAGACCTATACGAACTGATGCCGAGTGAAATGAGCAGAACCAGGAGAATATTTTACTTTGTGTGATGACTCACCTTGATAGACACTCTTCTCAACAATGCAAGGATCTAAGACAACTCCAAAAGACACATGATGAAAAATTCTATCCACATCCAGAGAAAGAGCTTGGGAGTCTGAATGCAGATGGAAGCGTATTATTTGCTCTACTTTTGTTGTTTTGCTCCTTCTTTCTCATTATTCTTCCCATTAGTTCTAATTCTTCTTTACATCATGACTAATGTGAAAATGTTTAATATGAATGTACAATTAGAGACTTTCTCAGATTGCATGCTGTCTTGGGGAGGGAGGGAAGGAGGAGAAAATCCAAAATTCAAAGTCTTATAGAAATGCATGTTGAAAACTAAAGACAAATTAATTATTAAAAAAGGACCACAGAATCTATTTTGGAGACTCTCAGTTAATATTAACCAAGACAGAGTGAGCTGATGAGGTACAGTCAAGTGGTCAACTAGCACTTTCAAGTGCTTACTATGTACCAAGTACTGTGCTATATACTAGGAATACAAATATAAGTTTATAGAAAGACAGTTCTTGCCATGAAGGAGCTTAAATTCTATTGGGGAAGATAACACATTAAAGGAAGTTTTAAAGGGGAGTTGGAGTGGGAGCTAAAGTATCTGTAAAGGGCATGGCAAAGAATGTCTCATTTCAGCTTACAGAGGAATGAGACGTGGCCAGTCTGAGTATCCTCCTGAAATAAAGGTTGGGTTTTTTGGGGGGGAGTAGGGGGTGAAGCCATTCAATCAGAGGGAGAGGACAGGATATAGTACTTCCAAAATGTGAATTTCAGAGCTGAGGTTGAGGCTTCAGGATGAAAAACTGGGATATATGGTAGAGGAAGTCCTTAATACAGCTTGGAGAAAGAAAAAAAATCCAGAACAATTTATATGAGGAAACACCATTTTAAAGAATAATTGAATTCTGTTGAACACAATGACCAACCATGTATCCAGAGAATTTAAGATGAAACCTGCTATCTGCCTCTTGACAAAGGAATTTAAGGTTCAGAAAGATCGATAGTTTTTTTTTAATATGACTACTGTATGGATTCATTTTGTCTGACTATGTTTATTTGCATAAGTTTTGTTTTTCTTTTCTTATTTGGAGGAGTGGAAAGAAGAGATGTTTTAGGAATAGTGATATCAAAAAATGGCCATTAAAACTTTTTATGCTGCACAGAATAGAAGGCATAAAAGTTCACAAGGAAGTACAGATCAATAGGAAAGTTTTGAGAGTAATGTTTGGACTTACTTTTTTTTTTAAAAAAAACAAGAAGCATGAATCCTTATACATATACATATATATATTATGCATTGTATAAGAAAGTGCCCCCTCCTTTTTTTTTTCCTTTTTGATATTTAGGTTCAGAATAAAACTGTAAAACTGATTACTTGGTAAACACACTTCCAAGAATGTTTTATTGTGGTTTGGAAGCAGAGATGTGCTAGTGAATGTTTAACAACCATCTCTGAAGGAAAAATCTACCCATGATACACTTTTAAGTTTAATCTGCATTATTGACATTTTTCTTCATCATTTCCTTGAGTCAAAATAACCAAAAAATTATGTTTTTAATAATCTGAGGTGTAAATGCTTATACTGAAACATTTACCAATCAGCTAAGCTGGCTGCAACATGCCCCTATGTAGAAATGACCTTGGCTTCTAAAAGATTTTATAACCTGAATATAAATTCTAGCCTGTTCTCTCAAGCTGGAAATATTTACAGAGGTTGTTATAGGAAAATCCAGGCATTCGTGGATAGGTTTGAGGGGACCTGTGAATTTAAATGGGACAAAAATTATATATTTATTGATTCAATTATGTCACATAATTATTCTGAGAAGTGGTCCTTAGGTTTCCCCAAACTGCTAAAAGGGTCTATGGTATAGAAAAAGTTAACCAGTCATAGGACTCTGAGTATGTGCTCGGTGACAATGTTATATGTTGACAGTCAGAGGACCAGCCTTTTCTAGAGGTACCCCTACCAAACATGTTCCAAGCCCCACCTCTTGTATCAATGTAAGGAATAATGCAAATTATTAGAAAAGTCCAGAAATTTCATCACATATTTACAGTTGTGACTGGTCAGTCAGTCATTAAACATTTATTAAGCACCAACTATCTTCCAAATGTAGGACAGCTAGGTGGCACAATGGATAGAGTGCTGAGTCCGAGGTCAGGAAGATTCATCTTTTTGAGTTCAAACCTGGTTTGAGACACTTACTAGCTCTGTGACCCTGGGCAAGTCACTTAACCTTGATTGCCTCAGTTTCTCAGCATACAAGGAGCTGGAGAAGGGGAGAGCAAATCAATACCTTATCTCTGCTGAGAAAACTCCAAATGGGATAAGGAAGAGTCAGACACACCTATAATGACTGTATAACAATAACAAAAATATTCCAGGTGTTGGAAAAAAAATATGAAAATGGAAGATGCTTTGTGCCCTCAAGGAGTTTACAATCTAGTACAGAAAAACAATGTACAAAAGGAAGCTGAAAAGGTTGGAGGAGAAGTCCCAGGTACAGGGCATGATGGAGAAATGCAAAGGGGCATAGCCAGGGAGGGGAATGAAGAGACGGCAGGCCTGGGTACCACCTTAAATGAAGGTTTTGAGAGACATTTGGTTTACTTTAAAAGTCTCAGGTGTAAAGGGTTTGATAATATAAGTGCATTATTATCTCTAAAACACTCTAAAATGCCAATGCTCATCTTTTCTATCCTAGAAGATTCTAAGTAGTTTGTATGAAAATATAGATTATAAGGCCCTAGTCAACCATCAATATAAGTTTAGAATAAGACATCATATCGAACCAATCCATGTCCTTCTAGGACAGAGTGAGGGACCTACAGAGGAAAAAGAATAATAGAATGTACTAATTTTATTTCACCATGGTTTTGATCCCTTTTGAAATGATTTAATACAGAAAACGCAATTTAGATTTTTATATTAATAACTGTTTATTGGGTTGTATACAGAGTATTTATCAATTGTTCTATGTTGACCTCAGGGTTATTTCTACATGGTCTTATCTTTAGTGTGATTTTGATTTTATTTATAACATTGATTTGGATGATAGAAAAAGGAATGCTTATTAAATTTGTAGAAGAAATCAAGTTGGGAGTAATACTTTTTGCCTAAGAGGATAAGATTACAACTTAAAATGGACTTGGAAAAATGATCAGTAATAAATGGAATGAGCCTTAATAGGAATAAATGCAGAATAGCCTATTTAAAGAGGAATAAAACTCTATATACATGCAAGCTGAAGAATAACTGATTATCTATACATAAGTACAGCACCAAGGGCCATATTGAACCAGAAGCTGAATTAATCAGTAATGAAGCTCTGCTATAAAAAATTAATATAATGCTTGAGAAATATGATCAGGATTGTATTATGGAGGGGCTATGGACTAAAAGCTTATGTTGTAACCACTGGCATTATTCATTCTAGAGCAGAAACTGAGGAGAGATATAATGAAATGTGTTCTGTCTGTTTACAGCTATTTCACAGAATCACAGCATCTCAGGGCTGTAAAGGACCTCAGAGGCCTCCTAGGCCAACTTTACTTTATGTTAACAAGGGTCCCTTCTACAATATTCTTGACAAGGTCACATAGCCTTTGCATAAATATCTCTATGAGAGGGATCCTTCTACCTCCCTAGGTAGCTCATTCCATTGTGAAATAGTTCTAATTTATAGAAAGATTTTTCCTCTCTGACATCAAACCTAAATCTTTTTTTTTCAATTTGTACACCAAATTCTTACTTCTGTCTTCTAGGAAAAAAACTAGTACATTTTATCAATCTTCTAACAACTTCTCAATTGCTAGAAGATAGTTATAATGTCACTCCTATATTTTCTCTTCTACTGGTCCACAGTTCCTTCAATCATTCCTTAGATGACTGCACGCGCGCGCACACACACACACGCACACACACACGCACACAAACACACTTTCATTATTTTGGATTTTATCCATCTTTTTGATCCTTTCTTAAAATGTGGGGCCCAGTACTATTCTCAAGCTGTTGTGTGACCAGGGCAGAACACAGTTAGACTTGTTGTGAATGTTGTACTTGTCTTAATACACCATCACATCCAATGTTTTGGTGATGTATTATTGCCCTTTGTAGAGTTTATCATTGTTAAAATTTCCAAATATTTTAAAGAACTCCTACATAGCAATATTTCCATCATCTTGTGCTTCTGAATTTGATATTGAAAAATCTAAGTTTAACACATATTTGTCTATTAATTTTTACACTCTTAGGTTTGTTCCAACTCTTTAACCTTTTAGTCTCTTTGGGAATCCTCATTATCACCCAATGTGTTTGTTATCAATTAGTAAATATTTATTAAGCAACTAGTATTTACCAGGCACTGTGGTATGTTCTAGAAATATAAACACAAAGTCAGTCAGTCACCTAGTTAGCTATCCACTCAGTCTATAAATATTTAATAAATGATTCATTTGTGCCAGATATTGTGCTAAATGATAGAGATAACAAAGAAAAGCAAAAACATCATCTCTGTCCTAAACTTCTGATCAGGGATAGAACATGCAGATAGCTACATGTGCAAACAATATATGTATATATGTGTGTATACATACATACATAATATGTATTTGTGTATCTATGTATACATACATATACATGTATACACACATACGTGTATATATATATATGTATGTGTGTATACACACACACATACACACAGAGGTATGATGAATGACAAGGAAAGGCCAGGTAGGCCTTTATAAGGTAGGATTTAGAGTCTTAAAGAAAGCTAAGGAAGTTGTAAGGTATATGTGAAAGGAAGTGCATGCTAACATTTTAGGCATGAGGAGCTGCCAGTGAGAAGTTTTAGAGACAGAAGGTGGGTTGCTATGTAGGAAGAATGCTACATAGGAGAGACCACTGGATAAAAAAAATAACACAAAAGTCAGTAAAATATGAGATGATTGGATATATAGAAAGGAACCAGGTTGTAAAAAGCTTTATGTGACAAAACAGCAGTTTTTACATTTAATTATGGAGCCAAGATGGAGTCACTAGAGTTTATGGAAAAGGATGGATGACAGTCAGACTTGTGCTTTAGAAAAATTGCTTTGGTAAGTGCCTGGAGGATGGATTGGAACAGAGAGACCTGAATCATGACCAATTACAAATAGTCCAGGAAGAGGTGATGATGGCCTGAGTTAGGGTGGGGTCTGTGTGAGTTGAGAGGTCATACTCATGAGATATATTGTGAAGGTAGGAATAGAAATGTCAAGATTTGACAAGAGAATGGATATATGGGATGAGTGTGAGTGAGTTGTTGGGGATGACATTGAGGTTGTGAGCCTGTGTGATTTGGAGAATGGTGTAGCTCTCAATAATAATAAGGAGCTTTGAAAATGGTGAAGGTTTTGGAGGAAACATTAACTGTTTTTGGACATAGGGAGTTAAGGTGCTTGGGAATGTGAAACAATCTCTACTTTCAAAGAGATTTTTCTAATAACGGAAATTCCTGGGAGCTACGCTTTTTTTTTCTTCGAGTCATTTGAGAATACAATGAGAATTTCAGTTATTGCCAAATACAAATCATTGATAAAAATACCCATTATTGACTAGTATACAAACTCTCTCTCTCTCTCTCTCTCTCTCTCTCTCTCTCTCTCTCTCTCTCTCTCTCTCTCTGTGTGTGTGTGTGTGTGAACCTATGATTTTATTGGTGTAGGGAATGCCCAGCGAAGACATTCTACTTGAGGTAGCTAGATGCACAGTAAATAGACCACTGGACCTAGAGTCAGGAAATTGTTATTCAATAGTTTCAGCTGTGTCTGAATATTTGTGAACCCATTTGGAATTTTCTTGGCAAAGATACTGGAGTGGCTTGCCATTTCTTTCTCCAGCTCATTTTATAGATGTGGAAGTTGAAGTAAACAGGGTTAAGTGACTTATCCAGGGTCACACAGCTAGTCAGTGTCTGAGATCAGATTTAAATTCAGTGAGTTCAGTAAGTCTTCCTGACTTCAGGCCTGGCACTCTATCTACTGTGCCACCCAGAGGTCCAGTGTCAGGGAGATCTGAGTCAAGAAGACCTGAGTTCATATTTGGCCTGAGACATGTAACAGTTATGTGAACCTGGATGAGCCATTTAATCTCTGCCTCAGTTTCCTGATCAGTAAAATGGGGATAATAATAGTACCTACATCCCAGGATTATTCTGAGGATCAAATGAGACAATATTTGTGAAATGCTTAGATAGTACCTGTCACTTCATAGGTGCTATATAAAAGCTATCTATTATAATTAATAGCCATAATAAGTATCATTTTAAATAATACAGGTAATTACTATATTACAAGATTCGGAGTTGGGCACAAAGCAACAAAATTCTGAGTCAAGTCCTGTCTCTGACACATATTGGCTAAATGACCCTGGACAAGTCACATAACCTCTCATTGCTCTAGATAACTCTCTAAAACCATAGTTTGCAAAGACAGTGCCAATCTTCATTGGATAAAGGAGTTTTCTCATGTGTCCATTTCCTATAAGAATGAAATCACAGGTCTGGATCCTATCCTATCAATTAATCAATAAAAGAAAATCATAGAATAGAAATTATCAATAACCATTTATTAAGAATCTATTAAGTGGATTTCCAGCCGGGCTGGCAGCTGCAGAGGAGGAAGAGCGAGCTGTAGTCACTGCTTCAGCCACGGTCCGCACCCCAGGCCCCAGAATGACTTCAGGTGCTTTGTTTCCAAGCCTAGTCCCAGGCTCCCGGGGCTCATCCAGCAAATACTTGGTGGAGTTTTGGGCAGGAAAAATGTCATTGAAAGGAACCACAGTTACCCCAGATAAACGGAAAGGGCTTGTATACATTCAGCAAACTGATGATTCCCTCATCCATTTCTGTTGGAAGGATAGGACTTCTGGGAATGTAGAAGATGACTTAATTATTTTTCCAGATGACTGTGAATTTAAGCGAGTACCTCAGTGCACTACTGGTAGAGTATACCTACTGAAGTTCAAGGCAGGATCAAAGTGGCTCTTCTTTTGGATGCAGGAGCCTAAGACTGAAAAGGATGAAGAACATTGCAGGAAAGTAAATGAATATTTGAATAATCCACCTATGCCAGGAGCTTTGGGTGCAAGTGGAAGTGGAGGCCACGAACTTTCAGCACTTGGAGGTGAAGGTGGTTTGCAGAGCCTTCTGGGTAACATGAGTCATAACCAGCTCATGCAACTTATTAGACCAACTGGCTTGGGAGGACTTGGTGGGCTTGGTGCACTGACAGGTCCTGGTCTGGCTAGCTTACTGGGGAGTGGAGGGCCTCCAACGAGCAGCTCTTCATCAAGGTCCCGAAGCCAGTCAGCTTCTGTAACCCCATCTTCCACCTCTTCTTCCGCTCGTGCTACACAAGCACCCAGTGCTCAAGCAATTGCCTCTGCAACTAGTCCAAGCCCTGCACTGAGTTCAGGTAATGGAACCAGCACAGCAACAAGCCCAACCCAGCCCATTCAACTGAGTGACCTTCAGAACATTTTAGCTACTATGAATGTGCCATCTGGGGCAGGAGGCGGACAGCAAGTTGACTTGGCCAGTGTACTAACTCCAGATATCATGGCTCCTATTCTGGCCAATGCTGAAGTCCAAGAGCGGTTGCTGCCTTATCTTCCCTCTGGAGAATCTCTTCCACAGACTGCAGAAGAGATTCAGAACACATTGACCTCTCCTCAGTTTCAGCAGGCATTAAGTATGTTCAGTGCTGCCTTAGCCTCAGGACAGCTTGGCCCACTTATGAGTCAGTTTGGTTTACCAACTGAAGCTGTAGATGCGGCAAATAAGGGTGATGTCGAAGCATTTGCCAAAGCCATGCAAAACAATGCCAAGTCAGAC
>CM053627.1:106251786-106276545 GCA_028646595.1 Phalanger gymnotis | reverse complement strand
TTCTTAGGGAGGGTGGGTGGGAAGGGAAGAGGGGAGAGAATTTGGAACTCAAAGTTTTAAAAACAGATGTTCAAAAACAAAAACAAAAAAAAAGTTTTTTCAGTCAACTAGAAAATAAGATACACAGGCAATGGGGCATAGAAATTTATTTTGCCCTACAAGAAAGGAAGGGAAAAGGGGATGGCAGGGGAGTGGGGTGACAGAAGAGAGGGCTGACTGGGGAACAGGGCAACCAGAATATATGCTATTTTGGAGTGGGGGGGAGGGTAGAAATGGGGAGACAATTTTTAATTCAAACTTTTGTGAAAATCAATGCTGAAAACTAAATATATTAAATAAATTAAATTAAATTAAAGTATTTATTAAGTGCTAGATACTTCCCATAGTGCTGAGGAAACAAATGCAAAAGTAAAAAAAGTGTTATTCTCAAAAATCTTATATTCTATAGACTAAACCAATATATATTTAGGGTAGAAGGGGAGGGATGTTCCCTAAACAACCTCCCAAGACAGGATGTAATCATAGAAAATAAGTATCAGATAAACAGCCATTATATTAACTGTGAAGACATTAATGTATGTGCCCTGTATCTCCTTTAAAAAACTTGAAAAATATTCCTTGATGTTATGAGAATGGCAGCCTAACCTTTGCCTGGACGAAACATTAGCCATGCCTCAAGTGGCCTTTAAAAGATAGTCTGAGAGCTAGAGACAGTCTAGGGTCAGAGTTGAAATGAATAAAACAGGTTACAGACCATCTGAAGACACAGAAAGGGATACAATCATAGGTAGTTACACAGAAAGAAAGTAGAGCCTTACAGCTAAAGGTAGTAACCAACTTTAAAAAACAAATTTCTAGCAGGAAGAAGAGTTAGCTATGAACTCAAGTAAGAGCTAGCTCAGGTCATTGAGAGTGAAATGGCAAAGGGAAATAAACCTGAGGAACCACCCATCCAGCAAAAGTTCAGTACCTAGCAAGGAGTAGTGTGAGTATTCCATGAGGAAAGAGAAGATATAGAAGTCCCATACATACTAGAGACATGAGTGTCCTTGATCAAATGTATTCCTCACAAGTGTGCCCTTCTAATTCATTGCAATCAAGTTTAGCTCACTCCCATCTATAATGTATTTTTTGGATAACATGCCCTAGATTGATGAAGAGATCTGTATTTGGGTCAATGAGAGGTTAAGTGACTTGTCCTGTTGACAGTGTAAATACAAAACCCTACCATTTCAAATTAGGAAGTAATGAGTCAAATACACAATAAAAAATGCAGTAATAATTAGAAAATGGAAAATGTTTTCATCCAATGCAGTTTTCTGAAATAACAGCAGCTGACTGAATGAAGACTGTACCTTTGAATTTCCTCACTAAATGGTTCCACATTCCATGTGACTGACTACAGGGGCTCTATTTTGTGCATTGACTCTATTCTTTCTTAGCCCTGTGATGAGAGCAGTTGAAAAACTGGGTGGGGTGGAGGGAGGGAAATATAGTAATATAGACCTGATATTTTAAGCCAAGATAAAGGGAAGGGACACAAATCCCAACTGCAGTGCCAATGTCATATTTTCCACAAGGAAGAAAGCCAGCTGGACCTGTCTACCTCTTAATGCTTGGAGGAGTCTAAAAATCACCTAGTCCTGAAGGCCTGAATGCAACAAAAACCTGAGGAAGCATCTTGTTCAGCAGAGGACAGACAGGTGGCAAGAAAGCTAAAAGAGAAACACTTTGACTAAAGTTGCTTGATGGAGAAAAAGAAAGGAAAAAGTGGGTAAGGAAGCCAGAAAACATTTAAAAAGTGAAGAAATATCACACTATGATTAAAAAAATATTTGATTCAACACAACCCTATCACCAGTACCCAAAACGACAGTTGCAACAACAATAATAAAACATGATATTGAGCAAGATCTTCAGAAACAAAAATGAAGGATCCATAATGATACAAAAGAATAATAAGAAATTAAAACAGGAAATGCAGTTGAAAATTAGTACTAAAATTATGATAGAAATGGGAGCTCTTGAAGAAGAAATGAATGAGATTTTAGGTAATTTAGAGCACATAGTGAGGAGTCTTAGATGGTAAAAGCTCCAAATGTGCAAATAATAGATGTGGAGGTCAAGGATACACATGTAGGGGTAATGACAGGAACCTTACAGTGCTTTCATTTGGATGGAGCATATATCTCAGGATTCCCATTTTGCAGTTGAATTCCATGCTTCCCATATGACTTCAGAAGATGCCCTGCAAAGTGACAGCCATGGATGCCAAGGGGAACATGGAGATGTACATCTAGAAGGGGAATATATGCGCGTTATGAGGGGCAAGTGGTGAATGGTAGGATAAGAAGTTTAACCAGGCATTGTATCTTCCACCATATTGGCCTGCCTCCTCTGTTGATTAATACCTCAGGACATGTGGCTCACTGGAACAAAGCCCCTCAAAAAATAAACTAAACAAGCAAAGTTGAGGGAGGAAAGAGTGGTCATCATCTGCAAGTGTGCTAATAAATAATTGGAATGAAGGAAACAGATTTCTTTTGCAAGATATTCTATATTTCATGAGGCATGTAGAGAGAATAAAGATAGAATATAGATATATAGTCTATGGGTGGGGGGATGGTTAAGGAAAAGAAATAAGGAAGAAGATGTGAATAATCACTTCTTCCAAACTGGTAACAAATGAATGTTACTCATGTCAAGAGGTTGGCTACCTGTATTGGCAAGGAAGGGATGTAGTGTTGATATTCAGCTTTACTCTTATTTTAGCTGTGAGAGGAAGAATTCAAAAAGAAAAATAAAAGAAAAATTTAAAAATAAGGAAAAAATAGAGGCCTAATAGTTATATCCTTATGAACAGATTAAACTACCTAATGAAATTAAAGAGAACTCAGAATGGATAAAAAAAAATTAAATCCTGATAAATTTTTTTGCAAGGAAGAAATATATTTAAAAAAAAAGACAAATTTTAGAATGAAAATAAGGAGCTAGAACAAAACTTACTATACATCTAGTTTTTCTAAAAGAACAGGCATTGAAATAATTATAGATAAAGCATCAATAAAAATTAATAGTCAATAGGGAAATAAGGAAGATTTATTATGCTTAGAAATACCATTAAAATAAATACCATATATGTACATATTTATATTCATGTTGTCTTTGCACACAAATATATGAAATTTGGCATAGACATACATATAAATTTGGCATAGGTGTACATGTATATGTACACCTATGCCAAACTTCATACTAACAATGGATTCTAACTAAATTGCAAATGATATAGATAGTAATTATATGTCTATATAATACATATATAGATATACTGTAGTCATAACTATATATGTTTATATATATATACTATATTAGTAACTATATGCATACATATAAACTACAGTAGTAACTATATCCACACATATACATACATAATATACATATATTAAATATATACTATGTATAACATCTATAACACACTATAATGTATTATATATTTAATATATGTGTGCATAATTACTACTATATACCAAATCTGTGTTTTTATTTTTGAAAAGAATGTCCTATGAGAATTTCTACCAATGCAGTGACAGAAAGAGAAATTGCATTCAGAAAATTTACAAAAAGGGAGTTAACCCCCTCCCAGACATACTCAGGATTTATTTAGCAAAACTTCAAAATGTTTTTTACAGAAATGTTTAAGTAATTGTAGATAAATTCTTTATTCATGATTATGTCATGGCAATAAAATATAATGACATGATTACCTAAATCAATTTCCCTTTAGTAGTGGCAATAAAAGGGAGCAAAGCATGACACAGTAGCTAGAGACCCATCCCTGGAATCAAGAATTTCTGGGTTCAAATCATACATGTAATACAATACTAGTTTTGTGATGGTAGGCAATAGCTTTAGGCAACTTTCTAAGACTATAATTTGCAGAGAAGATGTCAATCTTCATTTGTAGATAGAATTTCTTCTTCAAGAGATTTCCTGTTAACAGTCAAACCATAGGTCTAGTCTCTATCTCTGTCAATGGCATAACATTCAAACTGCTAAGGAATTACTTTAATCAGATAGAGAACTTATAAAATCCATTTTCATGGAAAAAATGGTCCAGAAATAGAGTGGAAACAAAAAAAAAAAAAAGAAAGAAAACCAGAAAAGCAGGCATAGCATTACTAAATCTTAAATTATATTATAAATCAATAATCATCAAACTTTGTTACTCATTTCAAAAATAAACATCTAAATCAATGGAACAGAATAAAAAAGCAAAATCCAGACCACAATTTAAGAGATTATAAAAACAAATAAATGAAATAGTAGATATGACCCAAATGAACTACCTTTCACAGAAGATGAATGCAGTAGAAGGTGCATTCCTAGACAAATGAGCCCTAAAAAGGCCCTAAATGATAATACTGGAATAAAAGAGCAAAAATGATAAAATAGAAAATTTTGACTACAAATAATTAAACAGTAGTTGTACACACACAAATGATGAAATTATAATGAGAGAAATGGTCAAGTCTAAAAAAAAGTGAAATCTCACTAAACTTCATGTACTCATCAACTCAGTAATCCACTAATCGGTATATATCTCACAGAAGTCAAAAACAGAAAGAAAGGAACCATATATACCCATGTATTCATAGTAGCATTTTCTGTGGTAGGAAACAAAGCTCCTATAAACAATGTGAGTATGCATCAATTAGAAGATCTTTGGACAAACTATGATATGAGAATGCAATTGTGTGGGACAGGATTTTTAAATAATAGGAGAGACATCCTTAGGAGAAACAAGGTTTGTGCAAGATTTGGGCACACCTCCATAATGGAGGAGGCGAGGTAAAAGGGAACCTGCCTTAATCTATACTCTTAATGAAAAGATTCCCACCCACCTCTATCCCTTCTCACCATTGGCTGAGAGGTGGGTTTACAGGCTAGGAGCTAAAACTACACAGAGAACCAAGGTTGATCCAGTCCATTCAGGTTTTTCCCTATCAGAACTTAACTGCCTGGGTGGCGTCTGAAAGTCTAAGAGAAGAAATGGGGTGGGGGGGAGGAGAGACCTTCCTGGAGCAGAGAACAAATAGCTCACGGGAAGTTCATTATCTTCTAACATCTGAGAGAGAGAGGGGGAAGGGCATGCCCACAGCTCCAGGCTGACCTTCCAGAGTCACAAGGCCAAATCCCCAAACCTCTCCTACTCTCTTAGACATACCCTGTGAAGTCTTCACAATTATCCATCCCATTCACAATAATGTAGTATTGCACTATAAGAAATGAAGAATATGAGAAATGAAGAAAAATGTGAGGTTTGTATGATTTGAGAAAAAAGACATCAATCAATAAGCATTTGTGAAGTACCAGCTTAATATGCCAGGGCACATATTGGGGCAGCTAGGTGGTGAAGTGGACTCCAAGTGGTGAAGTAGATTCTAATCTTGGAGTCAGGACAACCAGAATTTAAATGTGGCTTTAGACACTAGTTATGTGGCCTTGGGCAAGTCCATTATCTCTGTTTGCCTCAGTTTCCTCACCTATAAAACGGGAATAATAATATTTTTGTTTTTTGAGAGCCACTCAAGTTCTGCCAACCATATCTACCTTCAAAGGTTGTTCTGAGGATCAAATAGGTAATCCTTATAAAGTGCTTAAAATGTTACCTATCATTATCACTATCATTGTTATTATTACCACTACCACTATTAGTAAAGTATGCAAAACCAGGAGAACAATATACACAATGACAGTAATAATTTGAATAAATAGCAGAAAAGGAAGTCAAATTCTGGCTATTAGTCAATGAATGAATATTTATTAAGCACCTATTATGTGCCAGGCACTGTGCTAAGCATTGGGGAAAGGTAAATGAGTTTCTGCTCTCAAGGAGTCTGATGAGCAAGGACAGCGTGTAAATAGCTAAGTACTAATAAGCTATATACAAGATAAATTTTAAATACTTAAGAGGGAGGTACTAGAATTGAAGGGGGATGAGAAAAGGTTTCATATAGAATGTGGGGTTTTAGCTGGAGGCTTGAACACAGCCAGAGAAGTCAAGAGGCTAAGATAGGTCCTAGTGAGCTAATAATGGCAGTCACATCCTTGCTATCTAAAGAGACAAATGTGTAATATGTCATAATCACCATGTCTACGAGTTTCATATAATTTTTTTTGTTATAAGAGAGAGTGAAATAGGGGCAAAGAGGAAATAGCAATAGTATCAAGACAAAAGTCATTAATAAATTGGCAACATGCTGTATACCAAAGCAGAGGTATCGAACATATTCCATTTACCCCTCTCCCCCACCTAACATTTGTGAGTGTGGCCAAAAACAAATTAAAATGAAATTGGGAAACATTTAACAAAATAAATAATACAATAGAACATAGATAATGTTAATATGTGTTTTTTTAAGTCAATATGCAGCCAAAAGGGCTCCTTATGTATGGTGTTCCCTATGTATGTTTAAGTGGTCCCTTTTCCATTTGAATTTGACACCACTGTACTGAAGTATAAAAAGGGCCATGGAAGGTGTTATTGGATGACTTACCATACCATCTTCCCCTGTCATTGTTATCTCTATAAACATGAGGAAAAATAATCCTATCAGCTTACAGATCACTAAATTTACCTAAACCAGAATGTCTGCAAAGCCAGCATGACCAGATTTTCTTTTTCAAGATCATCTTTTTTTTGGAACTTGAATATGGCCAATTAATTACTCCTCTCTGGATGGTAAAATGTATCCATTTTTCTATTCAGCAAATTTGATTATACAAAATTAACTAATCATCTCACAAGAAAGGCTCTTTCCATTTAATATACAAGTCTTTCCTATATTTTAGAAAAACTGTTTCCTACAAAATTTGACTAGCATGAAGTTAGAAAAGCACTAACATTTGAGGTTTTTGTCTTCCAAAGATTTGTTGTTTGAAAGTACTCCAGCAGTAGATTTCTCCTGTACTGAAGATTAAACAGAGGGCATGATTCCCAAGGATGATGTATGAAATGCAGTTTCTGTCAGGGTCTGAGGTTCAGTAAGAGTGCAAGTGTTTGTGATATCATAGTGGAAGCTGATAACTGAACTAAACCAACCAGCTTGAGGATTTATTTCTTTCATGTTACAATAAATATTTCTTAGGAACGATGCAGGCTAAAGGTATTCAGTATAGCTGGTAGATATCTGTTTTTCTAGGAACTCTCTGGGTTAAGGGTTGTCATAAAGCCCCATTGGCCTCAATACCTCCTTTATTGACCTCCCACAGTTTCAAAATTCCCACCATCATTCATTCCTTTGGCTTAAGGCATTGAAGGTCTCTGTTAAAATGCAAATGTTATCTGCAAAAAGGGACACATTAAGCCATTATAAGTTATTAAAATGTTAGCATGAATTAATTTATCATATTAGCTAGAATAGATCAGCACCCTGAGGGAATGGGATACAAAGTAGGTAGATTTTAATTGAGGAATAAGGAAAGAGCTGAAGTACAGGTCCTAGATTCAGAAGGGAAAACCAAAATGGTAAGTCAGTGGGTAGCCAGAATAAAGCCAACTACTTGGTGGAGGGGC
Organism: Phalanger gymnotis; assembly: GCA_028646595.1. NCBI lineage: Eukaryota > Metazoa > Chordata > Mammalia > Diprotodontia > Phalangeridae > Phalanger > Phalanger gymnotis. The sequence goes on along the minus strand of CM053627.1, from coordinate 106,268,966 downwards.
TAGAGCGAAATGTAAATGGGGTATTCAGGGCAAGAAAAGTTTTGAGACACATAGAGAACCATGAAGAGCTATAAATGGGATTGTGATAAATAAATCCTAAACCAAGTGGGAATTAATTCATAGGATCAGACTATAGATTGAGAGCTAGAAGGGACCTTCAAGGTCTACTTGTCCAATCTCCTTATTTTTTCAAATGAGGAAACTAAGACGTGAAACAATTAGGTAGCATTTAAGTTCATACTAAGTGAGGGTGGAGTCAGGGTTTATAGACACACCACCTTTGACCCCAAACCCCAGACTCTTTCCACTACATTATAGTGACATGCCACTATTTGTCTCTCTTTTTAAAAATCTTAACCAATGTCTCAAAGCTCAAACTAGTGCAAATAACTTCTAATGGATTACAATGTTTTGTTTAATGTTCTTATCCCAAGTTCAAATAAATTAGTTTCTGTATTAGCAATAGACATCTTGGAAGATGCGTTAAAATTTCATAGTCTCTTGAATGACCACTTAGTGTTTTCTGATGGCTCATTCTTAGATGAACTGATTTATCAGCAAATTGGCCAGGTTTTGCATATGGGACTAAAATGCATAAATATAAAATATAGAAACACAATTTATTTTCAAATCCAACTGGTTTAATCTTATATCGATTATGGTTTTCAAATGAACTGGGAAACTTAAGATTTTGGTTGTTTCCCTATGATACCAAAACTAGTGGTAGATTTAGCCTTATTATTCTTCTATCCTCCCTTAAATGTTTCCCCTTTACACACACACACACACAAAATGATTACCCAAAACTGATTTGATTGACATTGTGTCAGCAAAACAACTGACTACACAGTTCCCTTTATAAATGGGCACAGCACTGTCATGTGGATATATTTTTTGGAATAAATTTTAACAAAATTTGAAGCTTCTTAGTTTTGTTTTGACATGTTAGACTTTAAACTTTTAACCTTTAATAAGTGAAATTAAGAAAAAAATTTTCACCAAGAAAAAAACGACCTTTTGTAGAAATATCATTTGTTGAATGTGGATTTGAGGAACTGGATACATTGAATAATTCCACCATTCTTTTTTCTATGCATCAAAGAATAATTCTATGAATAATAGTAATTGCCATCTATATGTATGACCGAAAAGATTGATTTGAGAACAATGTTCTTGCTACTGTCCACAATGTCTCTCCTTTTGTTGGTAGACTCATGCAGTATCATCTGAATTTGACACTATTTTCAATTCTATGCCTTTTGGTCATGTTTTTCCTATTGCTTTTCACAATGCTTCATTTTGGTCTTCGAAAAACTATTCCTTCCTATTTCACTGCTATACAATACTATTTGAAGCTATGCTTTTTGTTTTGTTTTGGTTTTTTTCTGAAATGTTACTTTGACCCTCATTACTTGCCTTAGTTCCTCTCTTGCTTCCTACTAACATGGTTTAGTCTACTCAACCTTTAAAAAATAAAAGGGAAATAAAACAAAACAAATCTTACTATCTTACTAGGCCCTACCATTCTATAATATATCTTTCAATATCTCTCTTCACTTTTACAGACAAATTCCTAAGGAGAAAAAAAGCTATCTCTAATGCATTTCTACAAAATCACTAGTGATTTCTTAATCCTTGTATCTTGTGGTCTTTTCTCAGCCTTCATCCTTCAACTCTCTGCAGCATAGTGAACTATCAATTACCCTTTCTTCCTGGGTTTTCTCTCTTCTATGGATTTTCATGATGCTGCTCAAAGTCTTCCTTCTACCTGTCTAACCTCTCTTCAGATTTTGCAGATGCATTTCCTGATCATGGACCTTATCTGTGAGTGTAGGCCAAGCATCTTTCTTGGGTCATATCTATTCTAGGTTTGTGTTCTTTCGCTTGGTGATTTCTTCAACTACTTCAACTACTATGGGTACACTTATTATCTCTGTAGCTATCTTTAATCTTTCTCCTGAGCTACACTCATGTAGCTCAGGCATCTCCAACTGCCTACTGTGCATTTCAAATAATATCTCATAAGCATGTTCAAATCTGTACTCATTATCTTTCCCCCAAAGTCCACCTCCCTTGAAAACTTCCCCACTAATCTTGAGGGCATCATCATGCTTCCATTCACCCAGCTTATTGTTATCATTGACTCCTCAGTCTATCTCTCCTCACATATGTAATTGTTTTGTTAAATCTATTATTTCTAAGTACAATATCTCTTACATCCATTCTCTTTTTTCTATTCACATGATCACCACCCTTGTTGAGGCTCTCATTCCCTCTCATTTGGACTCTTACAATAGCTTACTATTTACTTTCCTTGTATCCAGTCTCATCTCTCTCTAATTTTTCTACCCACAACTGCCAAAGTGATTTTCCTAAAGAAGGTTGTGACCAGACTATTCACCTACCCAATAAACTCTGATGGCTCCCTCTTCCCTGGAGGATCACATTTAAGCTCCTATGTCTAGCTTTTAAAGACCATCCTGAGTCCAACCTGTTTCCAATCATATATTACTTCACTTCCTGCATCGTACAGTCTAGGCAAACTAGTCTTCATGCTGTGCATACATCACGTTACCTCTGCTCTCTCCTTAACTTTCATAGTGGCTATTCCCCATGACAGGAAAAGATTTCTCCCTTATGTCTACTTCTTAGAATTTCTTGTTTCCTTCAAAACTCAGCTTAAGTGACACCTTCTACATGAAGGCTTTCCTGATCTACTCAGCTGCACTCCCTTCACCCCCAAAGAATGAAATTATGTTTATCTTGCATCTATTTTGTATATTATTTACTCATGTGCATGTTGTACCTCACAATAGAAAATAAGCTCTTTGAGGCAAGGGATTTTCATTTTTTAAACATTTACCACACTGTCTGGTACATATTAGGGATTCAATAAATGCTTGTTGATTAATGGATTGAGTTATGCATTTTAGCTGATTCTGTAACAGTGGCTGGATAATTCTATTGTGATTTATCCTCTGCATGTTGTTTTTGTTGCAGAGGACTTGTAGTTAGCATTATTTCCTTTCTGATTGAGCAACTGCTGTTGCAGAATGTTACTGTTGATTTTGCCTTACCAGTTAAGTACAGTTCATGAGAAACAGGGAAACCGGTCAAGGAAGTACCATAGCAGACCCAATCAATCAGTCAGGCGGCAAGCATTCATTAAATGCCTATCACATGTAAGACTGTTTGTCAGGATATAAAGACAAAAAAGACAGTCTCTGTCCCTCGGGAGCTTACGTTTTATCAGGGGAGACAACATGTATAGATATTAGTATATAAACACATATAAAATATCTTATAATTACATATAAAATATAATTATACATAATACATAAAAATAATATGAGGCATTTCATATATGCTATAACGCACAGAATATAGCAATGTTAGGCCCAACATTGTCCAGTATTGAAAACTGACTTATCGCTGTTATCCAAAATAGCTGACATTTAGATAGTTTATTATTTTATATGATTTTTCCAACAACTTTGTGAGGCAGATACTAAAGGTATTATCACCATTCTGTCTTTAAAGAGACTGAGGATCAGTGGTGAAGTGATCACAAAAGTAGAACATGTTAGAGGCTGATTTTGAATCCAGACCTCCCTTACCCCATATAAAACTGTCCTCTACTTAGAGGTTCTTAACGTAGAGTCCATGAACTTGATGTATAAAATAATTTGATAGTTGCATTTCAATTGTTTTCCTTTGTAATTCTACCTAGTTTATTTTATGCAACTAAAAACACTGTTCTGAGATAGAATCCATAGGCTTCACCAATCTGCTAAATGGATTCATCTCTCTCTCTCTCTCTCTCTCTCTCTCTCTCTCTCTCTCTCTCTCTCTCTCTCCTACCCCATCCCCCTGTTCTCTGTCTCTATGTATCTCTCTGTCTCTGACTCTGTCTCTCTGAGTTTCTGTCTCTCTGCCTGTCTCTCTTTCTGTCTCTCTCTCTCTCTCTCTCTCTCTCTCTCTCTCTCTCTCTCTCTCTCACATGCGCGCACACACACACACACACACACACACACACACACAGAGTAAAAAAAAAATTCTTGAGGTGATCTTACAGTGACTCAGATTGTTGAATTCTGAGTCCAGGGTACTAACCTTTAAAACCAAGAATATCATAAAAAAGTATCCATTGGGGCAAACTGCTTTAAATTCAGGAGCCTTAGTTTCCTCATCTATTAAATGAGGAAATTGGATTAGATGATCTCTGGAGCCCCTTCTAGCTTTTGCGATGCTATTCCATTGTTATTTTCCTCCCAAATGCGTGTTGTGGACCCAGAATATAATCTCTTGAAAGGCAGGAACAGTGCTATGGCTTTAGCAACCCAGCTTACCTTCTGATTGTGAAATTGTCTTCTACCCTGGTGTCTGAAGTCATATTCAAGCAGTCACCACCAAATTGGTCTCTGGATTTTCACATGCTGACTTGCTGTTTCCTGAAGTACTATCCTTATTGAACCTACCACCGTGATATGACCTGAAATACCAGATCATCATGACGATAACTCTCATTCGAACAAAGCTTTAAAGCTACAGAATGTTTTACATACATTATAGTATTTATAGGATTAAGGGCTGGAAGGTACCTTCAGAGATAATCATAGTCCAACCTACTCATTTTAGGGCTAAGGAAGCTGTGGTTCTGAGAGTTTAAATGACTTCTAGGATAATAGGATCATAGATTTCGATCTCAGAAGGAGCTTTGAGGTCATCCGTTACAACCATCTCATGTTATAGATGGAGAACTAAGGCTCTGAACAGTTAAATGACTTAGCCACCGTCACAGAGTGCTTAAGTTTCAGAACTGGAATTCAAACCAAACCACTAAGACTTTAATTTTTAAACTCTATTATGCCAAGCTCCATCATTTTATAACTACCCTGTAAATATGAACAAATTGAGGTTTAGAAAGGGAAAAGTGACTTGTTCAAGGTCATGTGGCTATTTAGTAAGTGGCAGAGCTGGGCCTCAAAGCCAGGTTTTAAGGCTGGAAGTCTGCTGCTCTGTCTATAATAACATTACTTCTGGGAAGAATTGACGGCAAGGTCAGAACAGCAAGGACACTGAAACCTATGTGGGATTTTCTCAGCACCTGGCTTTTTCTCATGTTGGTTAATTCTCACACACATCAGCGTTCAGAAAGCACTCTAATCAGTTCCTCAAAACTGAAGCTTTTAAATCTCACTTCCTAATATAGTTTTAATAGTAGGGCACTTTGTCGAGAGCTCATGTTAGCAAGACTTTTATTTTATCTCATATTCTAGAGTATTATGCATTCAAGTGAGCTTTGGGCTGTTACAAATGAAGAAAACAGCATATATTTACAGAAATAAGCAAACTACAGCTCATGATGCTGACCCTGATAATTTCACTTGCTAATCTGCAATAGCTCTTCCTTTCATTAGTGTGCATTAGTGAGATTCTCTTCTAATTAGCTATAAAGTTACAGCCGAAAACTAGTCGTTTCGAATGCTGTTCCTTATTAGAACAAATACCTGGAAATTACACCATTAGTACACAAATCAATCCCATTTTAAGTCCAATGTTTAAAATTAAACTTACCCCCCCCCCCAACACTCACTTAAAAAAAGCCCTATCAGCATGTTTACTTAATATTTAAGTGTTCCCAGGGAGCCAGTACCCACCCTCTAGAAGCTTACATAAGGATAAAAAGAAAGCCACGTTTAAAAACATGCTCTTGGTTTATTTATTTTTCTTTTCTTTTTTCATGTTTAAAGACAGAGGAAATTTTTGACAGCAGTATCTGGAGAAATGATTGCCCTCCTTGCAACACACCTGCTTAGATTAACTACTTAGAATGAAATCAGAGAGGTGTATATTTACTTTTTGAGAATTCAAAATTGGCCATTGGTTTTATTCTATTACAGATAAAAGTGGTAGGGAACAACTGAATTTATACTCAACTTTATCTTTAGAGGCAGGGGATCAGAAAAGAATGCTTCTGAAATTTTCTTTTAGTTAAATATCTACAACCTTCCTCCCTGCCAAATAATAAAAAGAAAGTAATAATATTTGGGTTTCTTTGATATGAAACATTTCTCTTATCTGACCTTGACCTTGAATTCAGGTATATGAGAACAATTGGATTCAACAAAAATGCATATCCCCTCTCCCCAATTCAATGATATGTGGCTTACTTGGGACAAAATAAAATAAAATAATTAAATGTATTTTTATATTAAAAATTATGAACATTTTAAGAAAACTTCTATTATACAATATGTTCCATCAAATTCATCTGTATGGCATGAAATTCAGCACTCAACTGATAGAAAGTTAAACGTGACATTTCAGCTCTATCACTGAATGCATGTTTGCTTCAGTTGAACTAAGACTTGTTAAAGACCTTACTTTAAAAAGGCCAAGGTCTCCCACTGCATCCTGGGCAGTCTCTAGTCATCCTATCTATATCTTGCCACTCGGCCCAAATGGATCCTAAAGAGAGAGTGAGGCTGGTGACACAGCCCAACCTCATTTAAATTCAATTCACTTGCAAGTCAAGACATCATTTTCCTTGGTTCTTTTGTAGAACAAAGGACAAAGAAAAACAATAGTTTCCATCTCATCAAGATCAGATGTTTTTTGAGTCCCTTTGGTGTCAATAGATGCACACTCAAAGGGCCGTTACTGTCATAAAATGAAACCATTTTCAAAATTATTGATTGGCCCATGTAATTCATATACTGGTTAGTGTTGCATATATGTAGGAAAAACACACAATTACAAAGTTTTATGATTGTTAGGGGTTTTGGTTGACTGTGACAATGCTTAATATTCAGTCCTTAACATTTTTGAGGAACTTAAATGCTAATATATACATAGAAATAACTTTTAAAAATAGAATCCCTTAAGTATACAATGTACACAAAGTATTGAGAAATCTGAGGACTATTATTTCTGTTTATGCATTGCTGGTTAGCTTCTCTATATAATGCTCCCTGAAATCAGGAGTTTCTTCTTCCTTCCTTCTTTCCTTCCTTCCTTCCTTCCTTCCTTCCTTCCTTCCTTCCTTCCTTCCTTCCTTCCTTCCTTCCTTCCTTCCTTCCTTCTTTCCTTCCTTCCTTCTTTCCTTCCTTCCTTCCTTCCTTCCGTTCTTTTTTTAGGCCGTTATTCCCAGTGTTTAGCATACTAGCTGGTACATAGAAAGTGCCTAATCAATGCTTGTTGGTTGATTGATTAAGAAAGTTGTTGTAAAAGGTGTGGCAGTCTTTTAAAAAAGGCTCAGAAAACAGGGAAGATAGTGTCAAATGTTGTCACGTCCTGCAAACTACAATTCCTACCACAGACCAAGGAATAGACTATGGCTATCTCCTAACTATCTCAGACAGCTCCAATCCATGCAGAATCAGATGAAAGAAATTCTCTTCAGTTCAACAGTCTGTGTACAACCATGGACTAGAAAGGCAAGTGTTGCTATTCAGTGCATTTTCAATCTTTCTGGAGCTTCCCCGCTCCCTTGATTCTCCTGTTTTCTCATTGCTTCTCCTTCTAGTTAAGATATTTCTTTGCTCCATTAGAGGCTAGGTAGTGATAGTAGGATATGTCCCTTAAACATAATGATTTGAATATTGGTTAGTTCCTGTGGTAATCACTTTGATGGATAAGGTCTTTGAAGTGAATGAAGAATTTGACGGATTTTGATAGGCATATTCTGGCCTAACTTGTCTTATTGTTTCTCATACAAGAATTTCCATTTCCTGTTGCTGTCTCTTTGCACTGGCTGTCCTGCATGCCTGGAATAACCTCTTTTCTCAACATCAACCTCTTAGATTCCCTAGTGTTTTCCGGATATCAAGCCAAGTGCCACTTCCCGCATGAAACCTTTTCTTATCACCAAAGCTGCTAGTGCCCTATTTAAAAAATTACATTATTTCAGTTTTATATGTATGTTATTGTTCAGTCATGTTTCAGTCTTCATGACCTCATTTGGATTTTTCTTGGCAAAGACAGTGATGTATTTGCCATTTCCTTCTCCAGTTCATTTTATAGATGAGAAAACAGGGTTAAGTGACCTGTCCAGGATCACAGAGTAAGTAATATCTGTGGCTAGATTTGGGCTGCAGGAATCTTCCTGATTCTGAGCATGGCACTCTATCCATTGTGCCATGTTGCTCCCTGTTCATATGTATTCATTTATGCAAATGTTATCCCTAATAGAATGCTACACGACGCACTATTTTATTTGTAAATCCCGTACCTAAGACAATATCTGACATGCTTAATGTTTTGGTTACTACAGTTGAATATGAATTGTACTGATCAGATGGGAAATATTTTGCGTATCAACCCAGCAACTGTGTATATGTATGTGTTTGTGTGTGTGTGTGTGTGTATGTGTGTATTCCATATAGTCTGAGGGAATAGCTTAGATAAATTCAATGAGGCCACTGTTCCTGGTGGCCTTTGACTAAATAGGGGTCAGTTACAATTTGTATTAGTAGTTAAATCACCCACACACATGGATCATATCATGGATCTTTTGAAGTAACAATAAGTGCAATCATAACTAGACTTCATACAGCCCTTTAAGATTTGCAAAACACTTTACCACATTATCTTATGTGATCCTTCCAGTACTCAGTTAGGTAAGGGCTCTTCTTACCTCCATTTTACATGAGGAAACTGAAACTGATTGGGGTTAAGATTTGCCCAGGATCACAAAGCAACTAAGTAAAGGCAGATTTTGAAACCAGGCCTTCCTGACTCTAAGTCAGAAAGCAGTTCTAGTAACTGTGCCACCTCATTGCCTCGGTGTATATCTTTAGTGTTTTGAAGTAATATACATTTAATAACTGAATATCTTGTATGCACATACAAGATATAACTGTAAATATTGTATATATATGTATAGTTTGCTCATGTTTTCCCTCCCATGATAACCTAAAATCCTTGAGGGGAGGCAACATACTTTTACCTTTCTTCAATCTCTAGTGTTTGGTTCAGTGCCTGGCACATAGGTAGCATTTAATAAATGCTTATTGACTGACTAATAAAACTGAAAATAACTCAAATGTTTAAAAATTTGTTTTTCAAGTTTTTTAATTTGTTTAAAAATTTGTTTTAGAGGGTAATTAAATAATATCACATTTGAATTACTCCATGTAAAGCACTCTGTGATGTTAGTAGTGGTAGATTTATTGAATCCATTTTGCAGATGAGATGTCAGGGAAAGGCAAGTTAAATGTCTCACTGGAAGAGATGGTATCAAACCAGACCTTCCGTATATGTAAGTTCATCATTTTTTCCAGCTTCAGTGCTTTACCTTGATTTTTAAAAAGTGAGATTTCCACCTTAAAATCTCATCAGTTATTTTATGTTTGTGCCCACAATGACATTCGGTCTAGAAAAATCTTACACATTGAAGAAAATATTACCAAACAGTCACTTTTGTTCTGTAATATGTGATCTCCAGAGAGTTCCCCCTTTTACTTTGTTGTGTGTAAATTCTCCATTGCTCACTTGCAAAGAAAAAAGGAAGGAAATTAATAAACAAAGAGCCTCTCATTATTAAAGACTTTGAGATTTGAATCTTTCTACAGTTGAAAAGAATTCTCTACAAAGCCCCTGAAAGTAATTTGCTGCAGGCCTCACTGGAATGCCTGTTGTTCAACTTTACATATTCTGTTCTAATATGATATTATTGTTGTTGTTATTGGTGTTTTTAGAGTATTCCTTTATAAAATATCCAGTTTTTAAATCAGTCCGAGACAACAGAAAAACAGCAGGGAAATGGAAATGTATTCTTAGAAAATTTCTTGGGGATGATCATTAACTCATAAGCTCCTTAAAATTCAACCTGACATTTGAGTTCACTCTTTGTTTCCCTTATAACCAAACATTTATAATAAGATAATATTTTTTCCCTAAAATTAGTATTCAATAAAGGTTTCCTACAGTTGCTGTCAGCTTTACCTTGACCTTATATACCTTACGGCATTTTTAAGCTGCTATCCAAATAAGCAAGAAAAGTATACTGCTTTTGCAAAGAAAACTCAACATGAAAATGGTTACTATTAAAATGGATGGCTTTCCTACCAGCCCCCACCATCCCTAGTACCTGAACAAGGAGATTGGCAGGATCACTCTTCATTAGAGCGGATGAACACATGCTATTAGCCTGGAAGACTTTAACCTGTTCACTTTCACCATTACCTATCATCTCTCTTATTCTTCCTCTCCAACTCTCTGACTTTCTACCATGTATTTTTAATTTGGGACAAGTCAGTATTGAGGCCTATCTAGTAAAGATCTCACAAGTGGTCTTTGTATACTATTTCTACCCAGATGATATTCCTTAAGTCCCAAATCAATACCTCTATAAATACTCTGTAATTTATTTTGAAGTGTCGTTGTCACTTCTTTGTGACTTTGGTCCATCCAAGGAAAATGACTATACTTACATAAATAATACTTTAGTACATAGTCTGTGCCCCTTACCAATTGAAGATTTCTGGGAGGTAGAATTACTTAACAATACCAATGATAACCAAAATAATAACTAGCACTTATGTAGACCATTAAGGTTATCAAACCACTTTACAAATGTCATCTCAATTTATCTTCACAATAACCTTAGGAGGTAAGGTTATTATTACCTCCATTTTTCAACTGAGAAAATGGAGACAAACAGAGGTCAAATGACTTGTTTGTGGTTACATAGCTAGTAAATGTCTAGGGCTGGATTTGAACTCAGGTTTTACTGACGCCAAGGCTTGTGCTAGATTGAATTCTAATGGTCTGATTTTATTTGCCAATATATTTTATTAGTGAAATATATATTTGATAAATCTTAGAGACTGCATTTGAAGGAAACATTTGGGTAATGTTGTTCATATGTCATACAAGCCCACCATAAACCTAACTAGAAGATACTAGTATATATAGGGGTCAGGTAGTTCTATAACAGTAAGATGGATGTATGATTGTAGACTGTCAAAATTCAGACTATCAAAGGGTCAATTTGGTCCTTACAAAGAAGAGAGATTATAATGGTAAATGTACTTGAGTGGGTTTAATAGGATTGCTGGCATTTGATAACTAATCTGAGGCCTGGTGACTTGAAATTTTAAGTCATCAGTAATTGATAAGGTCTGAAGTAGTTAGATACCCAGTCAAGAATAATGGATTTCCTTTGTATAGTGGATCATGGGAGAACAAAGTGAAGAGACCAATATACTAGTGTGAATATGGGGAATTGGCCATCAACAAGTGACTAGATTTGAGATACCTGAAGAGAATGAGCCGTCAGGAATGCATTAACATTTCTAGACTGACCAGAGGAGCAGTGACATGGTGGCAGGCAGATGGGAATCCAGAGTAAACTTTTATTCACAGTAAAACTTCTACCTCTAGTTTAAGATGAAAGAATCACAGAATCTCAGGGTTGGAAGGGACTTCAGAGACCATCAAATCCATTCTATATCTGAACGAGAACTACCTGTTGGACATACCAGATTAGGGGTTGCTCAGTCACTGCTTGCTGACTGCTAGTGAGGAGGAAGTCAGCCAAATCCAATTATTCTTCCATATGAAAATCCGAAAAAAAACTTGAAGACAGTGATAATGGCATACTGTGCAAGTCTTCTTTTCTCCAAGCTAAACTTCAGTTTCTTTGATCAATCTTTATATTGCATGCATTTTTTTTGTCCCTTCAACATCCTAATCCCTCTTTTCTGGATAATTTTTAGTTAACCTTCTTGAATGTTATGCCCCAAACTAGAAGTAATACTCCAGATCTAGTCTGATATATTTGTTATTACAGGCTAAGTTTGCAATAGCTGATCTAGAGATTTAATTACGAATGAGCATACTCAGAAGAATTTAGACATAAATTGTCTGAGCATATATATGTGTGTATGTATATAATGCATCTACATATGTGTATACATATATGTATGTGTATGCACATAGGAGGCACAGAGAATAAAGCAGTGGGCTTGGAGTCAAGAAGACCTGGGTTCAAATTCAGATACTTCCTAACTGTGACAGAAAAACATTTAGCCCCTGTTTTCCTTAGTTTCCTTATCTCTAAAAGGGGGATAATAACAGCACCTCCCTCCCAGAGTTGTTTTGAGGATTAAATGCAATAATAACTGTAGAGTGTTTAGCCAAGTGCCTGGAACATAGTAAATACTATATAAAGATTATTATTACTCTTATCATCATCATCATCATTATGTGCATAAATATTCAGTGTATAAAATAAGCATGCATATTTTTTTATCACTGGGAAAGTTTTGCAAGCTCTGTGCAATATGTGGGAAGAGGTGGGTGATAAGCCTAAGGGGTCATAGTTCTGGAGCTAAATTCCACCTAACCCATTTTCTAAAGCAATTAGGAGAACTGGGCAACTACTAGTGCATAGACTTTGAAGTTGGGCTAACAGGTTTTTTTTTAACTGAAAGATTTTTAGATTCCAGAAGCAACTAATTTCCCTGATGATTTGATAATGGCTGTGAATCATGGCACAGCATGCTCTCCAAAGAATGCAAATTGCCAGGGACCCAAAGGGCAATGTAAAGCTGCACAGTGGGTGTCAGAAGGCTCTGGTATATTATTAATGATGACACACACAAGAAGGGGCTAAAAGACACCCTCCAGGACATGCATGACTCAAAAAATGAGGGGGCCAGTGTTGCAGTCAGAGTGAGAAATAATAAATGGGCAGCCTGAGTATTCCGCTTATATTGATGAAATATTAAAAATCCCAGAAGGCTTCCAGTGTATTGGATAAATCTACTATGAAGCATTAATGGAATGATATGGGAAAATATCACACAAGATGAGATGGGGATGTGTTGTGTTCAGCACCATTGGTGGAAATGTCTACCAAAGAAATCAAAGAATCAGGAAATTATTGAAGTGTGACTATTGAGACATTACTACTTATGAATAATAATAATAACAACGATAACATTTATACAGAACTTTAATGTTTGCAAATTGCTCTACAAATATTATTGTTTTGTTCTTATAACAACCAAAGGAGCAAGGCACTATTACTATTCCCATTTTACAGATAAGGAAACTTAATCAGACGTAGGTTAAGGGTCACAGAGGTAGTAAATGCATGATTCCAGATTTTCCAACTCCAGGTCCAGCACTCTAATATTAATCTAATGGTGATTAGCATGATGGCTGACATTTATGTAGTATTTTAGGGTTTGCAAAGCACTTTACATATATCATAACCTTTGATCATCACAACAAGCCTGTGATGCAAATGCTAATTTATCTCAATTCCATGTAAGGGTAAACTAAAGGAAAGAGAAGTTAGGTGACTTGCCCAAGATCACATGCTTGTAAATGTTTGAGGTAGGATCCAAACTCAAATCTTCTTGATTCCATGTCTATCCTTCTATTCATTGAAACACCTAGCTGCCTGTGGATGTCCTAGAAAGACATGCAGTTATTACGGAATTTTATGTTTAGGTAGCCCAATATCCTCTGCCTTTAGTTCTGGCCTTTTAGGAAGCTTCCTGACAGAGTGGAAAGAGTCTAAACATGTAATCAAGAGACCTAAGTTCAAATCCCATCTCTGACACCACGTGTATGATCATAGGCAAGTCATTTAGCCCCTAGGAAACTCAGTTATGTCATCTAAAATGTAGATAATAGCTAAACTGTTTGCCTCACATGGTTGTTGTGAGACTCTCTCTCTCTGTGTCTCTCTCTGTCTCTCTGTCTCTGTCTCTCTGTGTCTCTGTCTCTCTCTCTTTCTCTCTCTCTCTCCCCCTCTTCTCTCTCTCTCCCCACCCACAAGTGATTATATGCATGTGTATTTATATCATCTCTATCTATCTATGAATGTATGTAGATAGTTGTCATCTAATATCTCTTTAGTGGATGGGAAGCTCATTTTTGCCTTTGTATTTCCAGCACAGACATATAGTAGGTGCTTAATAAAAACTTGGTGAATGAATGAACATACATATGGATAAATGCAATTTTTTAACTTTGAAGAAATATATACAACTCAGCTCTTTTGCTAACAAAAATATGATGTTTTTCAATTTGCGATTTCTCTTTGTTGGAGTTCATATTCCCTTAGAAACATTCTGGCAAGGTGACAAACATCTACTAAATAATGAAAACAATGAGGAGAGTCAATATATAATGACCAAGAGATTTTAGGGTATTTAACCAAAGCTAATACTACTGTTTATAATATCAAGGCAGAATCAGAATCTGAATGTAAGCTCCTTGAAGATAGTTACACTTTCATTTTTAAATCTTTATTTCTTGCACACCTGCATTCTAAAACATCAGCAGTTAATTAATGTATTTTGAATTGAATTAAATTGGTGCCTGGGGCCTTTGGATTTACTTCATTTGTAGGAACCTAGGGAACGGGAGATAATCCCTGTTATTTCTCTCAACAGGGTTTGGGCTACAGTTTGTTTCAGGTATGTAACTAATGCAAAGGGGCTAAGAGAGGGTGAGAAAGGAGGACAGAGAAAAACACACAGACCCACAGAGAAGAGAGAGAGAGGGAAGGAGGGAGAGAGAGAGAGAGAGAGAGAGAGAGAGAGAGAGAGAGAGAGAGAGAGAGCCTTCACTAGTGTTCACTTTTTACTTATAGGACAAAACAAGATTAAATGAATTTAAATGGCAACAGGCAGGATTTAAGTTAAATATAAAGAAGATATCCCTTCTGAGTTTTGCTAAGTCTTAGGCTGTAATGCTAAGGATGTGATTTTTTTAACCAGAGTCCATTAATACTGAGAAATATTTTTATGTGTTTAGTACTACCTAAAGATAAGAGGATGAAAATAATGATTCAAGATTTCTTCTAGATCAGGGAAATGATGTGGTACATGTGTGGTATTGTATGGAATCCCTTAAATTTCTTCCATAACAGTGATTCTGATTTAGAGATAGGCTGTATTTTTTAAAACCACTAGACTAGGATAATCTTTCTTTCTGGTGACATCCATGGAGGTAAAGTTCCTTTTCACCCAAAGCTTAGGCACCATGCACTGGCCTGGGTATAAAGGGAAGGGTTACATTCCCTCCCCCACACACACATACACACTTTTTTCCCGTGGCCATTAGGATTTTATTAAATCATTTAGATTCATTTGAAAACCTAATTTAGTCAATAAAGGATAATCAGAAACATAATTGACAAAAATGAAAGGACCTGAGTTCTGTTTCTGACTCTATGTAATTTGACTTTTCTACCTCAACTTATCTGTCATCAATAGTATTTATTAATTTCTTGAGAGAAAAAAGAGAATTAACAAATGGATATTTGTTCAGAAATTTGAGCTTCTTGGACAAAAGCTCTATGAATTCTAATGATACACACACACTCACACACACACACAAACACACACATATCTGCCTTGTTCATTTCTATACCCAACTGAGTGTATATATTATTCCTTCTCTTATTCATTTCCAAAGAGAGTAAGGTTCATGTGCTCCCCTCTCTGCTTCCTCCACTTTCATAAGGGATCAGCTAATGTTAAATTGTTTATATTCCTACATGTTGAAAATGAGGATTTATGATGAAATATGCTACCCATCTCAACATTCAGAATAAGACATACAATTTGGGGGCTGTATAATGTGGGATTGTTTTTGGTTAATTATAAAAATTTGTGACATGGGAATTGTTTTGTCTCCTTTCTTTTCATTGGGTGGGGGATTTGAAAGGAGATAAAATAGGTGTTTGTTAAATAAGTATTTAAAAGGGGAAACTGATCTATATTTGGTACCTCAATTTACTCACCTCTCACTAAATTCTAAAACATTTTCTTTTTTTAATTTAATTTATTGAAAATATTTAGTTTTCAGCATTGATTTTCACAGGAGTTTGAATAACAGATTTTCTCCCCATTTCTACCCTCCTGCCTACTCCAAGATTGCGTATATTCTGGTTGCCCTGTTCCTCAGTCAGCCCTCCCTTCTGTCACCACACTCCCCCTCCATCCCTTTGCCCCTTACTTTCTTGTAGGGCAAGATAGATTTCTACGCCCCATTGCCTGTGTATCTTATTTCCTAGTTGCATGCAAAAACTTTTTTTTTGTTTTTGAATGTCTGTTTTTAAAACTTTGAGTTCCAAATTCTCTCCCCTCTTCTCTCCCCTCCCACCCTCCCTAAGAAGGCAAGCAATTAAACATAGGCCACATGCATATCATTATGTAAAACCCTTCCACAATACTCATGTTGTGAAAGATTAACTATGTTTTGCTCCTTCCTAACCTATCCCCCTTTATTGAATTTTCTTCCTAGACCCTGTCCCTTTTTGAAAGTGTTTGCTTTTGATTACCTCCTCCCCTGTCTGCCCTCCCTTCTATTGTCTCCCCTTTTTTATCTTCTTCCTTCTTTCCTGTGGGGTAAGATACCCAATTGAGTGTGTATGGTATTCCCTCCTCAGGTCAAATCCAATGTGAGCAAGATTTACTCATTCCTCCCCACCTGCCCACCCTTCCCTTCCTAAAGAACTGCTTTTTCTTGCCACTTTTATATGAGATAATTTACCTTATTATATCTATCTCTCCCTTTCCCCCTCTCTCAGTATATTCCTCTCTTATCCCTTATCCCTTAATTTAATTTTATTTTTTTAGATATCATCCCTTCGTATTCAACTGATCCTGTGCCCTCTGTGTGTATATATATATACATATATATGTATATATATATATGTATATACACACACATACACACATATATGTATATATACACACCTACATAGATACATACATTGACACACACATATGTGTGTATACACACACACACACACACACACACACACACACATATATATATATATATATATATATACATATATGCATATTCCTTTCAGCTACTATGATACTGAGGTCTCATGAATCATACACATCATCTTTCCATACAGGAATGTAAACAAAACTCTTCAACTTTAGTAAGTTCCTTATGATTTCTCTTTCTTGTTTACCTTTTCATGCTTCTCTTGATTCTTGTGTTTGAAAGTCAAATTTTCTATTCAGCTCTGGTCTTTTCACTGAGAAAGCTTGAAAGTCCTCTATTTTGTTGAAAATCCACATTTTGCCTTGGAGCATGATATTCAGTTTTGCTGGGTAGGTGATTCTTGGTTTTAATCCTAGCTCCATTGACCTCCAGAATATCACATTCCAAGCCCTTCGGTCCCTTAATGT
>CM053627.1:106218557-106251286 GCA_028646595.1 Phalanger gymnotis | reverse complement strand
AGCAATGGTCTCAGCACTTTGTTGTTCGAGCTGAGTGTCTGGCACTTCCCCTGGGGGAGCAAGAGTATGTCTGGGCTCCTGGTGTTGACCCCTGCTAGCTCTGCCCCTCTGGTACTCAGGTACTCCAACTACTCGGCCACTGAAGCCCCACTTCTGTCTCCTCTGTTCTAACGTTCTTTTTTTTTTTTCCACTGAGGAATTCTCTGGGTGGGGAGGGGAGGGATTAGAGCCGTTTACCTGGCCATTATGTCTCCCGGAAGCTCAAGAAGCGTTTGAAACCTTTGGGCTGCAAGCCTCAGGGGCCGGTATCTCACCATCGGTGGCATTGCGCTGCCTCTCGTCACTTCCACAGAGTGCCGTCCTGTGTTGGGAGGCCTGGGGATCTGCGCTGGTTTCAGGCACCTGGCTTTCAGCCTTTCAGATTCTCCCGGCTGGGAAATTTGCCCCAGTCAGAGTGCTCGCAATTTCTAACTCTCTCAAATCTGCTCAGATTCACTTTTTTATAGGAATCCAACAGAACTTGTGAGAGAGCTCCGGCAAGATGCTGTTTTCATGCGGCCATCTTGGCTCCGCCCCTCCACAATGATTTTTAACAATGTGAATGAAATGAAGGAAAAAAAAAAAACACTGCGATTATAATGACTAAGCAAAGTCCTAGAGAAAAGGTAACAAAATCGTATACTTCCCTTAGTTTCAGCATGGGAAACTATGGGGTTGAAATGTTACATAGATTGTCAGACAGGTGGTATACAAGTTGATTATGTTTAACCTATGGGTTTTTTTTAAACTTTGCTACAATGTCAGGATCACTATGTAGGGAAGAGAAAATAGCTATATGCTCAGATATTAATGTGTCATAAAAAGAAAAGTAATTAATAAAACTCGAAGTGATTTCCACATAGGGAATGATGAGGGGCTTCATAATTCAGAAGCAGAAAAACTCTAGGAATAAGGTAGAGAGTCAACAGGAAAGGAATTAAGGAATTACTGAGTAGCAATGAGATTATATTCTGTGTAACAAATGGACTGAGAACCAAATTCTGCATTTTATATACTGTCTTTCAGTTTTTTCCAATCTCTCAATTATATTGCATTTGTTCTTTGCCTTCCTCTTGACCTAGAGATGCCTGAATCATCTGTCCCTGTCTCTGCCTCTGTCTCTGTCTGTGTCTCTGTGTCTCTGTCTCTCTCTGTGTCTCTGTCTCTCTCTGTTTGTCTGTCTGTCTGTCTGTCTCTGTCTGTCTGTCTGTCTGTCTGTCTGTCTCTCTCTCTCTCTCTCTCTCTCTCATCACTGATGAAAGAAAACTGACCTTTAAAAGATAGGCCTTTGTTTCAGGGAGAAGCATGTGGTAATTAAAATCTGATCAGTACTTATTGGAGGAGTCTCTGTGAGAAATGAGAAAGGGGATTTGTTTCTAATTTAATCATGTAAGTTGCAGTGTATATCCTGGTTGGAATGCTTCTAATATTTGTGATCTATACAAGTGTTTGTCATTGAAAAAGTTTTATGCAAGTATGATTTATCTGAGGCTATGAAACATATACTATAGCCTTTTTAGTTTTATTTACTTGGTTTTATTAGTTTTAAATAACCAATCTCCTTTACCTTCTCTAGTAACACTAACCTTGGGTAACTACCGCTATTCTCTTCCTTTGCTCATGGTTTACTGAAACGGTAATGAAATAGTACTGAATGAATGTGGAGTGTCCAAGCTCCCTACACTGAGATATAATGTCATTATTTTACATATATTTTACAGATGGGTGAAATGATTCATCCTGAATTACACAAGTAGTAAAATTATCAAGGGAAACTGCCCTGATAGTCTAGAACCAGAGGGGAAAATAGAAATTGAAAGAATCTACTAGTCACCTCCTGCATGAGAACCCAAAATGAAAACTCCCAGGAATATTATAGCAAAATTCCAGAATTCCCAGATCAAGGAGAAAATATTACAGGTAGCCAGAAAGAAACAATCCAAGTGTTGTGGAGCTACAGACAGGATAACACAAGATTTTACAGCTTCTACATTAAAGGACTGAGGGGCTTGGAATATGATATTCTTGAGTGCAAAGGAGCTAGGATCACAACCAAGAATCGCCTACCTAGCAAAATTGCTTCAGGGAAAAAATGGATATTCAATGAGATAAATGACCTTCAAGCCTTCTTCATGAAAAGACCAGAGGTAAATACAAGACTCAAGAGAAGCATAAAAAAAGTAAACAGGAAAGGGAAATCATAAAGGGCTGAATAAGGTTAAACTGTTTACATTTCTACATGGGAAGAAGATATTTGTAACTCATAAGACTTTTCTCATTATTGGGGTAATTAGAAGGAGCATATATAGACAGAGGGCACAAGTGTGCATTGAATATGAAAGGATGGTATCTAAAAAATAAAATTAAGGGGTGAGAGGAATGTACTTGGAGAAAGAGAAACGGAGAGGTAGAATGGGATAAATTATCTCACATAAAAGACCAATCTCCCTTCTTATCCTGCCCCCCACCCCAAGTCTATTCTAGTCTACCCATCTCTTCAATGTGAACTTCCCAGAATCAGAAGGGATCCACATGGACAAAAATATTTCTAGAAGAATTTTATATTGTAACAAAGTAGTAGAAACAAAATAAATGCCTATCAATTGGAAAGAGAATGACAAAACAAAATTTGATATATGAATGTAATGGAATAGTAATGCCATCATAACAATGAGGAAGACGTGAAGTCAGATTCAGAGAAACATGAAGAGTTACATGAAATGATGTGGAGTGAAGTGTGAAGTGAGCAGAACTGGGAGATTCTTACATCATAACCATAATATTGAAAAGGAAAACAACTTTAATACACTTTAGAACTCTGATTTTAGAAGAGTAATGATTTAACTCTAAAGTAAAGCTAATAATGCTGTAATCTCACTTGAAAAGCAATGCAACATTTCACATCTGTATAAGCAACTTCTATTTAAACAAATAAAAATCTATTGTCTCTTCCTTCTACTCCTCACCCCATTGAGGAAAAAAAGGAAAAAATATAATAAATATGTATTAGTCAATCACAACGAATGTCCTCAGTGGTGGCTGTATACAAATATACATATTGCATGCATATATACATACATATTTGTATATTCATATTTATATACATATACATACATTTACATATGTCTCATTCTATTCAATTCTCTAGCTGATGTTCCATCTTCAGCTCTATGTAATTGTCATCGTTCGTGAATTGATTGTAGTTCTTATAGCTTTCAAAGTCATCTTTACAGTGTTATTGATATTATATACATTATTCTACTGAGTATTTCATTCTTCATCATTTTACAAGGCTTCACAATTCATTTTTATATTATTTATGATATGGTACAAATTGGTCTTTTGGTACTTCTTCACTCTGCATCAGTTCTTTTAAGTCTTCCCATGTCATTTTGAAATCTATTTCCTCACTTTTTTTCAAAACCCAATATCATTCCATTACATTTAAACACTACAATTATATAGCATTTCTTCAACTATTGGATATTTATTTAGTTTCCAATTTTTGTACCCAAAGAACATTTTCCTCTTTATCTGGCCTTTTTCTGGATAAAAGCTTAAGACATACATCTGGGTCAAAGTGCACGTACTGTTTAGTGACTTTTTTGATATAATTTCAAAATTGTTGTACCTATTCACAGATATACTAATACTATATTAGTGTTCCTCATTTTCAGAGAGACATGGTATTAAATCAGTTTGCTTGAATATATCTATTTATTATAAAATAGACATTTACTTGGGGAGAAAAGGAATTGATGTATAAATATAGTGATGTAGATACAGAAGAAAAGAAAAAAAATAATGAAACAAAAATGCAAAAGATAGCAGCAGGAAATTCAGAAGAGAAGCAGAAAGGTGAGGAAGTTCTGTTAGTATTGTATTAAATTTATTGTGTGGTACTTATACATACCGGCTGCTTGACCCTGGGCATGCTATTTAGCCTCTAAGCTCTCTAAACAGCTCTCGAAGATTTTGAGTTGCAAAGAAGATGCCGACCTGCCTTGGTGACAGAGTTTCCTTAACTGAGAGTTCAATAGATGAATGAAATCTCTGGTATAGTCCAATCTTTTTCCCTACCTCTGTAGACTTCAACACACAGAGAATAAATAACAGAAGTTCACATTTGGATATACAATCTTTTTATAATTTTTTATTGAAATGTTCCCTTTAAAACATTCCTCTCCACCCTGTCCCCAAGTTTTCTCACCTCTCTATATGTTGAGAAGGTTTATACTCCCAGATGTTCATGTTGTTTTCCCTTCAGCCCTAATTAGAATAAGGTTTCAGAATTACCAGCCATACACCCCCACCTACTTCCTCTGTATTAGTTCTTATTTTTACCCCCCCATTTGTATAACTGGTCTCTTTTATTTTTTCCTACCCACTTTTTTAGAATCACCCCATCATACACAAGTCAGCCCCAACCTTTCTTAAAAACTAACTTAGTAATGATGAGAATTTTAAGAATACTGATAACAGCTTCATATATGTATGCATATATATGTATGTGTGTGTATATACATATATATCTATATACATAATATATAATAGATTGGGATTTGGGAGGGTGGGAAAGAAGATGGGGGAGGGAATTTTGGAGGGGTATGTGGATTGGGATTGGGATGGTGGGAGGAGAGGGTGAGAGGGTACTCTTGGAGGGGTAAGTGGGAGAAAATAAGGTAACAGATAAGGTAAAGAGATGCTAAGAAAGAATATAGTAAAAATAAGATGGAAGGAAATTCACAAATAGTAATTATAACTTTGAATCTTATGGGATGTTCACAGGAACTTTGTGGTGGCAAAGAACTAGAAACTGTAGGGACCCTCATTAATAGGGAATGGCTGAACAAATTGTGGTATATGGTTGTGATGGAATATTACTGTGTTATAAGAAATGATGAGCTCAATGTTCTTATAAAGACATGGAAAGACTTATGAAATGGTGAAAATCAAAGTGAGTAGAACCAAGAGAAACTTGTGTATAGTACCAGTAATATTGTTTTAGGAATGACTTTGAGTGACTAAGTCATTTTTACTTCTAGAAATACACAAATATAAAACAAAGGACATATGAAGAAAGACATTATTTGCATCCAGAGAAACAAGTGATAAATAGAAGTATGTATAGAAATTATATACACACATATGCATATACATACATATATGGCATGGTAGTCATCTTTTTTATTATATACTGTGTTATGGAAATGCTTGTTTTATTCCATAAATTAAAAATAAACTTTATAAAGTTCTCATTTCTTCATGTTTGTTAAATTTATAAGAAATTTTTTTTAAATACCAACAGTATCTCTCTGTGACAATAAAAAGTAAAAACAATGTTGGTGATATAATCTCCAGAAACCCAGGGCTAAAATGCTCAGGTTAACTAAGAAGAGAGAGGGCTGTAGTTTAACAGAACAGGGTTGAGCAGCCTTGGCCTCTAGGCATTGCATTGTATAAAATCTTCTAGATAAGATCCTTAACAGTTTAGAAGCTACAGAGAGGCTGTTTCTATGACACTGAGACCCCTGACTTTTTCACTTCAGCCAAAGGATTTTGCTCCAGCCCTTTAACTGTATTTGTGTCTTTAATGTAGCAAGTGTTTCTCTTGTATGCAACATATTATTGGATTCTGGTTTCTAATCCATTTTGCTGTCTACTCTCACTGTGTGGGTTACCTGATCCCATTTATTTTCACAGTTATGATTACTGTGTATTTCCCTCAATCTTACTTTCTTCTGTTTATCCTTTTCTGTCCCATTTTATCCTGTCATTCCTCAAAAGTTTGCATGGCTTCTGATCACTGCCTCCCGTAATTCACCTTCCTTTTTATCACCCCCCTCTCATATATCTTATCCCCATCCCCTCCTATTTCCCTATGGGGTAAGATAGATTTCTACACCTGAGTATATGTGTATACACACCATATGTGTGTGTGTGTGTGTGTGTGTGTGTGTGTGTGTGTGTGTATCGATCTATCTATATATATGTATACATACATATATACATATATATATATATATTTTTCCAATGAGAGTAAGTTTCAAGTGTTGCCTGCCACCTACCCTCATCTCCCCCTTCACTATAAAAAATCTTCCTTCCATGCCTCTTTTATGTAAAAAAAAATCCCCATTCTATTTCTCCCTTCTCCTGGTGCATCCCTTCCTCATCCCTACATTTTTGGGAGATCATCCCAACCTAATCCACTCACCTCTGTGCCCCTTGTTTATATAGATTCCTTCTAACTTCTCTAATAATGATAAAGTTCTTAGGAGTTACATTATCATCTTCCCATATAGGGATGTAAAATTTTAACATTATTTGTTACCCTTATGATTACTCTTTTATTTTTACCTCTTATAATTGTGTTGAGTTTTTGGTTTTAATTTCAAATTTTTTATTCAGCTCTAGTCTTTTCATCCAGAATGCTTAAAAGTGCTCTATTTTGTTAAATATGCATTTTTTTCTCTGAAGGATTATATTCAGTTTTGCCATGTATGTTATTCTTGGTTGTAATCCTAGTTTCTTTGCATTCTGGAATATCACATTCCAAGACCTCTGTTCCTGTGTGATACTGATTGTGGCTCCACAGTATTTGAATTGTTTTTTGCTTACAATATTTTCTCCCTGACCTGGAGCTTTGGCATCTGGCTCTAATATTCCTGGGAGTTTTCACCTGGGGATCTCTTTCAGGATGTGATCAGTAGATTCTTTTGATTTCTATTTTATTCCACCTGATCCTAGGATATCAGGGCAGTACTCTTTAATATTTTTTTCAAATATGATGTCTAGGCTCCTTTTTTTTAATCATGGCTTTCAGGTAATCCAATAATTCTTAAATTATCTCTTCTTGATCTATTTTCCAGGTCAGTTATATTTCCAAAGAGATAGTTTAAATTTTCTTCCATTTTTTTCATTTTTTTTGACTTTGTTTTATTGTTTCTTGGTGTCTCATGGAGTCATTAGTTTCTAATTGTCCAATCCTAACTTTTAAGGAATTATTTCTTCAGCCAGCTTTTGTATCTCTTTTTTTTTTTCAATTTGGCCAATTTTGCTTTCGAAGTTCTTTCTCTTCTGTGAATTTTTGTACCTATTTAACCATAAGGCCAGTTCTGTTTTTTTAATTATTATTATTTTCTTCTGTGTGTGTTTGTGTTTTACTAAGCTGTTAACTTTATCTTCGAAAAT
Source organism: Phalanger gymnotis (assembly GCA_028646595.1). Lineage (NCBI taxonomy): Eukaryota > Metazoa > Chordata > Mammalia > Diprotodontia > Phalangeridae > Phalanger > Phalanger gymnotis. The sequence goes on along the minus strand of CM053627.1, from coordinate 106,244,056 downwards.
TTCTTCCATCACTCTCATTTCTTTTTACCAATATCTTCTCTACCATTCTTATCTCTTTCTTAACTCTTCTAGAATTCTGGTTGGGCTTCTGTTCAGTTAGCACTGTTTGAGGCTTTGCTGTTTTTACTTCTAAGTTTATGTCTTGGTCTTCCCTGCTTGCATACTTGCTTGTATGGTCAACTTCCCCCGCCCCCTGCCTTTTTTAGTTTGCTCATTTTTCCAGCCTGTTTCTTTACTTTGAACATTGTGTTGGAATTGAACTTTGGTCACTTAGGGGTGGGGAGGCACTATTCCAAGCTTCAGCCTTTTTTGTGTTTCTGTTTTCAGAGCTTGTTCTGTGGATCTGTAAGTTTTCAGAACTTTCAAGATGGTCTGATTAGGGTAGATGTGGTCACTGCTATTCTGGTCTCTGCTCTGGTCTTTACCCAGGAAGGGCCCTTGTTCCCCTGTAGTCACCAGTACTAGTACTCCTCTTGGCCCTGGAACTGTGACCCAAAACTCTTATAGGCAATAAAGTTCCCAATTAGTGACAGCTGCTCCACATACCAGCAAAGAGTCCTTTATAATCTCATTCTTACCAGTTGCCCAACTCCTTTACTACTATCTTTGGCCTCAGAGTTCCCAAAGCTGCTGCTATTGCTGCTATTGTCAGCCATCTCCGAATTGCACTGCTTGGTATTACTGTTATGCTGTGGTCTTGCTCTGACCCTGGTGTGACAGACTTCTGTTGTGGACCTCTTATGTGGTCTTAGAATGGATAAATATGCCTCATCTTTTGTTTGCTCTGCTACTTCAAAATTTGATTTGTGGCACTGTTTTAAAGTTGTTTGGAGGTGAATGTTGGGAGAGTTCAGGTGCCTATACTCTGCCATCTTCTTTCAATGACTTATGAACGTGAAGGTGATTGTTTTTTTTGACACCAGAACATTTTGTATTTGATCCTGAAGATAAGCAGGAGCTGCTGGGGTGGGGATGGGATGTTGATATAGGAAGCAGGTTGGGAACTAAAGAAGCCACAGGAGGTTCTTTTTCTGAAGAGTAGAAAGGGAGAAAAAGAGGGATAACAAAGAGAGATATAGAGGCACTCTTTCACCCTTACTTAATATGTTATTTTGTTCTATTATGATGGTTCTTTGAGTCTTCACTGTTCTCCCAATTCATCAGCTCTTTTTTGACCTTCATCATCCTCCTACTCATATTTGACAATGTGGAAAGCCTGGCCAATGATGCTATTAGACAGATAATACACAGGAGGCACTGGAGGCTTCGGACTCCAGCCTCTAACAGGTTCATTCTTGATCTGGTCAGACAGGAAAGAGAGCTTTAAAGATGTTAATAAATTTTATTCTAGTTTAGTCCTCTTTAACACAGTTTTGCTAATAGCAGAAGCACTACAAACTCCTACAGGATTCCCTAATCACTCTTCTCAAAGGGCCTGGCTAGAAGGGAGAGTAACTACACCTACATTTCAATGGGGACAATTGAGACAGACACAACTTGTGAATTCAACCCTAAAGGATTCCTCTAAATCCCCTCAAGCATCAATGGGGGCCTGTTCAGGCAAACACAGTTTCCCCCCTCCGAAGCCTTGATGGGGGCCCATCAAGGCCCACAGCATTCCAGGTTGTGAATTCAACCAGAAAGCTTCTCTAACTCACTGACCAATGACCACTTGTTTTTATAGGGTATCAGACAAAGAAGGCATATTGCCAAGGAGTGACTTCACAAGGTTACATCAAGTTTTGGCATTATCAGGTCAATTCAGCATAGTGTACACACATTATATGTTTATGACTTTAAGCACAAATATTTATACTTTTCAGGGTGTAGTAGGAAGGCCAAATTTATGATCTCAAAAAGGATCGTATATGTATTTGAATGGTTCGAAATCGCAAGGTAGATAGAATTCTCTAAGAAGAAGACATCAAGACATTTATTCAGGCCCCAGAGCAACAAATTAGTGAACCAGCCTTCCCATTCCTACATCGTGATCACAAGCCTCCAGGCCCAGTAGGCCCACCTCACTAGAGTAGCCAGGAGGCCACAGAAAAATAAGATGGCATAAATCACTGGCCTCAAGTCCTCGCTCGAACTCCTGGGTCCTCACACGGGTTGGCTCTGCTTTGGCTTCAGCTGTAGTTTCTCGCCTCTCCTCACAGCCAAGCCTCTGGCGTTCTCAAGCCCTGCCTCAATGACCAGAGACCAGAGACTATTGGTTCCCAAGTTGGCCCCTCTTAAGTCATTAATCTATGCCCACACAGGTTTCACACCTGATAGGGCTTTGGGCCTGGGGCTTAGCAATTAACCGGTAAAAGTACTTTCAAAATAAACAAAAGCCAAACTCCTCAAGGGAACGCTTTAAACTAAGCCTGTTTTGCCTTACTGGCACACAGGGTTATATAATGATATGCAAGCATGGTGGATGTTTTGAACCATGAGCCTGGAAACTCATATCTAATACTTGGGAAACAGAGATTGTTATGGCCACTGATCCTGGGAAACTGAAATCTAAGAAATAATAACAAAAATCCACTTTACATACACTAAAATCTACCTTACTTATAGATGCTTAATATCAACTTATAATTCCTCCTGATTTTCAGAAGTAAAATCCTTTCTAATCTTCAACTCTGGACACTATCCTCTTCATTTGCCCTATATACCTAAGTCTTAGGTAAGTGGAGGCTAACATTGGCACTCTTTTCTTGTTTAGTGTTTTTCAGTCATGTCAGACTCTTCATGACCCCTTTGGGGTTTTTCTTGGTAGTGATACTGAGTGGTTTGGCATTTCCTTCTTCAGTTCATTTTATAGAAGAGGAAACTGAGGCAAACAGGGATAAGTAACTTACCCAGAGTCACATAGCTACTAAGTTTCTGAGGCTGGATTTGAACTCATGAAGATGAGTCTTCTTGACTCTAGGCCCAGTTCTCCACTGCATTACCTTGCTGCCCCTCTAACATGGGCCCTCTCACTGTGCTAAAACTAGTACAATTGTGTGATGCAAACTGTAGGTTAGCAAATGGACTCTGGGGAGTCTAGCCATACTTAGGTAATTCTGATTTAAATTTAAGCTTTTATTCTTTGTCTCTAGGTCTTCTTGCCCTGTGCTTCTACTGATTGTTACAGAAACAATCCTTTCCTTCTCATCAGTAATGATATTGAATCCTATGTACCTTTAGGTGTTACATCACTCACCATTTTCTGCTGTTTGTGTGATCTTTGTAGTGCGCTACTGTATTTTTTACTGTACGTTGACAGCATACAATGTAATGGTCCATTTAGAATAGGTTTTTATGGAGCCTGTCAAGATTTAGCTGTGTTTTACATAGTAAACCTAATATTAAATGACAAACATATCATAGCAACTCCTTTGGAACCATTAAGGCAGAAGCAGTCAATGTGTAGTAAGATTACTCTGCATTGTAAATGGTCGAGGAGCTAAGATAATAAATAAAGTATAATTGAAATCTAGGGGACCTTAATTATTATCATTGTATAAGCTCTCTGAGGCACAGTGTGCATGAAAAGTGGCCCAGGGAGTAAGGATGCTATTCTTGTCTACTAAGTCCCTTAACACAGCTGGGGGAGTGGTGGTCTTGCTGAACTTAGTAACCTGCTGTTCCATTTCGTTACTTTAAAAAAATGTCAAAAGCAGTCAAGGCACTCCTAATACATGCTAATATCTAGTAAATATTTTCCTTTTAAATAGTAAAACTATTTTTGATTCAAGAATGAATCAAAAATATTTTCTTTGTGCTATGTTTGTGTTTCTGCCAGTGCCAAGTAACAATCGCATATTTATAAAATGCAGATTATCCTGCTAGGGCAAAAAAATGCAAAAGAGTTAAAGAAATGCTACTCTATCTTCAGGCTTATCAAGAAAAAATAAAATATTCCCCCAAAGAGTGAGAGATATATTTTTAAGGTAATCAAAAAATGGAAGTAGGAAATCAAACCTGTGTCAGGAGGTTGAAGAATATGGTCCAGGGAAGGAAGGAAAGGAAAATGATCATTTACCTTTGAATGTTTGAGTTTGAAGGCTCTTCCCAAATAGTGGACCTGGATAATCTGAGGAAAAATATCTTGTGGATACACAGGTATCACAGAGGACACATGTAGTATTGGTTATAGAGCAGGGGCTGGGGATAGGAGGGTGGGGAATGGACACAATTGAGGTCATTGATGACTCCCTGCTAAAGGGTAGCAAGGCTGGGATATACTCCAATAAGTAATCAGGCACACTGTTGTTTTCCTGGACTATGATTCTAGGAGAAGCTGGAGAGTCTCCTGAAAAATTGTTAAACCTGATGACCAATACTTCTCGTAGAAGAGTTCATAGCCAGAGTCCATTTGCTAAGCATCATTTTGATAAACAATATTTCTCCATTGCTTCTTTTTCACCCTTCCCCTAAATTAAATATGCCAATCTATAGTCATGCTCCAGCCATGAGACATAACTTCTAGTGAGTCATATGAAGATATTAGAAACTGTTTGCAGGGATGATGAAATATTTGATAAGAAACTGGGCCCCAGGTGGTATTTCCCTCATTGTTGATGACTGAAGTTAAAATGTCAGGAGAAAAAGACAGAATTGTAGAAATATTATTAAGAAAATAGTATTGGAAAATGGGAACTTAGGGATTGGGACACAAGGATAATGGATATGTGGCCAAGGATGGACATAATCTAATGAGATAAAGAGAGAATATATTTACCTGGAGATTTGTGGATATAATCCAAAGGATTTTAAATTTAAAAATTTGGTGAATGGAAAAAAGAATTGCCCATAGTCATCTGCTTCAGTCAGACACCACAAAGAAAACTAGGTATGGCATAAAAAGAATATATGTAGAGAATCTTAGATATTCACATGATATAGTAATCAAGAATGATAATCTGGTCTCAAATACATAGAATTTAGGTAAACAACAACAAAAATACAACAAAGTGAATTAGAGCTTTTAATTTAGTTCAGCCCCATATTACCATTGCTATTAAGTAGGATGCATCTTCTGAATAGAATATGGCTACAGAATGGCCTGCCTTATTTATTGTAGGGAAAGTTAGGGCAGAAAAGAGACAATGGGACAATATTCTTTATCAACATAATATACTTCTATGAGAAGCATGAGATATGATAGAGGAGAGTTGGGTGCAGTTCAACAAAGGGAGAAATGGAAGCAACATTTTCCTGGAAATATAATGCAGACTACCCAGTCACAAGGAGAGAAAGTGGATGATAAGTTCCAGGAGCAGACCTCAAAGCTAGTGTAGCGGCATAAGTTGTTGTTTTTCCCTCTGTCACTCTCTGTCTCTGTATCTCTATTAAAGGCAAAGTGGCTGATACATTCTCGAATTTTCTTGATGAGAATTTCATTCTCTAAAAGGTAGAGAAAGTAACTCAATGAAATTCTATTGATTCTGACTCATAAAGAGAAGCCTATTGCTGAAGTGGAAGTGTCAGAATCATTGGAAAAAGTGACCATATTAGCTTAGATTTTATGATAGATAAGCTGGAGAAAGCCAGGCATGGAATGAAATGTAAGCACTACATTTCGAAAGAAAAGGTTGCAGACCATTCAGTGAAAGGAGAAGAAAGATTCTGAAGCCCAAAATTTCATAAGGGAAAATTTCATAAGAGCAGCAGGAAGTTCTCAAGAATGATACTCTGACAAAACAAATGCAAATTGTTTGAATAAAGGATAAAATGGGGAGGACATGTCAGAAGAACCCAAGTTGCTCTTCAGGGAAATCATCAGACAACTTGGAGTTTATCTATCTATGTCTATAGGACTTGGACCTGTTTCAGAACTCATGATGATGAGATTTTCCCAAATGATGCCGATCAATAACTCTGCCACAAGTTAGTCTTACAAATTTGCCTAGAGCACTGAGAGATTAAATAATTTGCTCAGGGTTTCACAGTCAGTATTTGACGTATGTTGAACTAGGTCCAAGAAACAAGGTTTCTGGCTCTCTACCCAATACCACTGCCCAACATACGTACATATAGCATCATATAAGTGTATATATGTATAACATACATATACATATATTTATCTTTATGCATAACTTTGTTACACTCTATACATACATATATGTTGTCATGTACCGAAGATAAAAGCAACTGCAGCAGATAACTGAAGATCAATACAAAATAGTTTGCTCCTCTAAGAATGTAAAGAATGCTAAAATTCAAAAATAATCTGAGATTTTCCATGAAAATCCACCAAAAAAATTTACAAAGCTCTATTGTGGGCACGAAAAAAAATCAAAACAAAGAAATTATGGGGAAAAGAAAAATATCAAAATGTTGCCCAAGGTAGGTAAGACAATGAACATAAATAGTTAAGAGAAGGAAAAACTACTAGTCTCTTATACTGCTTTTGTTTTCTCTATCAAAACAAATTATCTTTAGAGCAGTATGCAACTAAAATCATTAATAGAGAATTGAAACTTAAGATAAATGAGAAGCAGAAAAGTTATCTAAATGTGACATTCTATACTACGGAAAAGTTATATCTTTGATCCTGGTTTGTTATTAATGATATTTGAAAAGTCATGGAGAAGAGATTATGAATCATGAATTTAGAGGCAGGCACATCCAAAAAAAGGGAAGAAGATGGATTCTTCAAGTGAAACACTTGTAAGTTTGACTTTGATCTCTGCTATGTCAAAGGGATGATGGCAAATGACTTACCCAAGGTCATAAAGAAGTAGCAAAAATGGAAGCAGATTGTTCAGTGATTTTGCTGCCTGTTAGAACAGTGTATTATTTTATGTTAAAATAATATATTCTTTTTGTTTCTGTAATAATTTTTATCTGCTCTTTTAAAGAAATGTGCCTTGTCATTTTTGGAAATTTAAATTGGCTTAAGTTCTTTAGTTCATTCTTTATACTAGACGGTTACCTGAGATGAATGAAAATCCCAAGAGACAGAGTTTCTGGGTAATTAATAATCAATTTATTAATTATGCTAGCCAGCAATCAATAAATTGATGGTCAATGGTTTCTCTTGGTAACCAAAGACACTGAGGGAGACCCTGAAACACCTTAAATCCTTTTCGAAAAGGAACTCCTCTGACAAGTGAAAATCAGCTCCGATAGGTGGACATTTAATGAGAAAATATGCTAAATGTCTTCAGCTGCTCCTGCTGAGAATGTACCTGGATCCTGAGGCTCAGCGGCCTCAAGGCATCGTGATGGGGAAGCCATTTCCATTCTGTCCTTTTTAGCTAGTTTTGTTCTTCATGAACTGGGTTGTCTGCACTCTAATGGAGGGGATCAAGGACAGGAGATTTCCTACTGCATTCTGTTTATGCTATAAACACATTAAGTCTCCTAGTTGGGCAGAGTCCTGCTCAGGCCCAGCAATCTCTTAAGTCAGCCATGACTTCATAGTCTGACTAACCTTTTCAGGAATTGAGTTTGAACAGAAATGAAAGGAAAAGGGTGGCTCACTGATGAATAAGTAGTTACTAATATAATAGTATGATATTAATTTATCTCATACCCAAATAGCTTCACAAACTCAATGTGTTATTACAATGAGATTTTAATGCTTAAATGTCTTGTTTCGTATATGCCTTGCAGATTGTACATTTTCAACATAAACTACAAAGTTTTTAAAATATATTTAAAGTCGTGTTTTGACAACTCTCATTCCTCACAAGAAAAGAATCATTAAGGTCAGGGGAAATTATGTGGAAAACAGAGGAAATTAGGCCTATTGTTATACTGATAATTTATATAGACTGTAAGATATAGCAGAATTTTACTCAGGAAGACCTGGGTTTGAATTTTACCTCCTCTATTTACTAGCTATGCAACACTGAGTAAATCATTTATCCTCTCTAAACCTTGTCTGTTTCATCATAAAATGGGAATAGAAGATGGTGGAGTAAAGGCAGAGACTAGCCTGAGCTCTCCCCCAAACCTCTCCAAATATCTTTTTTTTTTGTTTGAGGGGAGAATGCAAGGCCATTGGGGTTAAGTGACTTGCCCAAGGTCACATAGTTGGTAAGTATGTTCTACATACCTTTAAAAACTATAACAAATTCTAGAGCAGCAGAATCCAAAAAAGATAGAGCTAAATAAATTTGCAGCCCAAGAAAACTTGGAAGATTGACAGGAAAGGTCTGTTGCACCAGAGTGAGAGACAAATGCAAATCCAACACAGGCTGTGCCAGCACAGACTGGGCCCTAAAAAATTTAGAACAAGCCTTGAGAGTGATTGAATTGTCAGTGGCAGTGACTGCTTCCAGAGCTCTCAGCCCACAGATGGTAATGGGGTGGGAGAACTAGTCAGAAGGAGATTACAGGAGTCTTTTTGCTAGCACTGAGAAAGGACTCTATTGCTTTGTCCATTCTCAGTTCCTGGTGGCAGTCCTAGGTGGCAGTCCCAGGGTGAGGAGGAGCACTTGCACAACAGAGCTTGTAGCCACAGTGGAGGTGGGACACTCCTCACATTTACAGGGCAGAAAAGAGTGCATGTGGTCACTCACAGACCAGAGCACAGGCCAGGAAAGTAGTAAACACCTCTCTTTAGATCATACCACTTTGGAAGTACTGAAAACTTACAAGTCACTAGAAGTATCTCTAAAAACTACTGCACAAAACCCCTGTAGCTTGAGACAGTATGACCTCCACCCTGGAAGTAGAGCTCTACTTTAACAAAGAGTTAAAAGTCAAGTAATGTGCTGGGAAAATGAGTAGACAACAGAAAAAAAAAAAACTCTGAGTATAAAAAGTTATTATGGTGACAATGAAGTTCAAAACATACACTCAGAAGACAGGAAAGTCAAAGCTCCTATATCTAAAGCCTCCAAAAAAATATGAATTAGTCTCAGACCTTGGAAGAGCTCAAAAAGGATTTTGAAAATAAGTAAGAGAGGCAGAGGAAAAATTGTGAAGAAAAATGAGAATGATATAAGAAAATCATGAAAAATGACTTAACAGCTTGGTAAAGGAGTCCCCCACCAAAAAAAAAAAATACAGAAGAAAATAACACATTAAAAAATCAGACTAGGCCAAATGGTAAAAGAGGTACAAAAAGCCAATGAGGAGAAGAATGCCTTAACAAGCAGAATTTCCCAAATTGAAAAAGAGCTACAAAAGCTTACTGAAGAAAATATTTCCTTACAAATTAGAATTGAGCAAATGGAAGCTAACGATTTTATGAGAAATCAAGAAACAATAAAGCAAAACCAAAAAAATGCAAAAAAAAAAAATAGAACACAATGTAAAATGTCTCATTGAAAAAAACAACTGACCTGGAAAATAGATCCAGGAGAGATAATTTAAAAATTATTGGATTATCTGAAAGCCCTGATCAAAAAAAAAAAGAGCCTAGACATCATCTTTCAAGAAATTATCAAGGAAACCTGGCTTGATATTCTATAACCAGAGGGGAAAATAGAAATTGAAAGAATCCACCAATCATCTCCTGAAAGAAATCCCAAAATGAAAACTTCCAGCAATATTATAGCCAGATTCCAGAGTTCCCAGGTCAAGGAGAAAATATTGCAAGTAGCTAGAAAGAAACAATTAAAGTATCATGGAGCCAGAGTCAGGATAACACAAGATTTAGTAGCTTCTACATTAAAGGATTGGAGGGCCTGGAATGTGATATTCTGGAGGGCAAAGGAGCTAGGATTACCACCAAAAGTCACCTACCAGCAAAACTGAATATAATCCTTCAGGGAAAAGTAGGATAATTCAATGAAATTGAGGATGTTGAAGCATTCTTGGAGAGGAAGAATGGGGTAAATTATTTCACATAGAAGAATCAAGAAAAAGCATTTACAGTGGAGGGGAAGAGGAGGGATTATCAGGGGAGTGAGTGAAACTTACTGTCATACAAAATGGCTCAAAGAGGGAATAACATACATGCTCATTTGGGTATCAAAATCTATCTTACCCTATAGGAAAATAGGAAGGGAAGATGATAAGAGAAGGGGGGGGGCAGTGATAGAAGAAAGGGCAGATTGGGGGATGGGGTCACCAGAAGCAAAATACTTTTGAGGAGGCAGAGGGTAAAAGCAGAAAGAGAATAGAAACAATGGAGGGAATAGGATGGAGGGAAATACAGTTAGCCATAGTAACTGTGAAAAAAAAATTCAAAGCAAGTTTCCTTAATAAAGGCCTTATTTCTCAAACATATAGAAAACTGAGTCAAATTTATAAAAAAAAATAAGAGCCATTCTCCAATTGATGAATTATCAAAAGATATGGTCAGTTTCCAGATGAAGTCAGTAAAGGTATTTATAGCCTTATGAAAAAATATTCTAACTCATTATTGATTGGAGAAATGCAAATTAAAACAATTTTGAGGTACTACCTCATAACTATTAGATTGGCTAATAGGTCAGAAAAGGTAAATGACAAGTGTTGGAGAGGATGTAGGGAAAATGAAACATTAATGCACTATTAGTAGAGTTGTGAACTGATTCAACCATTCTGTAGAGCAATTTGGAACTATGCCCAAAGGGTTATAAAACCATGCATACCCTTTGATTTAGCAATACTACTACTAAGTCTGTATCCCAAAAGAGATAAAAAATGAAAAGGGAAAGGATCTATATGTACAATAATATTAATAGCAGGTCTTTTCTGGGGGCAAAGAATTAGAAGTAGAGGAGATACCCATCAATTGGGGAATGGCTGAACAAAAATTGTGATGTGATTATGGTGGAACTGATGTTCTGAATACAGATTGAAGTATACTTTTTTAACTTTATTTTTTTGAGTTTTTTGTCTATGTTTTCTTTCACAACATGACTATTATGGAAATGTTTTACATTACTACACATGTATAACCTATATCAAATTGCTTGCATTCTCAATGTGGGGGGTAGCTGAAGCGGTGTAGGGAAGAAGGCAGAGAATTTGGAGCTCCAAGTTTTAAAAATGAATGTTAAAAATTGTTTTTACATATAACTGTGGAAAATGAAATACTAAATAAATAAAATAAAATAGGAATAATAGCATTTTTTTAGGGTTTTGTGAGAGCCAAGTAATATTATGTATGGAAAGTACTTTGTGGATCTAAATGTTATATAAATGTGCACTGTCATTATCATCATTGTTAGATTTACAAGTATTGGCAGTCAGTGATAAATAGACTCATAATTAAGTTATGTGCAGCTTTAGTGGGGAAATCGGCATCTCATTATTTTCCTGAAGTGCTCAGAATTCCTTTGCCAATGGAGAAAACACCTGAAATTCATCTGCTAATGGAGAAAACAAGAAATATAGAATTTATATGATAGAAGGATTTGACTTGTTCTGCTTGTCACTCCAGGGCAGAAACAGAACCAGGTGACAGATAAAGCAATGAGGTTGATTTTAACTCAAGATGTAGAAAAACATTTCCTAAAAATTAGTAATTTCCAAAAGTAGAAAGGGAATAAGTTCTCCTTCACTGGAGGTAAATGAGCAGAGTTGAACTGACCATTTCAAAGACATGGAAGGCAAGATTTATATATGTCAGAGTGGGACATGATGGATTCGAAGGTTCTTTCCAACTTCTAGGATTATAAGCCATTTCTTGTATAGAAAAAATAGAAGATACAGTTACTGACTTCAAAATAATTGAATGATGAAAGAAGGTGAAATACCCATAAAAATGGAAAGAGCTGGTTATTATATGTTTGTTTAGCTAGAGGCCAAGCAGCAAAATTCTCTTTCTTTGGCAGGACTGAAAAATGTTGTGAATATGTAGCAATTCAAGTTCTAGCAGGAACTAGGCTTGTAGGGTAAGGGACAGCTGCCTAGTGTCCCAAGAGTCATTCATAACAATGGACTGCCTAAATATACTATATCACTTTATTTGGCAGGGAGACCGTGAGTATTTTCAGAAGCCTCCCTTCAGAAAATAGTTATTGCCACCTACCCACTGCCCCAGAAACCAAAGGAGTCACAAAACAACCTATTACCACCACCATACCTCTGGCCTCATTTCCTGCTATCCTATCATTGTCTAGTTCTGGGATTGGCACAGGTCTTGGGTCCCAGACTCATATCCCACCTTGGGGAATGGGGTTGAATAATAAGAAGACAGGGAAAGAGTAGGGAGTGGCAGGATGGTGTCAGGGGACAAAGCTGTCATGTCAGGCACCATCTGGTCCTTGGTAACACAGAATAGGGATGGAGAATGAAGAGGGAGGTCAGTGGCCTTGTTATGTCATCATTTGGCACTTCTTTCCTTTGTAGTATATCATGATCCACCTGACTCTCTATCCCTGTATTCTGGGATACTCCATTTTCACCTGTAAGACTGGCCCTGTTCTAGTCTCTGGTACAAATGTGGTCCCCAGGTAGTTTCCATGGATACTTTTAGGCTTTAGTATTAAGTCAGCCTCACTACTTGTCTGCTCTAATAATAATGGGGAAGTGAGGTGGCAAAGTAGATTGAGTGCTAGACTTGAAGTCAGAAAGACCGTAATTCAAATCCTGTCTCAGACACTTACTAGCTGTAGGACCCTGTGGTCCTTTCACTTAACCTCTTGTAGTCTCATCTGTAATAAGGAGATAAAAATAAAAACTATTTAACAAGAGTGTTGTGAGAGGCAAATAGTTATCTTGGGTAAAATACTTTGCAAACTTTATAAGTACTATATAAAGGATTACTATTATGAAAGCTCTTATTTATACTGGCAGGTAGGTTTATTAAGTGCTTTCTGGTTTACCAAGCATTTTTCATACTCTTCTTTTTGGTCTCACTATTAGTCCAGGGAGAGAGAAAAGTAGTACAAGAGTTATTGCCTATTTGGCAGAGGAAGAAATTGACATCCAATGAGAGGTGAGGGCTGACCCCTATGACACAGAATGAATTAGTGATAGGTTTTCAGGTGACCAAACTCCAAATCCATTAATACAGAGGACATTAGAGTAGGAAGGCACCTTTGAGATTTCTTTGAGCTCTGACATTCAATCTGTAAAATAATACAATAAATTCAATTTAGTAAACATTTATTAAGCACCTACTATATGCCAGGTGCTATTCTAAGCACCACTGAATACTGAGGATACAGATAAAAAAAAATTATCCCTGCTTTCAAGGAGCTTATAATCTAATAAGGTAAGACAATATACAAAAGGAGTCAGGAAAAGGAGGGGGGCAAGGAAAAGGAGGGTCCCTTGTGCAGGGACATCTTATTTGGTGGAGTTGAAACAGGGCAGAGAAGCAGATATAAAGTGTAGGGAGCTGAGAGTAGGGTTTTGTTCTTTGTAAAGAAAAGCTTTGAGAGGAATTTGGTACTCTAAACCCCAGCCTTCCAGAGGGGAAATGGAGTTGTGGGAGTTGGTATTCGGACTTGAATTAGTAGCATGGTAATGAGATTAGAAGTGAAGGGTTAATCTTGCCAGGGAGGGAAGTGACTACAAGTAAGAAGAACAATTAGAAGGCAATTATCCTAGTTTAGTTAAGAGGTGATTAGAGACTGAAATAGAGTGGTTGAGATATGGGAAATGTGAAGATAGAATCAAGAATCCATTCTATAAGTGAGAGGGAAGAAAATGAAGAAAACTCAAGAAACTCTGTGAGGTAGATCTGGATGATTCGGAGATCAGTAATGACATCTAAAGAAAAAAGGGGAAGGTTGGAGGAAGGAAATTTTTAAGGAGATGATAAAAATTTCCACTGTAGGAATATTGCAATTGATATGCCAATGAGATATCCAGGTGGAGATATCCAAAACAAAGTTGGTGATAGGAGACCAGAGTTGAGCAGAAGTTGAGAGTTGGATACAGAGATATAGGAGAACTCTTCGAGGATTGTTTTGTGATACCCACCCATAGAGAGTGGGATATAAAAGGTAAAACAGCAAAAGTAACTGAAAAAGAGGGGTAAAAAATTGAGAGGAAGTTTAGAAGGGAGTTGTATAATAGAAGTCAAATGAAGAGCATATGCAGGAGAAGTGGTGATCAATAGTTCAAGAGCTATAGAGAGGTCAAAGTATTTGAGGCCTAAGAAAGGCCTATTGGACTTGCTTGGTAGTAAAGAAATCATTGACAACCTTAGAGAGAGATGTTTCAGTAGAATTGTGGGATTGAAAGTTTAACTGAAAGGTTTCGAGAAGTGAATAGGTGTTAGGAATTAAAATCTGTGAGAGTAAATGAGTCTTTTTGAAGCCTAGCTGTGAAATAGAAGAGATATATTGAATGACAGTTTGAAGGAATAGAAGGGAAAAGTGAAAGTTTTTTTGTTTTTTTTTAAGGATGAGGGTCACCCAGACATGTCTATACATAGGAGGAAGGAGCCATTAGAAGGCAGAAAAAACTGAAGAGGAAAAGGGAAAATGTGACTGTTCAATGAAGCAAGCTACCAAAAGAGATAAGAGAAAAAAAATGGAATCAAAATACACATAGAAAGATTGATCTTCAAAAAGATACCTCTTCCTGTGAGACTGGAGAAGAGGATAGGTCAAGAGATGGAGGAGGGCTGTGGGGAAGAATGGGAGAAATCAGAGAGCTCACATGAGTGGCGTGGATTCTACCAATAAAATAGCAAGATTGAGCACGTGTGAGAGAGAGAGAGAGAGTGAGAGAGAGAGAGAGAGAGAGAATTTGCAGTGGGTGTCACAGGATATTGTAGAAATTTAGTCAAACCACCAAGAAATTATGAAGCACTTATATTGTGCCAGACATTTTCCTAAGCACTGGAGCTATAAAAGCAAAAACAAATAATAGCAACAAAGCAACTCCACAGTTCTCACAGAGAGCACTATGAATATGCATTCTAATGGTAGAGACATACAGAGTGTATAAAGGTATTCTGAAAGCAACAAGCATTAGCAGCTGGGAGAACCAGGAAAGGTCATCTATGAAAGGTAAGATTTGAGCTCAGTCTTGAAGGAAGATGGTGATCAGGGAGAGAAATCTAAAAGTAGCTGGCAGCTACTGCAAAAGCAGTGAGAAAGGAAATAGAATGTCCCGAGATGAATAGAGTCACTGGAGGGCCTCTGAGGAGTTTACCTCACAAAGAATGGAGAGCTGGACTAAGACAGGAGCTTAGAAATTGGAGCAGGAACAAAGGCAGAGGACTCACCAGACAAGATAGTATTGGACTCCAGAGAGATAAATCTGTGGCATTGTCTGGTCCATTCCTACTGGCGCTGGAGATTCCAATGGCTTGGTTCTGAGTCCAGTCTCACTTCTTCTACCAATTAACATCAACTAGATGGAACTGGTCTCTAACCTGTGGGTGGCTGGAGCTGAACAGAGGAGGCTAGAGATCGGAAAGTCAGGGATCAAACAGAAGTTTAATTTTAAAGTGAGGGAAATGGCTTGCAAGCAAGGATGCATGTACCAGAGCCCTGTCCTGTGTGTGTGTGTGTGTGTGTGTGTGTGTGTGTGTGTGTGTGTGTTGGGGGAGGGGGGCACGGCGGAGAGAGACCTAAGGCAGGGTGGGGAGATCTCAATTCCTTATACCAATGATCTATTGGGGAGATTTATTCCTTATACCAATGGCTGCACAATGATCTGTTGCCATGACAATAAGGGCTAACAGCAACAATGAGACAAGTTTGATTCACAGCAGGGCTTCACTACCAGAACACGGATACAGCAGGTACTTGTGCAAGCTCAGAGAACCCCTGATGTTGGTAAAAGGAATAAAATAATTATATGAAAGAGTTTTGGGATTTTGCTGTACCTGAGATCATCCAGAGGGTGAGCGCAAAGGATTGTTGTTATGCCAAGCTCAGGGCACTGCTTGCTTGCTGGGCCTTAGTTGTGGAAAATAAAGTGTCTCCTAATATCTTGATGGGGTCATGTGTTTGACAACTCTGCTCTACAGTATAATATATTGGATTTTGTGTGTGCGTGTGTGTGTTTATCTAAGTCTATTATATGAGCAGTATAGAGAACTCCCAGCATAGATAACTTCTGCCAAAGCACATTGACAAGTCCTCTATAACATATTGGGGAAGAGAGGGATTAAGAGGTTAAGTGATTTGTCAGTTTTAGGTCATACTCAAACTTGATCTCAGGCCAATTTTCAAGCCACTATTCAGTACTTCCTCCCTTCAGGCTGGAGAAACATGAACAAATGAAGACTCAATAGAAATTTGATTCTCTAACTAGACTTTCTGTTTATGCGCTTTTGGAAAACTCTCAGCAACATGTATCCATGTACCTCTAGCTATTCAGAATGCCTTTGGTATCCCTAAGCTCTTGGGATGCTCAACTCTCCCAAAAGATGTGCACACAGGTAAACATATGGTATTGATGTCTGTCACTGTGGGGAATCAATCACACTGTGCTCTGGACTCTATTCCTTTGAAAACTTGACAGGTTGACAAATATAGTCCTTCAATGGGACAAAGTACCCTTGCTGTTAAAGAAAAAGTAAAAAAAGCTATTTGTGTGCATTTCTAAAGTGTTCTTAGTGTGACTCTAATTGTCAGGTAACAGTATTCATTTAGCAATCTGAGAAGTGAATGTCATGAGGATGATTAATGCACATCAATAATTCTCACTTTGTGAATCTAAAAACCCTATATTTCTTACAACTATCTTGGCACTTTCACTCCCAGTCTTTAGGATGGATTTAATACAGAGGCCTTTAGCAAGTCTTTTATTTAGCAGAGTAGATTAATTTTATAAAACAGAATTGGGTTATTTTAATATACTATGAAGCATCTCATTTATTAGTTTAATTTAATTAAGAATGCTATTACGTCTGAAGGAAAGCATGCAAAATTTGGGAGCATTAGTCCCCGATATTTGATTATTTGATAATCTTCAAAGTTTAGGAATATATCTTCCTGTCACAAGGAATGGAAGTTTCATTGTAAAAATGCTTTTCTTAAAAATGCCAAATCTTTTGGAAATTCCTTTTTCACCACAATTAACCTTTCCCCGCCTTTTTGAAAACTCAATGTTAACATGTCAGATTGCTATTTAAGTGGACATATAATATCTGGTTCTGTTCAGAGCCAGCTTTATCATCTCCAATTCTCTTACAATTAGATGTACTTTTTCAAGCTTCTTAGGATAAAACTACAGTGCCTATCTCAAAGCCCAGTTATGGGACTTTCTCCTTACTGGTAGAAATGAAGACCCTGCCTTCTGTGGGTACAGGGAGTGAGGAGTGGAGCAGAATTGGAGAGAAACAAAAGGGCTTCATTCTTGGTAAATCCTTCTTGTTACTCTTCTGGGAAAATTTCCTTTGGAGACTTATCAAGCTTCAAGTCTTTATAACTTTTCAAATGTCAAGTTCTTCTGGCTTCCATTTCCAAGAGAGAAGTTAAGAGGCCAACTATATTTCAGGTTCATGAAGGAAAAGACCCTAGGAAGATGTGAATGGGGCTGGCAGTTTCACCCTTTCTCTACCTCCAGCTGGCTGCACTAGTGACTTCAGGCAGTTTCCCCTTGGAGGAGATCCAGGAAACTTGGTTAATCTGAGTTATCTTGCTCCCAATGGTAGAGTTCCTTCAGTCTGTGTTGTTTGGTAAACATTCTCTGAAGTGTGCCTTCTCTGATTTGTTTCAATGTGATTTGGATAAATAGGTTTCCTTGCTATTCACTATATGTGTTCATTGTGGAAGTGGTATTTGATGGGGAAAGGATCAAGCCTTAGATACATAGCTTGGAGAACTTTATTCCAACCAATAAAAATTTAAAAAAAAAGTTAGATTGAACCCCTAGATGATGTCCCCTACAAGAACAATATTTAAGGGAGCAGATAGATAGGCTTTTAGCCTAGAGCCCCTCTCTCTCTGAGGAGAACAGAGCAGGCCCCACCTTCCTGTTTCCCCTCTGGGCAGGAATGGAAGTCTGCCTTGGAAAATGGTTAGGGGAAAATAGGCCAGAGATGTTCATTCTTCTTCCCTTAGAGGCACACAAGAACAGTCCTCACAACATTGTCTCCTGTCTATACTTCGGGTCTTCACTGGTCATGTGGAGCCTCTCTCTTTCCCTATAATAGCTCACAATTAAATAACCCTATTCATTTAGAAATGTGCTTTCTTCAGAACAGTTCTCTGAAGTAAGATTCTTCCTGTATTACTTCCATTTATACATGAGGAAAAGGATGTTTGCAGTAGTTGAACGATTTGCCCACAGTCACAGAGAAGCAAGTCGGAGAGTAGAATTTCCTTCTCTTTTCAAGTCTATGATCATGGATTACCAAGTCTGTGGTTACTACATGTAATCACTACCAACCAATATATATTTATTAAGTTCTTATTATGTAGTAGTAGTGTTCCAGGCTTGGGGGATAAAGCAAAAAATAGTACCACTCTGTCAGCAAGCAGCATACATTCTAACAGTGAATATAGCATGGGCTCATGCAAGTATAGAGAAGACATGCAAAAGCTACAGGATATAACTTTGTAGGGGAAGAACCTAGAAGGTGGAGAGGTTAGGCCCAAAAGGCTTTGGTGGTACTTGAGCTGATTTTTGAAGGAAAGGAAAACTCTCAAGAGACATAGGTAAGAAAATAGAGCATTCCAGATCTTAGGGAATTTTAATGCAAAGGAAGAAATAGGATATGGAATGCTGTGTGTGAAAAATAGTGAGAAGACAAGTTTCACTAGATTATAGTTTGTGTGAAAGGGGGGCCGGTTTATGTACAATGAGCTTGGAAAGGTAGAGCAGGGCCAGGTTTTGAAGAGTTTTAAATTTAAATAGAATGGTTTAGGAAACCATTGGAGTTTATATAATACTCTGGTTGTATGAGCATAGATTGGAGAGAGAAAACTTGAGGCAGAAACACTACTTAGAATGCCATTGTGATGACTATGTAAGTAGAGAGAAGGGAGAGATGTAGGAGATGTTGTGGAGCTAGAAATGAAAAGAGTTGACAAATGATTGAATAAGTGGTGTATGTGAGAGCGTGGAGATGAAGATAACAATATGGTTGAGAACTTGGATATCAGTGTCTTGCACAGAAATAAGGAATTTAAGAAGAGGAGATCTGTGGATAAAGATGAGTCCTCTTTTGGACAAGTTGAACTTGAGATGATCAGAGGATATACACTTTAATATGACTGATAAGCAATCGGCAGTGTGTACCTGGAATCTGGTATAGATATTAGGTCTGGTTATATAGATCTTGCATGGAAGCATCAGGATCAAGATGTCAATTAAATCCATAAGACTTGATAATTTTAATAAGTAAGAGGTTATAGAGATAAATGACAAGAGATACCAGAACAAAGTCTTGAGGGTCCACCCATAATAAGAAGCTATGACAAGGATCGTGATATAACAGAGGAGATGAAATGCAGTGATTAGACAAGTAGAAGAAGAATGAAGTTTGCAATATTTGGAAAACCAAGAAAGGAGACAGTATCCTGGAGGAGAGAGTGGGCAAGTCAAAATCTGTAGCAAGGTCAAGAAGGTTGAGGAATCAGGAAAAGGAAACATAACTGATAAGCATCAGAGGTGGAATATAAACCTTGCCCTCACTTTATTCCAAGTCTAGTGCTCTTTCCATTATATTATTTTATCTCCTCTAATAGATTGATAATGATTATGTTAGAATGTAGGTAGAATGCTCTCCCCATCCTCAGCTTTCCTGATGGGGTACATTTGAATCTAGGACTGCTACATAGGAGAATGAGGGCAATTTCACTTGTCCAGATTGGGGCTAGTTGTAGAAAGCAAACAGCATTCTCTTTATATAATAACAAGAAAGTTGGGTGCTATGACATCTATTTAAGAATCATAGAGGATAATGGGGCCAACTAGACCCGAGGAATTTTAACAAAATATCATATTACTAAGTTCTAGCTGTAATAGCAGCACCCATAGAAACCATCCAATCTGGGACTAAGTAGGTTCATTTTATTAGATACTAAGAAGTGGGCAGTTTATGTGATGAAAGTAAGGGATAAAAATGGACCGTTCCAAAACTCCACTTAGAATCACTACATAGAATGTTTGTTGGATATTCTGAGAAGAACCTTAGAAACAACATGGACAAAAGTCACAGAGGTTGAGAAGACTTGGATCAGAAGACACAGCTACATTAAAAAGTTGAAGCCCTTTTAATTACCTTGTTTTCTCTATTGTTTGTGAATGTATATTCTATTTCCCCTGTAAATAAATCCTAGAAAAACACATTCTTATTCAAAGAGGGGAAGTTGGAGTATATTTCAGAATCAAGCATTGAGTATGCTGGGAGCACCAGAAGGGGGGAAAATACACACACGTACACATTCTCATACACACACACACATCCATGTATACCATATTCACATCGAGTGCTATGATATCATGAGATATCATATATGTATGCACATATACATGTATATGAAGTAGAGGAGTCCATATGTAGATGTGTATATATGCATTTATATATGTATATGTGTGTGTATATTATATGTATCCACACACATATGTGTGTGTATGAGAGAGAGAAAGAGAGAGAGAGAATGAGAATGAACAGAAATCCTTTTAAACCTGGGACCAAAGAAAGCATAAAAACCAAGGTTAGGGGTTTATTTCTTGAAATGAGAGTATTAGTGATCAAGAAAGTAAAGAAAAAATGAAATAAGAAAGCCCTGTGGTCAGTCTCTGGAATTATTTCTACATAGTTGGAATTCCTAAGAAGCTTGAGATCAGCAAAGATTGCTCATGTCTAAAAGCTTCATACAAGCTGTAGAGTGCACACGGAAGGAGAGAAAGGCACATCTTTTTCTTGGTGAAGGCTAAGGGGCTAGCTACTTATGGGCTGATTTTTATGCATATAAGCTGTAGGTTTTATTTTGCTGCCAAATAGAAAAGCCACCTTCCCTCTACTAAATATCTTCTTGAGCCATTGCCTAGCTTGGGTTTGAGTGAGGAGAAAAGAGTGAAAAAGCTTAGAGCCTGAGCCAAATGTATTTATTTGCTTATCTTAGGAGATAAGCCTGTGTTGCTAGTTACCAATTGATTCCTTATGGATGGAGAATCCTTGATTCTAGGAACCAGCATTATTAGTATCTAAGTTAATGTTAAACATTAGGAAGCACATTGTAGAGGAAAGAGAGGTAGGTTTGGATTCATAATGATTTGAGTTCAAATCCTGCCTTTGACATACACAGTGTGACAGTGATTAGTTAATTTCTCATTATACTTAGGCTCCTAAGACTAGAATTTACAAAGGAAATAGTTGTTCCTATACTGATGAATTCACAAATCTTTCCAAAAACAAAACCCAAAACTAAACAACTGTTAACAGCAAAATAACAACAACAACAGGCACACACACACACACACACACACAATAACTAAATATAGCAAAGGACACAAAAACAAAGGCTGATAAAAATTTATTTGAATTTGACACTTCAGTTTTTTGGCTTGAATGTATGACTGCCATTGCTGCTGTTCCCTTTTAGGACACATGCATTAATAGTGTCTGACGTAGATAATTTGGTATCACAAAAATGTTATTTTGTCGGATTTGGGAGGAAATCACCAATAGAGATGCTGGTCATAAAAATTCATTGTTATAACAGCTGCTTGATTGTAAAATTATTGCATAAAAAGCTTATAAATACTTGAATTGCACATTTATTTAGAGAGAAAGTAGTACTTTGTAACTTTTTTAATTATTTAAAAATATTTTCAGTAATGAGTCCAAAACAAATTTCAGAATAACTGCTTGATTTCCAAAAAAGGCTAAGGCAATGCAGCATGTCAGTAGTTGAGAATACTATGCTGCTGAAGAGTGAAATGTATGCCAAAATCTAAATTGCAGCTCTCAGGGTGGTGGCGTCCTTATTTCATTGCTTTGTTTTAGGCTATGGCATTATTATAACTACTGATCAAGCAGTTGTGGAAATACTTGGAAGCCCAGAAGCCCAATGGCCTTTTCAGAGCCTAATTTGAAGTCAGTCATAGTAGGGTCCTATTCATTCAGGAACAGGATATTCAGTGTTATCAAGGGACTCTAAATTAGTACCTAGCCTTACTCACTGAATGGGCTTTACCTCAGACAACCTGGCAAAGACCTTAACTTAAAAAGGCCAAGGTCTCCCACTGCATCTGGGGCCATCTCTAGTTGTTCTGATATATAATTTTCTAATGCAACTAGATGACTCCGGAGGAAAGAGTGTGGCTGCTGACTTTGCCTCACTTAAATCCAATTCACTTGTAAGTCAAGACATCACCTTACTGATGCCGTTGGTCCTCTTCCAGAAAGAAGGGCAAACAAAAATTTAGTACCGCATCATGGTTTTAGATGGGAGCATCTAGGTTAGCACCAGATTTGAGTAGAAATCCAGCCTGAGACACTAGCTGTGTGTTCCTGGGCAATTCATTTAACCCTATTTGCCTCAGTTTCCTCATCTGTAAAATGAGCTGGAGAAGGAAATGGCAAACCACCACAACACCTTTGCCAAGAAAACTCCAAGTGGAGTCTTGAAGAATCAGACACAACTGAAATGACTGTAAAACAACATTCTTTTAGAATTATTATTAGCTGAACTCTCTTAACTTACAAGAAAAACCAGTTACTCCAGTGTCTCTAGTCTGCTTGAGGAAAAGACAGAAGACAATTTAGATTTCATTAAAAACAGAGTAAGAGAGGACCTCTTTCATAGGGGGAATCATATTCAAGTTGTCCCAGCATTGCAGAGCAGTTTGGTAATTTACTTATTTTACAGTTAAAGATCATTAAAAGCGTCTCTTCTGAAAAATTTGTTTGGGAACTAAAGTTTTTTTTTTCTTATGCTAGTCATCTATGGTAACAGCTGGACATGTCAGAAGAGTTAATATTCATGGGATTATCCAACATTCTTCTGAACATACCCTCTTCGTTTTGCTCCTCAAGAACTCTGTTTTCTGGAAGAGGGTAGATTCAATGTTTTGACTTTGTTGCAACAAAATAAGGGGCATGGAATTTATTAAGACTATTCCTTGGTCTTCTACTTTGCTTATGGTATATATCACTTTCTCTTCCCATTCAGTTTTTTCCTAAGGTCTGTTATATCTAACTTTTCTAATATTCTACCTACTTCCTTAGTTTCTTTCTTGTTTATCCTTTGGTTAGACTGATCTAATTCTGAGAGGCAAGAGTTGAG
The DNA here is from genome assembly GCA_028646595.1 of Phalanger gymnotis. Taxonomy (NCBI): domain Eukaryota; kingdom Metazoa; phylum Chordata; class Mammalia; order Diprotodontia; family Phalangeridae; genus Phalanger; species Phalanger gymnotis. The sequence goes on along the minus strand of CM053627.1, from coordinate 106,221,035 downwards.
TTTCCTGCTAGTATAGCTTTGCTGTCTATTTCTTTCTATAATTCACTTAATTTCTGGTTTAAGAATTTGGATGCTATACTACTTGATGCATATATGTTTAGTATTGATGTTGTTTCATTGTGTCTGGTGCCTTTTAACAAGATGTAGTTTCCTTTCTTATATCTTTTGATCAGGTCTATTTTTGCTTTTTCTTTGGATCGGGATTAGTCTTCCTGCTTTTTTTGTTTTTACTTCAGCTGAAGCATAATAGATTCTCCATCCCTTTACCTTTACTCTGTATGTGTCTTTCTGCTTCAAGTGTGTTTCTTGTAAACCACATATGATTTTTTGATCCACTCTGCTGTCTACTTCTATTTCATGGGAGAGTTCACCTTATTCACATTCACAGTTATGGTAACTACCCATGAGTCTCCCTCCAAACTATTTTCCTCTCTCCTTTTGCTTTTTTCTTTCCTCAGCAGTGTCTGGCTTCTACCTACCACCTCCCCTGATCTGCCTTCCCTTCTGTTAGTCCCCACCTCCACCCCACTGCATTACCTAATCTTTTCCCCTCCTACTTCCCTGTCAGGTAAAATAGATTTCTATATTCAACTGATTGTATATATTATTCTCTCTTTGAGCCAATACTGATGAGGGCAAGATTCAAACAATACTCATCACTCACCCTTCCAAGTTCCTCTCCACTGTAATAGGTCTTTTTGCACCTCTTCATGGGAAATAATTTACCCCATTGTACCTTTCCCTTCCTTCTGCACCCATTGTACACCTCTTTCTCATCCCTTAATTTTTTATGTCATTCCCTCAAATTCATTTTATACCCATACCCTCTATCTGTGTATATTCCTTCTTGCTATATTGTTAGCACTACAATTTTTAAAGAATTACAAGTATTTGGGGCAGCTAGGTGTTGCAGTGAGTAGAGCACTGGCCCTGGAGTCAGGAGACCTGAGTTCAAATCCGGCCTCAGGCGCTTGACACATTTACTAGCCTTGGGCAAGGCACTTAACCCCAATTGCCCTGCCTTCCCCACTCCAAAAAAAAAAAAAAAAGAATTACAAGTATCATCTCCCAATGTAGGGGTGTAAATAGTTTAGCTCTATTGAATGCTTTATGTTTTCTTTTCCCTTTTTACCTGTTTATGCTTCTGTTGGGTCTTGATGTTGGAGATCAAATGTTTTTTTTAGTTCTGGTCTCCTTATGAAAGCTTGAAATTCTTCTATTTCATTGAATAACCATTTTTCCCCTTGATGTGTTATGCTTAAGTTTGCTAGGTATGTAATTCTTAGTTGTACTTCTAGCTCCTTTGCCTTCTGGAATATCACCGCTCCATGACCTCTAATCCTTTAATGCTGTAGCTGCCTAGTCCTACGTAATTCTGATTGTGACTCCCTGCTATTTGAGTTGTTTCTTTCTGGCCACTTGTAGTATTTTTTCTTGACCTGATTGTTCTGAAATTTGGCTGAAAAACTCCTTGGAGTTTTTATTTTGAGATCTCTTTCACGAGGTGATTGGTGGATTCTTTTAATTACTATTTTGCCCTCTGGTTCCAAGATATCAGGGCAATTTTCCTTCATAATTTCTTACAATGTGCTGTCCAGATCCTTGATTATGGCTTGATTATATCTTTTTTTCCATTTGACCAATTCTACTTTTTAAGCAGTTTCCCAAATTGTTGACTCTCTTGCATTGCTCTCATTTCTTTTCCCAATTTTTCTTCTACCTTTCTTATATAATATTTAAGTGCCTTTTTGGGCTCTTGAAGTAGGAAGGCTGAATTTATAATCTCAAATATAATCATGTATATGTTTGAATGGTTGGAAATCGCAAGGTATGAGAGATTCTCTAAGTAGAATGCAATAAAACAGTTATTTAGGCTCCACAGAAACAAATTCACGAACTAGCATCCCCATTTCAACACTTTGATCACAAGCTTCCAGGCCCAACAAGTCTGCCTCACAAGAGTAACCAGGAGGCCACAGAAAAACAAGATAGTATTTAGCCAAATCGTATTTACTGGCCCCAAGTCCTTGCTCGCACTCTTGGGTCTACACACGGGTCAGCTCTACTTTCGGGTCAGCTCTGCTTCCGCAGCTCCTGCTTCAGCTTAGGCTTTCTCTTCAGCTTTGGCTGTAGCTGTCTCTGCTGCCATCGCTGCTGCTTCTGCCACACTCTCCAAGCTGTATTCCAGCTAGCTGACTGCTTCCTCTCTCCTTCAGCTCTTAACTCCTGTCACCAACAACCTCTCCAACTGCCTCCCCACTGCTTCTCCAACTGCCTCTAACTGCCTCTTAGCTCTGCTCCAACTGTTCCACAAGCTCCTCCCACCACAGGCTTCTATTGGCTCCAGTGCTAGCCACTCCCCCCAGGGTCCTGGGAGGCTCACATCCACATAGGTTCCACACCCAACAGGGCTCTGGGCCTGGGGCTTAACACTTAGCAAGGCTCAAGGAAATACACTGAATTACTCAAAGAAAACAA
>CM053627.1:106175677-106218057 GCA_028646595.1 Phalanger gymnotis | reverse complement strand
CCCAGCTCTGTGCAGGATAGACCCTACCCAGAGACCATCCAGGCTGTCCTGGGCTGGAGTCCTGCTTCCCTCCACTATTTTGTGGGTTCTGCAGTTCTTCTCTGTTGTCTTTGGTGTTTGTGAGTTGAGAAGTCTGGCAACTGCCACAGCTCACTGATTCAGGGCACCAGAGCATGCTCCACCCAGCTCCTGGTCTGGTTGGTCCACGCCGCCCACGCTGGGCTCTGCTCTACCGCTCCACTCCCAGCTCTGTGCAGGATAGACCCTACCCAGAGACCATCCAGGCTGTCCTGGGCTGGAGCCCTGCTTCCCTCTGCTATTCTGTGTGCTCTGCAGTTCTAGAATTGGTTCAGAGCCATTTTTATAGGTTTTTGGAGGGACTTGGTGGGGAGCTCACTCTAGTCCCTGCTTTCCAGCTGCCATCTTTCACTTTTTCTCTTATTTGGTCAAGGTTAGTGTGCACTGCAGCACAGCTAGGGGGTATAGAGGATAAAGCTCTGGGCCTGGAATCAGGAAGACTTGAGTTCAAATCTGGCCTTAGACACTTACTAGTTCAGTGATCCTGTGCAAGTCACCTAGTATGTTCATTTCAGTTTCCTCATCTGTAAAATGAGCTGGAGAAAAAAAAAAAAGAATTTTTGCCAGGAAAACCCCAAAAGAAGTTAGAGTTAGAAATGACTGAACAATAACACCTAAGTGTGTACCGCATTTTTTTATTCTGATTTTTTTTTTTTTTGTTTTGCAGTATTGCCTAAAATCAAAGGTCTTTCAAATTGCCTTATAGTCTTCATTCTTAATGGTTTTAATTGTATCCTAATTTGTTTTGTATATACAGAAAATGACTAGATCATTTTTTGGGGAAGGGTGTAGTTTTTTTATTTTGTCTGTCTTATATTTTTTGTTTTTTATTTTGTCCATCTTATAGGAAAATTCTTCTACAATGACACTCACACTTGTTTGTTTTTCCCTTCAAATCTTTTTTGTAGCTATTTTTGTACTTTAAAGTTTTAGTTTTGAATTTTTTTGTAACATTCGTATTTGAAGTTCTGAGTTCCAAATACTATCCCTCCATTCCTCCCTACCTTCCCACCTCCCAGAGATGGTAAACAATCAGATATTGGTTATACATGTGAAATTATTTAAACACTTCCATGTTAGTCAAGAACAATAAGACTTGAATAAAAGAAAAAAAATGAAAGTGAAAAATAGTATGCTTCTGCCTGTAGTCAATCAGTTCTTTCTCTGGAGTTTGATAGTATGCTTCATCTTTGTTCCTCTAGGATTATCTTGGATCATTGTGTTGCTGAGTATAGCTAAGTCATTCACAATTCTTCATCAAACAATATTGCTGTTATTGTGTACAACATTATCCTGGTTCTGTTCACTTCCTTATGCATCAATTCATGTAAGTCTTTCCAGGTTTTTCTGAAATCGTCATCATTTCTACAGCATAATTATATTCTATTACAATCATGTACCACGGCTTGTTTACCCATCCCCCAATTGCTGGGCATCCCTTAGATTTCTGATTCATAGCTGCCACAAAAAGAGTGATTATAAATATTGTTGTACTAATAGGTCTTTTCCCCTTTTTTTGGACGTCTTTGAGATATAGAACTAGCAGTGGTATTTCTGGATCAAAGGGCACAGTTTTACAGCCCTTCGGGCATAAGCTGTCCAGAATGATTGGATCAGTTCACAACTCCACCTACAGTGCATTAGTGTCCCAGTTTTCCCACATCCCCTCCAACATTTTCCTTGTTTGTCATATTAGCCAAACTGATAGGTGTGAGATGGTGCCTCAGAGTTGTTTTAATTTGCAATTGTCTGAACAACAGTCATTTAGAGCATTTTTTCCAACATGGCTACAGATAGCTTTGATTTGTCTGAAAACTGCCTGTTCATATCCTTTGACTATTTATCAATTCAGGATTAACTTTCATCTTTACAAATTTGATGCACTTCTCTATCTGAGAAATGAGGCCTTTATCAGAGATAATCATTTTAATTTTTTTTCTCCTTGTAATTTTGATTTTCTGCTTCTTCATAATTTTGGTTGTATTGGTTTTGTGTGTGCAAAAACTTTTTAATTTTATATAATCAAATTATCTATTTTACTATAATGCTCTCTATATCTTCTTTTGTTCTAAATTCTTCCCTTATCCGTCAATCTGACAGGTAAACTATTCTGTACTCTCTTAATTTGCTTATGGTATCACCTTTATGTGTAAATCATGTACATATGTGGACTTAATCTTAATGACTTAATAAGTTGGTGGTTGGCCTTTACCTACTTTCTACCATACTGTTCTACAATTTTCCCAGCAGTTTTTGTCAAATAATGAGTTTTTCTTCTAAAAGCTTGGATTTGGGGGTTTATCATATGCTAGATCATTATGGTCACTTACTATAATGTTATGTATATCTAATCTATTCTACTGACCCAGCACTCTATTTCTTAGCCAGTACAAGATTGTTTTGATAGTTATTGCTTTCTAATAAAGTTTGAGATCATGTATGGTTAGACGACCTTTCACATTGTTTTTCTTTTTGTTCATTCCTTTGATATACTTGAGATTTTGTTCTTCCAATGAATTTTGTTATTCTTTCTAGCTCTATAAATTTTTGATAGTTTGATTGGCACTGAATAAATGGATTAATTTAGATAGAATTATCATTTTTATTATATAGACTCGGCCTACCCATGGGCAATTGATAAATTTCCAATTGTTTAGGTCTGACTTTGTGTGAAAAATGCTTTATAGTTGTGTTCATATAGTTTCTGGGTTTGTCTTGGCAGGTAGACTCCAAAGTATTTTATATTGTCTACAGTTTTCTTTAATGGAATTTCTCTCTTGCTGCTGGACTTTGTTGGTAATACATACATATATATATATATATATATATATATATATATATATATAAATGCTGATGATTTATGTGGGTTCATTTTATATCCTGCAACTTTGCTAAAGTTCTTAAAAATTTCAAATAGTTTTTAGTTGATTCTCTAGGATTTTCAAAGTATAATATTATATCATCTGCTAAGATGACAATTTTGTTTCCTCATTGCCTATTCTAATTCTTTCAATTTATTTTTCTCATCTTATTGCTAATACAAATATCTCTAGTACAATATTAAATAATACAGATGATAATGGGCATCCTTGTTTCAACCCCCCCCCCCGCAATGGTATGGGGAAGGCTTCTAGCTTATCCCCATTATAGATAATGCTTGTTGAGAATTTTAGATAAATATTACTTATCATTTTAAGATAAGCGCCATTTCTTCCTATGCTTTCCCATGTTTTAAATAGGAGTAGGTACTGTATTTTGTCAAAGACTTTTTTGCATCTATTAAGATAATCATGATATTTCCATTTGTTTTATTATTGATAGGGTTAATTTTGATAATAATTTTCTTAATACTGAACTAGCCCTGCATTTCTGGTATAAGTGCCACCTGATTATAGCGTATGATCCTTGTGATATACTGTTGTAATCTCTTTGCTAGTATTTTATTTAAAAGTTTCTTTCATCAATATTCATTAGGGAAATTGGCCTATAATTTTCTTCTCTTTCAGCTTTCCTGGTTTGGGTGTCAGCTCCTTCACATAAATTTATTTCACTTGTATGTCATGGCATACCTTCCCTGATATCATGGTCTTCTTTAAGAATGCAACATAAACAACAAGAACATCAGCACCATATTTGTGTCATAAAAGGAATTTGGTAGGACTCCTCTTATTTTTCCAAATAGTTTATTTAACATTTGGATTAATTGTTCTGTGAGTATTTTATAGAATTTGTGAATGTATATGGTACTGGGGATTTTTTCAAAGGAAGTTCATTGATGGCTTGTTCAATTTCTTTTCCTAATGTTGGGTTATTTAAGAATTTTATTTCTTCTGTTAATCTGGGCAATATGTATTTTTGTAGATATTTATCCATTTCATTTAGATGGTCAATTTTATTGGCATAAAATATCTCCTAACGAGGCGGAGCCAAGATGGTAGAGGAAAGCCAGGAAGTTGCCCAGCTCTTCCCAGTTTCCTTTGGAAACAATATCAAATCACACCTCTAAAAGAATTTTGGAGTGTACAGAACCCACAAAAAGATGGAGTGGAACAATGTTCCAGCTTGAGATAACTTAGAAGGACATCAGGAAAGGTATGTCTCACTTGGGCAAAAGGGAAGGGCAGTCCTGCACAGATGGTGTCTGGGCAAGGGAGCTGTAGGCTCTTAGCCACAGCACAGATGAGCAACTGGAGTCCCTTCAGTCCTGGATCATCGGGCCAATAGTGAGGCCTTTCAATCTCAATACAGAAGGCAAACTGCAAGCCCCAGAATTCCTAGCACAAATAGGCTAGGCCATCTCTCGCACAGTCGCCAAACTGCAAGCACCTGAGGCCCCAGCATGGAAAGTCAGTGACCAGGCCCTGGCCCCCAAAGTAAGAAGCTTGGAATAGTCCCCTCTGTGCGCCAGAAGCAGAGCTCAGCTTTAAAAGTCTCAAAATAGACTGAAAAAGGAGTAAAAAATTGAAGAGAGTCCTGACCATAGAAAGCTACTATGGTAACAGGGAAGATTAAAGCACAAACTCAGAAGAGGATGGTGATATCAAAATACCTACGTGTGAAGCCTCAAAGGGGAATATGATTGGTCTTAAACCCAAAAAGTCCTCTTGGAAGAGCTCAAAAAAAAATCAAGTAAGAGAGGTAGAAGAAAATTGGGAAAAAAGGAGGATTATGAAGAATTATGAAAAAAGAACAAACAGCTTGGAAAAGGAATCTTAAAAATTGACTGAAGGAAAAAAAAAACTCCTTAAAAAATAGAATAGGCCAAATGGGAAAAAGAAAATGCACTGAAAAAATGACTCCTTTAAAAGTAGGAGTGGCTCTGTTTGCCACACCACTCCCATTTTTCCCTCCATTACAATAACTTTTTTATGCCTCTTTTATGTGTCATAATTTACACTATTCATTCTCCCCCCTCATCCCTTCCTTCATCCAGTGCAGTTTTCTTTCTTACCCCTTTATTTTAATTTTTTTTTATTTTTTGGAGGTATCATCCCATCAAAGTCAGCTTATTTACACACCTGCTGTCTACATATACTCCTTCTAATTGCTCTTACTATAATAAAGTTCTTAAGAGTTACAAATATTATTGCCATATAGAATCATACACAGTTTAACTGTATTACATTTCTTATATTTTCACTTTTTTATTTCCTTTTTTACCTTTTTATGTTTCACTTGAGTCTTGTATTTGGAGGTCAAATTTTTCATTCAGCTCTGGTCTTTTAATTAGAAATGTTTGAAAGTCCTTTATTTTGTTAAATATCCATTTTTTCCTCCTGAAAGATAATATTCAGTTTTGCTGAGTAGATGATTCCTGATTGTAATCCTAACTCCTTTGCCTTCTGGTATACCATATTCCAAGCCCTCTAATTCTTTAATGTGGAAGATGCCTGTAATACTGATTATAGCTCCATGACATATAAGTCGTGTCTTTTTGGCTGCTTATAATACTTTCTTCTTGATCTCTGAGCTCTGGAATTTTGCTATGATATTCTTGGGAGTTTTCATTTTGTGATCGCTTTCAGGTAATGATTGGTGGATTCTTTCAATATCTGTTTTGTCCTTTGCTTCTAATATATCAGGGACGTTTTCTTTGATAATTTCTTGGAAGATGTTGTCCAGGCTTTTTTTTTTTTCTAATCATTAATTTCAGGTAGTCTAATAATTCTTACATTTTCTCTCCTGGATCTATTTCCTAGGTATGGTTTTTTTTTGTTTTGTTTTGTTTTTTTCCCAATGAGAAATTTCATATTCAATTTTTTTTTTTACTTTTTTAAATTTTGTTTTATTCTAGCTTGATGCCTCATGGAGTCATTAATTTCCACTTCTTCAATTCTCATGTTTAAGTAATCTTTTTCTTCAGTGAGCTTTTGTACTTCCTTTTTCCATTTGGCCAATTCTATTTTTTAAGGATTTATTTCCCTTGGTGAACTTTTGTATATCTTTTTTCCATACAATTGACTCTTTTGTCATACTTCTCTTGCATTACTCATTTCTTTTCCTAATTTTTTTCTACCTCTCTAATTTACTCTTTAAAATTCCTTGTTAAGCCCTTCTAGGAATTCTTATTGGGCCTGAGACGAAATTGTAGTTTTCTTTGAGGCTTCACATGCAGCCATTTTGACACTATTGTCCTTTTCTAAGTTTATGCCTTGATCCTCCCTGTCACTGTATTAACTTCTTATTGTCAAGCTCTTTTCTTTTTGCTCATTTTCTGCCTTTTGTGTGACTTGGTGTTTATGTGAAAGTTGGGTGCTGGTCCTGTACTGTCCCAAGCTTTTTGTGCTGGAGCTCTGGGTCTCACTGCTGGCTTTCAATGGGCTTCAGGGCTTAGCTGTTTGCTTTTTCTGGAGGCTGTTTCCCTTTTGGTTTGTACTGAGAGATGAGGCCTCCCCTTTGACCTCCCCTGGGTGTGAGCTTTAGCTGCTGGCATGCTCCATGGGCGGGGCTTTCCTGCTGGGTTGCTTTGGCAAGAGAGTCTTTTTGGTGCCTGACCCTGGAGGAGAAATCATGTTGCTGGTCTGCCCCAGGGGTGGGGCCCTGCTGCTGGGTTACTATGAAACAGGATCTTTCTATTGATTTGCTACCGGGGCAGTCTTGCTGCCAGCCCAGGGAGTAGGGATTCACTACCTACCAGCAATGGGGTCAAGACCTTGCTGGTGGCTTGCGCTGGGGGTGGGGTCCCTGAGGTGGGACCTTACTGTGCTGTACAGAGTGCTCACTTGCCTAGAGGTCTGCTGGTTTGCAGGTGGGTGGAGCCTCTCTAGTAGATTGCCCCAGGATTGTAGCCTTGCTTCAGCCCCCTGCTGTGAGGCTGGATACTGCTGCTGTTCTTGGACCACCACAGTGAGATAGACCTTTCCTGCCAGCCTGTTAAGCTGCTTCTCTGCTCCTAGATCAATTCTCAGGCATTGTTCTAGTTTTTGGAAGGGAATTTGGGAGAACTTCAGCAGATTGTTTCCTTACTCTGCCATCTTGCAATGGAAGTCCCTTCATCAAATATTGTTAAATTTTCCTATTGTTTTTCCTTTTCTTTTAGCCAGAAAGTAAATATAAAGAAAAATAAAAAATAGAGAAATCAATATTAGACTTTTTTAAAATTTTTTATTGTATGGAATAATAACATTCTAGTCTTCTCCCTTCACAGTTCTCTCCTGCTCTAGCTCCAAATCAGTGATTCTTCCTCCAACTTTTTTTTTCTTTTATCAGTCCCTACAGTAGTAGTTTATTTTACTTCAGTTGATTTCCTCCCCAACCCTACCCACTACCCCAGCCCCTTTCCCTTCAATTATAGCCAACTTAACTTATTAAAAAATTAATTTCTATCACTTTATTTATTTGTCCATCACAGATAAAGGTTTGATTTTTGAGATAATTATTTCTGCTCGCATCTTGATTTAAATGACACACACCTGCATAAACCACTTTCAACCATTACCTCACCTCCTTATTTCCATTTCTAGGGTGCTTCTTTTTGCACATTAAAACTTGTTTTAGTTTTCTCAATGACCCTTTGACAAAGGCATCACATATACTTTAGGATATTTTATTGTGCTTTAATTTCACTATTCCCTGTCTTCCTTCAGTTTTTTAAAAAATAATTTATTACTAATCCGGGGTAATTATGACTATTCTATTTTCTTTTCTATCACTTGGCATACTACTTGACACATAGTAAATGTTCAATGAATTCTTGTTGACTGTTGACTTTTTGAAGGTTCTAAGTATAGTTATTATGTCATTGATATTTGTGGATATCTTACGGCATTTACTTAATTTATAATATTTCTCTATTGCATTAGAAGTCTTTCTTTATTCATTCATTTTCTCAGTGTCTTAGTAGTTTCATTATGATTTTTTTTTGTGTGTGGAGATTCCTTTCTTCTTAGACAGTTCTCTGTGATTTATAAAGCATTACATATATATTCACACATGTACATGAATACATATATACCAACAGTTGATACAATGTTACAGAACTGGGAACAAAAGCATGGAATGCATAGGGAAGGGAACAGTTGGATTTTGAGTAGATTACAAGTGTAACAGTAAGCAAGCATGAGTTCACACTTTTATGTATATTGTCTCTTATTGGGGGCACTTTGTAGTGGGGAAATATAATAACAGTTAAGATTAATATGACACTCTGTGCCAGGCACTGCCCTAGGTGCTTTGTAGTTATCATGTCATTTTATCCTCATATCTCCCCTGGAAGGTGGGTGGTATTATGATCTCCATTTTCCAGATGAAGAAACTGAGGCAAACAGAGCTTATATAACTTGTTCAGAGTCACACAGGCAATAAGTTTCTAAAGCCAGTTTTGATTCTTTTAATTTTGTTTGATTCTTGATGTCTTATAGTCATTAGCTTCTGCTTACCCAATTCTAATTTTTAACAAATTGTTTTCTTCAGTTAGCTTTTTTGCCTCCTTTCCATTTGTCCAATTCTACATTTTAAGGAGTTCTTCTCCTCAATGAATTTCTGTATCTCCCTTTCTATTTGCCCAATTCTCCTTTTTAAGGAGTTATTCTCCTCAATGAATTTCTGAATCTCCCTTTCTATTTGTCCAATTCTAGCTTTTGAGGAGTTCTTCTCTTCCGTGGATCTTTGTACTTCTTTTTCCATTTGACCAATCATATGTTTTAAGGAGTTCTTTTCTTCAGTCAATTTTTGTCCTTCCTTTTCCAAGCTGTTGACTCTCACTTGCATACCTCTCATTTCTTTTCCCAATTTTTCTTCTACCTCTCTTATTTGACTTTTAAAATCCTTCTTGAGCTCTTCCAAGCTTTTGGGCTTGGCACCGATTTATATTTCCCTTTGAGGTTTCAGATGTCGTTATATTGACTATGTTGTCTTCTTCTGAGTTTATATTTTAATCTTCCCTATCACCATAATAATTCTCTGTGCTGTGTTCTTTTCTGCTTTTTGCTCATGATGTTTGCCTATTTCCTGGCCTTTAAAGTTGAGCTCTCCTGCTAGAGTACAGGGGGCACTATCCCAAGCTTCTTGTGCTGGGGTCCAGGAGCCTAGTCCCTGGCTTTGTGTGCTGGGGCCTCAGGTGCTGGCAGGTGGGGACTCTAGCTGTCTGGCTGCTTACCTGGTGCTGAGCTGGAGTTGGTGGTGGTGGCTGGTGTGCTGAGGCCAGGTGGGGTTTTTGTGTCTTTCCTTGGAACTGCGATGAAACATGGGGAGGCTGGGATGCTGGAGGATACCTGCTCACCTGGGGCTGTGCTGAAGCACATGGAGGTCTGGCTGCTGGAGGACACCTACCTACCCAGGACTGTACTGAAACACTTGGAGGTCTGCTGCTGGAGGATGCCTGCCTGTCCAGGGCTGCATGGCACAGGTGGTGATTCTTTGAGCTGGAGTCTGCTGGTTGCCCTGGCTATGCTAAGGCATGTGTGGGGTCCTGGTGTTGGCATTTGCCTGCTCCCCCACTCTGGGATGCAAGATCTCCTGCTGGTTTGCTGAAGTGGAGCTCATCACCAGCTTGCTGGGACACTTCCTGTCCTAGAATGTGCTTCCTTTTTACCTTAGTGAAATGGACATTTCTTGCTGATTCTCTAAGTTTCCTGGGCTAATGACCGTTCCACCCTGTCTTTCTGGAGGCTTTGCTGTTCCAGGATTTTTCCTGGGGTGTTATTTTCTGTTTTTTCAAGAGGTTAAAAGGAGAGAGCAATTGCTACTTACTGCTTACTCTGCCATCTTGGCTCCCAGAATTCCGAGGCCAGATTTGAACTTGGGTCTTCTTGACTCCAGGACTTTATCCATTGTGCCACTTGGCTGATAGAATAAATACCGCATTAAGAAATATTGTAAATGATCTACCATCTATTCATAAATAAAAAAAGTAAAATCAAAAACTCCAAACATGAATTCCCTTGTCGGGCTATTAAAAAAAATAATTGATTGAGCAAAATAAAGCTAGATTTCCTTTGCACCTCAAAATATATAAATACATATTCTTGAATCACACTATGTCATAGTGTTATCCACATTGGATTACATGTTAGGAGAACTGTTTTGTAATCCTTACTCAGTCACTAATAACTGTGTACTTTGGACAAATCACTTTGCTTCTTGGGTCCTCAGTTTAGTCACATCCGAAATAACAGCTGAACTTGATCCTTCCAGCCATCAATTCATATAATTCTATAACTGACAATCCAATTAAAAATTAAGATTTAGTTTTTTCTACATAATATTCTCATAATATAGTTTGGGTTTTACCTAATCATGATGCTATAGTGAAATATATCTTATTTATGTTTCCAAACGCCTTTTGCCAATGCCATAAGAATAAGCAGAAGCAAATTATGAGAGTTCTGTGGATATTATATCATAACATTTTATAGTTTTGTCATCATTCAAGTGAGTTTCCATGTATAAAATGTTAAGCATTCTCTCAACATAATGCTGAAAGTACATTTCATCCTACATTGACAGATGCTGAAAATGTTCTTAATATAAACCACTGTGTTACCATAGAAGTAAATGAAGTCAAAACATGCCCATATAAGATCCTTTACTATAATAATTAGAGATTCAAGGACTTCCTTTTGTACCACTTGTTTGTTTTTTGAGTGCTAACTCTTAGCACTCTGCTAAATGATTGTAGCAATCAATGTTAGTAGAATGACTGTTACTAACACCTAAGTGGGGAGAAGGATGAAATAGTCAACACACATGTTGATTGATGACCATTTTCTCCCATTCATACCAAAATAAGCCCATCCATCTTTCTATCTCTATTGCCACATATATATTAGTACAGGGATGTCCACAATGCGGCCTACAAGCATAGAAATTTACATAAATGAATCCAAGCTACCCCAGAGCTCTCACTAAAATGGCAAATTGAAATATATTGTCTATTGTTTCAACAAAAACCTAAGGTTGGTCAGCCCTGTATTAGTATATAGGTAGACATAGATGTATATCTATCTAGCCATATATATATTAGTACATAGTGTAACAACAATGTTGTTAGCAGCTGCTGTAGGGGACCAACAACAAGAGCACACAGGAGGGGTGCTAGTGCAGATTCTTTGATATGCTTTTCTAAGGAAAGCAACTTTAAGGGGTTAACGGTCTTACTTTAATTAAACAGACATATATCATTCACTTAGTTCAGAGGGGAAAGCCAGCACTGTGAACTTCAGAAAGAATACAAACAGAAATTACAATAGAAATTATGTAAAGAGAGCAAACAGCACAAACCAGTCTATTCATAGCAATACATACATAGTTACCAGAGAGTGAAGCAACAACAATATCCGTTTTCCAAAGCTAGAGGGCTCCTTAACAATGGCTCCCTAGAGTTTTGTCTGGTGAAATCACATGACATTCTTCCAGGGAGTGAGAGCCCCAAATAAAATGCTAACCTCAGATTATATATACCCTTTTTCAGGGCCTGTGGGCTTCATACCTCTCCTGACCTAATGAGCAAAAGGTAAGACTCACTCAAAGGCACTCAATTGCCTTAGTGCTGAGGAGCACTCCAAAGGATAAAAAAAAAAAAAACAACAACAAAACAAAAAGAAGTTCCACTTTGCTTGCCCTTACACATAGGTAGACATAGATGTATATCTATCTGGATGTATATTTACATGTAAGCATGTATGTATATGGAAGTGTGTAGCTATATCTACATGTATTCATCTCCTCCTCTCTCTCCATCCCCCATCTCTGTCTGTCTCTGTATCTCTGTCTCTGTGTCTCTGTCTCTGTCTCCCTTCTTCTCTTTCTGCCTCTAGAATGGCATGACTAGATTTCCTTCAAGGTCAGTTGAGCATTTTGCCATTACTTGATTGCTTTCATAACAGTGATCCCCATGGCAGTGTCACATAGAATCAATTGATCTCCAATGCCCATTAGATTATTTTAGAATGCCCAAGGAGGGAAAGAATGAGATCCTTGATTCTTTAGAACCCCTTGTAAATTTGATCGCCAAGGTAATTCTTCAGTTTTCCTTCAACCAGAGTAGAATGAAAGCCAAGACTCCTACAAAAATTAGCCTCTTCACAAGATGCTGCAGCTGATTAGGCTCGGTAGGAAAAAATTATTTTTTTATTGATGAGAACTGTCATGTCATTTAAAAGAAAAATGTTAAAACCCTATTGTTATCAATTTATCCCCCTCATCAATAACTTGGACTAAGACACAGATGTCATGCTTAGCAAATGTACAGATGACACAAAGATGGGAGGGATTATGAATATATCAGATGGCAGTATCAGGATTCAACAAGATCATGTCAGACTGGAATATTCCACTGAATGTAAAGGATGAAACAATATATTACTTAGTTATTTTGGTGTTGTAGTCTGCTCTGTCCAACCCCAAAAGAATGCAAACTCCTTGATGCCGGGGACTGTTTTTCATATTGTCCTTTTATCATCAGTGTGTAGCAAAATGTACACAGTAGCTATTTGATAAATGTTTGTTGGATTGGCTTGAAAATCCATGTTTCATGTCTTTACCAATAATTCTTTCAAACAAAAGGAATGTACTTATATTTAGAGACACTAAGAGATGAGAAATATTGAGCAATAACCTTCTCTTAATACAACAATAGTTATTATTTATATAGTGCTTTAAAGTTTGCGAAGTGCCATGCAAATATCTCATTTTATCCCACAACAACCCTAGGAAGTAGTTGCTATTAACCCCATTCTATAGAAGAGTAAACAAGCAAAGAGGCTGCTACATGGCCCAACAAATAGAGCAGTAGGCTCGGAGTCAGGAAGACTCATCTTCATGAGTTTGAATCTCTCCTTAGACACTTACTAGCTGTGTGACCTTGGGCAAATCGTTTAACTCTGTTTGTCTCAGTTCCACATCTACAAAATGAGCTGGAAAAGGAAATGGCATGCCACTCCAGTATCTTTGCCAAGGAAACACCCAAAAGGGGTCACAAAGACTTGGACATGACTGAAAACGACTAACCAACAAACAAAAAACTGAGGCAAACACTGTTTGGGTTATTTGGTCAGGAGCACAAAGAAAGTATATGACATAGAATTTGAACTCAGGCCTTCCAAATTCCAGTCTCAGGATTCTAACCACTCCATCATGTAACTGCTAACTAATACCTTTCCAAACTCTCTTCCTCAAAATATTGGTCACATAAAGTAGATCTTATGTAGTAGATCATCTTATATACCAAATATTGCTCCTTTTTAAATGAGATAGTTATAGAAAGAATCTAAATATTCATCAGCCAGTTAGGCAGCTGATTTGCTCAGTGGATATAGTACTAGAGTCAGGAAGATTTCTTTAAATTTTATTTTAGACTTAAAGGCCAGAACACGAATATGGAATAGAGAAAAGAAGCAAAATGTATCATAAACTTAAATATTGAAACTTAAATACAAAGTAAGAAAAAAAGCATGTTGTGTGCATAGCAGAATGTAAGAGAGGATTCAAAATATATAACAATGAATTTTCATTTCAAGAAAGCCTGTATGATAAATAATACACGTTATATTGAGAATTTTCTAGCTTTTCTTTGCTTCCTTGTGAGTTTTCTTTTGTTCTCTGCTGTGCACTTTTTAAAAACTTTTTTCCCCTCCCTCCACCCCCCAAAGGCTACAATAAAGTTTAGATACATTTCTCTATAGCTATAGATAATATACATATACATATACATATATACATACACATATAGACATAAACTTCCCCAAACATACTCTACTCCTGTCCTTTGTTTTTTATGTTTCTGCATATCTCTTGTTTCCTATCCCTCCTGACTCCTCTACTTTACTTCCACCCACTATCTTGCCCTCCTATTACTTGCCTACCACCCCCTCCAAGGATCTGTCCTCTATCCTCCCATTCTCGTATATCCAAACATCCTTCTATATCCCCCTTTTGCCTGTTCCTTCATTCTCTCCTCTAAAAATCCCTCCCTTGTCCTCACCCCCTCCCTATGCTCATACTATTTTATTTCTTTTAATTTTAGAAGACTTTTATATTCTTCCAACTATATATGTATTGTTCCCTCTTAAACCCATTCCTGATGAAAGTAGGTTACTAGAACTACCAGCCCTTTTCCCCCATCTAATTCTTCTATATCTATTCTTCCTTTTTCACCTCATTTGTATAAAATTATTACTCTTTTTAGCTGTATCTCAATGGTTTTAGTTTTTAAATTCACAACATAGTCAGGTTTATCCCTCTCTTTCTTATGAGTTAACCAATTATTAATAAGAATCTTAGACATACATTTTACACTTTACATATATAAAAGGTAAACAGTTTCTCCTTATGAATCCCTTATAATCAGTCTTTGGTATGTCCCTTATATATCTCTTGGTTCTGGTATGTTGAATCTTCTATTAATTTCAGGATTTTTTTTACAAAGTCTTGAAAGTCTGAGAGTTTATCAAATGTCCACTTTTTTTTTTTCATTCAGAAGAATACTTAACTTTGCAGGGTATCATATTTTTTCTGGAAGTTCCAGTTATTTTGCTCTTCTATATGTTGTGTTCCAAGACATGTGGTCCTTTAATGTCTCTGCTGCTAGCTTTTGTGTAATTCTAATTGTGGCACCATCATATTTAAATTGTTTTAATCTTGATGCTTTTAATATTTTCTCCCTGAGCTGGGAGTTATGGAATTTGGCTATTATATTCCTGTGAGTTTTCCTCATAGGATCTCTTTTAAGTGGTGATCGATAGATTTTTTTTTCTATTTCTACTTCCTGGCCTTGTTCTAATGCTTCAGGACAATTTTCTTTAATTATTTCTTGTATTATTGTATCAAGAGTCTTTCTTTGATCATAACTTTCAGTTAGTCCAATTACTTTTATATTTTCTTTTCTTGATCTATTCTCCAAATCTGTTGTTTTTCTTATATTTCACTTTCTCTTCTATTTTTAATTTAATTTAATTTTATTTTATTCTATTTTTTATTCATATTTTATTTAATTATTTCTTGATCTCTTATAATTTCACTGGCTTCACTTTACCCTATTCTAACTTTCAAGGTGTCATTTTCCTCCTCAAGATTCTGGATCTCCTTTTCTAATTGGTTGACTTTCCTTTCATAACCTTCTTGTTTTTCTTGTATTATTCTTATTTTTTTTTTTTTTAGTTTTTCCTCCGTCTCTGTAACTTGATTTTTAAAGTCTTTTTAAAGATCTTCTATAAATTCTTTTTGGGCAGGTGACCATTTGATGGTACTCTTTGGGAGTTTCTTTCCTTTAATATCCTCCTCTGAACATAAACCTTGGTGATGTCTATTCCTGTGATAGCTTTCTATGGTTGGATTTTTTCTCCTTTGCTTGTGCATTTTTTGTGGTAATAGCTTGATTTTTGTAATCACCTCTAGCCTTGAGTTACGGGAAATGGTACCTCTTGCCCCAGATCTTCAGTTTTCCCCTCTAGCCTGGAACCAAAACCAAACCTCCAACCTCCTGTAAGTGCCCACAGCCAGAGGCTTTCTGCCCTACTTCTTTTGCACTCACCTGGCATGTGCTGGTTCCCTCTCTATCCCACTGTTCTTCCCAGCACAGCTGTATCTGGCATTCCTCATCAGCAGAGGTTCCCTCGATCTTCTTGGGTTCTAACTCCTCTCACTACCCCAGGATCAAAAATTCCTGCGGCCGAGGCCGAGGCAGCCTCTCAAACCAACTAACCTCAGGACTTGAAGCTTGTTGTTAAACTTGCCACTTGTTAAAATGGAACCAAGCCTGGAGGTGTTTACTCCACCCAGGGACCAAACCTTGTCCAGGGATTTTTCTTCCTATCTCCTCAAATTGTCCCAGGAAGACCCCCATTCTGCCCCTATTCTTCTTTGTCTCCACCCACACTTTGTTCATTCTTAAGGTGCTATATTAACTCTTTTGTGGGGGAAAATCTTGAGAGCTTGGAATTTTCTGACCTACTCCACCATCTTCCTAGAATCCTCTTCCTCTTCTGCCCTGGGTAAGTCATAACTTCTATTTGTCTCCAGAGATAATGATAGCACTGACCTCACAAGGTTATTGTAAGGATGAAATGAACTAACATTTGTAAGACACTTCATATAGTGCCTGGTGTGTCATAAGTCCTTGTTCCCTTCCTCTTTCTTTCCTCTATTTGTATAGGTTTGATATTAAGTCAAATATATTCAATAAGAAAAGCATCGCTAACTTTGAAGGAAGGAAATTGGAACAAAAAGGTATAATATTGATCCAAAGTTGTGATGTTACACAGGCAGGAGCCAGGGAGTGATGTATCAGAAGACAGAGATGTGTAAGAAGTCAATAGCTCAGCATCAAGAGTTTTTCCTATATTTCTAGGAGAGAAGAAGAGACATTTTCTATGTTTTTGCTAATTACTTTTTAATAGGGAATGTTGCTGATGACTATGCTCTTTTTTACTGGCGCTTCTCTTGGGGTCCTTATTGTTGCCAACACTATCCTCAGGATAACTGAATCCCAGGAGGAATGTTCCCATCATCTTTTTTAAAGGAATTTGTTAGATTTAACATTTTCCAGACGTACTGGAAACTTTACTTATGCGCCAAAATCAGGAGTGAAACTGACTAGAAGCAGAAAGTCCCTGTCCTAGGGAAGGAAATGCAAAAAGTAAACAAACTGTATAAATAGCTAGGGAATTTAGGCCTGTGGTTAACAAAGAGGTCTGAATGTCCAATTGAATGTTTTATATTTGATTTACAATCTCGGTTTACTCACTAACTAGATGGCCTAGGAGAAATAGTTTAAGCTCTGCTAAGTTCTCCTTTGTTAAAACTGCGCATATCTCCAAAACTAATGATTTTCCCTCTAATGGTTTGTTTTTTTTTAAAGCATTATAGCCTAAATGATAGAATGGGTTAATTTGGCATCAGGAGACTTGGCTTCATATCAGAAACTTCTTGGCTATGAGATTATCAGTAGAAACCCTCCTAGAAACTGAATTTCCAGATCTGGAAAATGGAGTCAATAATTTGTGCACTATCTACCTCACAGGGTTTTTGTGAATAAAGCAGTTTGTAAATCTGAAAGCATAATATTAAGGTATTATGTTATCTGAAGTCAAGTTAAATCAACAAGCATGTGTAAATTACCTACTATATGTCAGGCACTGTGGTAAGCTCTGGGGATTCAAATACAAGCGAACAGAAAGACAGTCCTTGACCTCAAACAACTTACATTCTGATGAAGGAAGATCGACAAGCAAAAAGGTTGCTGAAAAATGGTAGAGAAGCAAATGATGGTAAAGTCTGGAAAATGAGAGGTGGCTGGTCTGGGTCCTTTCTCAAAATGAAAGTTTTAGGAGGATCTCATCAATGGTAAAAAGGGAGCCAGAGGAGGAGAGGGAGAAGGCAATTGAGACATAGTTGCAAATTCTTTCCAGAATTTATTATTTGTTCATATGAAAATTTATTTGTATGAGAATTTATATGAGAATCATTACTTTCCAATTCCCCTATGGCTGTCCTTGTTTGGGTATTTTATTGTAATTTTAAGTATAATTTTAGGAAAGTTAAAACAGAGATGAAAAATAACATATCTTTTATCATACTAGCCATCAATTATCATACCCCACTTTATGATTTTCCATGGCTATAATTATCCCATGCAAAATCTTTCTAAGTGATGTCAGAAATAGTTTTCATTTTCTGAAACCTTGAGAGTAATTTTTAAAAAAATCCAACTTCACTAGTTATTCTCATTGATAAAACTCTTCTCTGCCATCCTATGATTTCTGGGTCTAGGTTCACTAGAGTAACTATTATTTGATAGATCCCATGGCCTCAAGTATTAAGTAATGTATTAGGATGCATATAATGAAGGCAATTATTATTTTAATGAATAATATTATTAAATATTTTACATTAATCCTATTATTTTCCATGGCAGTAGTTCTGAACCACCTGTCCTTTAAAATTGTCAGTGATGATTAGAATATGAGATTTTTGAGAGTAGGGACCCAGTTTTTCCTTCATATCCCTAGTGCTTAGCACTAGAATAGCAGCATATTCTTCTAATGGCATAGAAGAAGTGCATAATAAATGCTTGTTGAATGCATGATAAACATTTGTCATAATCACATAAGGTGGCAAAAATGTTTTGAAATATTTTGGTGACAAGGTAGCAGAATTATACTAAAAATTGAGAGAATTTAAGTTCATTTTTCTTTGGATATCATTCCTTGATATCTACAAGGTAGGAAAGAAAGTAAAATTCTATATTTTGAATCCCCATTTTTATTCAGTTAACCCTTTT
Organism: Phalanger gymnotis; assembly: GCA_028646595.1. NCBI lineage: Eukaryota > Metazoa > Chordata > Mammalia > Diprotodontia > Phalangeridae > Phalanger > Phalanger gymnotis. The sequence continues at coordinate 106,199,762 of CM053627.1, read as the reverse complement.
AAGGTTAGATATATTCTACTGCATGAAAACACAATCATGAAATATCATAAAATCATTTGCAATACTGAGAATGTTTTTAAACTTAAAGCAAAATAGTTAAGTATGATGATATAATATTAAAAATGCAAGAAAACGCAAACTATCTATTTAAAAAGCTCAAATAATGATAATTGTCACATGAGATAATGGTATAGCAATATGTGAGAGAAAGTGAGAAGGGCATTAAATTGCCTGCCTCATTCTGTGAATCATCATTTTGATGTTTTGAGTTCTGTGTCCTACAGAGTAAGAAACATTTTCTCACTGGGCATATAGCTGTTGTTTTTTTTCCCCAAGAGACAAAATTCTATTCCAATGAAGCCAATGGAACAAAATGGTGTGCAAAAACACCTTTGAAGGTTGATATGTTACCAAATCCTACCGTTTCTTCATTCACAGTATCCTGAATATATTTCTTCCTTTCCATCCAATTGCTAATATCTCACCTAGACTATGTCTTGATCTTACATTTTGGTAACTGAAATTGCTTGCTTAACTATACTGACTTTAGTTTCTCTTCCCCTCCATGACAGCAATCCCTCGCTCATGAATCTACTCCCTAATATCAACCACATCAGGTCCACCTTTTTTCGTCTGACTTTTAAGATATTCTCTGATATGACTCACCATATCTACACACTCTCCCCCCAAATGCACTATATTCCCTGGTAAGGACAGGCTGCTCACACATACCAGGCAAGGTTTTACTTAGGCTACTAATCAAAAGAGAATTGCTTTCTGTAACAACAATGCTACTTGCAGCTGTTGCGGGGGGTGCAAGAATAACACCATCATACAGGAGGACTGCTCACACAGGTTCTTTTATTTGCTTTTCTAAAGGAAAGCCACTTTAAAAGGGTCAACCATGTTACTTTAATCAAACACACATACATACATTGTATATATATATACATATACATACACATACACATATACATACATATATAAATAAATATGTGTGTGTGTGTGTGTGTGTGTGTGTGTAATTCACCTAATTCAGGGGAAAAATCAGCACCCTGAGTGTCAGAGAAAATACAAACAGAAATCATACAAACAGAGCAGATACAAACAACAACAGACAGGGCTTCCAACTGTCTGACCAAAAGCAATACATACATAGTTACCAGAGAGAGAGAAGCACCAACATCTAGCTTTTTCAAACCCGAGGCTCCTTAACAGCTAGCCAAAATCTCATCTGGATAAATCACACAAACACTTTTCCAATGAGTGAGCCCCAAAGCAAAATGTTAAGCAGAGTATATACATATACCTTTCTTCTGGGCCAGGGGGCATCACAGCCCTCATGACCCAGGATCATGTGACTCGGGCTTCCATGTGACCCAGGTTCAAAGCAGGTCACATAAGGCTATTAATGGGTGGGGAAGATCTTCAAATTGTATTAACATTACACTTTCCCTCTTCCCTTTGGTTAAGAGTCAGCTCTTTCTTCCATGCATGAAATGTTCATCTTCCTTATTTTTGCCATCTGAATTCCATGGATTCCTTCAAGACTCAATTCAAATTCTACTTTCTTCAGGAAAGGACTTCCCAGTCCTTTCTATTGCTAGCCTCTTCCCTCTATGATTACCTCTTATTTTACCTATATCTATCTTACATGCATATAAGTGTTTGCATCTTGTTTCCACCCTTAGAATGTGAGCTTCTTGAGGGCAGGAATAATTTTTTTTGTCTTCTTTTGTATTCCCAGTATTTAATATAGTGCCTGATCTACAGTAAGCACATTAAACACTTGTTGACTGACTGCCTCCCCCAGTAAACCTTTTACAAGTAGTCTATTTTAGCTTATTTTAGATTTAGACTCAGAGTTAATGTTAAAAGGAACCTTGGTGATACTAAGTTCAAATCCCTTGCTTTACAAATGAATCAAACAATGACCAAGGGGAGACAGCTGGACTAAGGTGGAGATAGCATTATAATACAGATCTCTAAATTCATCATTCATCCCTTTTCTGAACTCATTTCCCTTAACTCCTTAGGCATTACTCAGTTATTCTTTGTTTTATTTGTTGAATTTTGTCTTTACATTTATACTATAAATTCCTTAAGGCAAGGGCCACGTATTTTATATACACCCATGCTTTCTCTGTAGCACCTAGAAGGGCTCCACAGTCCTCGGCACAAAAAAGTGTTCGGTAAGTAACTATTGTTTTACAAATGAGGAAACTGAGGCTTAAAGAGGTTACTAAAAGATTTGCCCAGGAACTTGACAGTTGTTCATTAATTCTTATGAGAACTGAGGAGATTTTTTCACTGGTAACTCTTTTCCCCTAAGGGAGCACTACTTATATTTAACAGTGAGAATTTAATTAAGGGAGCTCAGTATGCCATTTGTGTAGTTAACTATTACCTCTATCACCTCCACTTAGGTAGTCCAGCCAATGGGTTTTGTTGAATGCTTAGATCAATGGCCTGGCAGGTGGGTGTGGCTGTTTAAACATTGCAGTCCCACGGAATCGACAAGAAGTTGTAGAATCATAGTGTTTTAGAGCTTGGAGGAAATGCAATGGCTTCTGCTAAAATTTCTGGCCCTGGAGTCCTGGGCAAGCTGCTTCTGAAAGGGACATGGGACAAAACAACAGAAAAAAAGAGAAAGAAGACAAAGTTAAAGGAATGGTGTGCTGAGGCTACTGAGATATTATAGCTCCTGCTCGACTTCCCTCCTCTGCATTATCCCAGGCCAATTCTCTCTCTCTCTCTCTCTCTCTCTCTCTCTGCCTTATTCCTAGAAGTACCCCTCCACTTACATAAGGAAACAGAGAAGAAATATGATGGGAAATCATAGTCATATAGCTTTAGCTTAAATATAAAAGAATATCTGCCTTTGGATCAGAATGTTTTAGGGGAATCTAGCTTTGTAATGAATGACCCAGGGAGAATCTTATTTATGTCAATGATTTAATATTCAATATTTAGCTAAAGCTTAAAGTGTGTTAGATGGATTCTCTTGGAAGATTAATAGGTAGACATAACAAAAATCATACAGGACAAGAAGGTGGGGATGAGGGACAATCCCACAGATAGTATGTTAAGTACTTGATTTAGAATATTTAACTTGGAGTCAGAAAGACCCCTGGGCAACTCTTTAATAATACCAGGACCCCCAGTGTGCCTCAGCATAGCCAGGGGAATGGGCAGACTCCAACTCCAAGAATTGCCATATGCTTCAGGGTAGCCTAAGGTAAACAGGCAACCTCTAGCATCCAGACCTCGGCATGCTTTAGCATAGCCCTGGGCAAACAGGCCACCTCCAGCAGCCAGACAGCCATGTGCTTCAGTATAGACCCAGTGAAACAAAGAAACATCACACCAGCCTCAGCATGAGTCAGGCACCAGCATTAGGACCCTTGATAAGCAACAGATAAGCTGCCAGACCCCTACAGCACCACCAAATACCCCCTACACCAATCCTTCAGTACAGCACCAGACACAAGAGTTCCCTGTGGGCTTTGGGGCAACATCAGTGCAGCACCAGGTATACATCCAGGGCTTGTAGCCTCTGGCACAAGAAGCCTGTGACAGTGCCCCTTCCACCCCAGGAGCAGAGCAAAATTTTAAAAGAAAGGAAAAATGCAAAAAATGATGATGAAACAACAACAGCAACAACAAAAGAATCTGACAATAGAAAGTTATTATGGTGACAGAGAAAATCAAGACACAAGACAGAGAAGATCAAGAGGACAGCAATGTCAAAACATCTAGGGGTAAAATTCCAAAAAAAAAAAAAAAAAAGAGAAGTGGTCTCAAGTCCAGAAAGAACTCTTGGAAGAGCACAAAAAGGAGCTTAAAACTCATATAAGAGAGAGAGAAGAAAAATTGGGAAAAGAAATGAGAATGATGCAAGAGAATTATAAAAAAAAGTTATCAACAGCTTGGGGAGGGGGAAGCCTACTTAAAAAGTAGAATTGGCCAAATGGAAAAAGAGATATAAAAATTTACTGAAGAAAACAACTCCTTAAAAGTTAGAACTGGGCAAGTAGAAGTAATGACTCAGTAAGACATCAAGAATCAATCATACACATTCAAAAGAATGAAAAAAAAATAGAAGATGTAAAATACCTCATTGGAAAAACAAATGACCTGGAAAATAGATCAATGAGAGACAATGTCAGAATGATTGGACTGTCTGAAAGCCATAATCAAAAGGAGGACCTGGACAGCATCTTTCAATAGATTGGAAAGTTGACCTAATATCCTGGAACCAGAGAGTAAAATAGGCATTAAAATAATCCAACAATAACCTCAGGAAAGAGATCTCAAATACTTCAAGGGGAAAAAAATAGTCATTCAATGAAATGGAAAGATTTCAAGCTTTCATGAGAAGACCAAAATTGAACAAAAAATTTGATCTATAATATCAAGACCCAAGAGTAGCCTAAAAAAGGAAAAGAAAACATAAGGGTTTCAGTGGAACTGAACTATTTATATCCCTACATGGGAAGATGATACTGGTAATTCTTCAAAAATTGTACCACTAATAGTACAGCTAGAAATAATATACACAGATGGAGGGTACAGCATAAGGTAAATTTGAGAAATAAGGAATACTTGCAATACTGCAAAAGGAAGGGAGAGATAGAATGAGGTAAATTATTTCATATGAAGAGGCTCAAAAGAGCTATTACAGTAGAGGGAAAGATGGGAGGGTGGGCAATGGGCATCTCTTGAACCTTATTCTCATCAGTATTGGCTCAAAGGGAATAATATACATAATTAGTTGAATATAGAAATCTATTTTACCTGTCAGGGAAGTTTGAGGGGAGGTGATTAAATAAAGAAGAGGGGATTAACAAAAGAGAGGGCAAGCAAAACACTATTAAGGAGGTAAAAAGTAAAAGGAGAGAGAAAACAAACAGGAGGAAAAATAGGAAGTAGTAGTAATAACAACTGTGAATGTGAATGGGGTGAACTCTCCCATAAAATGGAAATGGAGAGTAGAGTGGATCAAAAACCAGAATCCTATGATATGTTATTTACAAGAAACTCACTTGAAACACAGAGATACACAGAGAGCAAAGGTAAGGGGCTGGAATAGAATCTATTATACTTCAGCTGAAGTTAAAAAAAAGCAGGGGTAGCAGTCCTGATCTCAGACAAAGCAAAAACAAAAATAGACTTAATTGAAAGAGATGAGGTAGGAAACTATACATCTTGCTAAAAGGTACCATAGACAATGAAGTAATATCAATAACAAACATATATGCACCACATAGTATAGTATCCAGTTTTTTAAAGGAGAATTTAAGTGAGTTACAGCTTCATGACCAAACAAAAGTTAGAATACATTCCAAAATGTAAAATACATAATTTTGGTTATATGAAACTAAAAAGCTTTTGTATAAACAAAACCAATTCAACCAATATTAGAAAGAAAGAAGAAAGCTGGAAAACAATCTTTACAACAATTGTTTTTCATAAAGATCTCATTTCTCAAATATATAGAGCAAAGCACTGAATTTATAAGAATATATGCCATTCCCCAATTGATAAATGGTCAAAGGATATGAACAAGCAGTTTTCAGATGAAGAAATCAAAGCTATCTATAGGCATATGAAGAAGTTCTCTAAATCACTTTTGATTAGAGAAATACAAATTAAAACAACTCTGAGATACCACCTCAAACCTATCAGATTGGCTAATATGACAAAAAAGAAAAATGATAGATGTTGGAGAGGATGTAGGAAAATTTAGACACTAATACGCTGTTGGTAGAATTGTGAACAAATCCAGCCATTCTGTAGAGCAATTTGGAAATATGCCCAAGGGCAACCCGAGCTGTGCATACCTTTTGATCCAGCGATACCACCACTAGATCTGTATCCCAAAGAGATCATATTAAAGAGAAAAGGACCTACATATGCAAAATATTTACAGCAGCCCTTTTTGTGGTGGCAAAGTATTGGAAATTGAGGAGATGTCCATCAATTGGGCAATGGCTGAACAAGCTGTGGTATATGAATATAATGGAATACAACTGTGCAATAAGAAATGATGAACAGGCAGATTTCAGAAGAACCTGGGAAGACTTGTACAAACTGATGCAAAGTGATATGAATAGAACTAGGAAAACGTTGTATACAAAATCAACAACATTGTTTGATGAACAATTATGAATCAGCTCTTCACAGCAACACAATGATCTACCATAAGTACAAAGTACTCATGAAAGAAAATGTTATCCACATCCAGATAAAAAAAACTGATGGACTCTAAATGCAAATCAAAGAATACTTTTTTCACTTTATTCTTTTTCATGTTTTTTTTTCCTTTTGAGCTGTTTCTTCTTTCACAACTGTGACTAATACAGAAATATGTTCTATATGATAGCACATGTATAACCAATATCAAATTGCCTACTATTTTAGGAATTGAGGAGGGAAAAAAAATTTGGAACTCAATATCTTGTAAAAATGAATGCTAAAATTGTCTTAACATGTAATTGGGAAAAATAAAATACCATTACAAAAATAAAAGTATAGCTTTCAAAGAAAAAGTATGTTATAAACAAGAAGATGGACTAGAAATGTCTGTTACTGAGCAAAGCTGATATAATGCTAATAGCAAGAGAATACATGATAGCTGACTTCTCTCCCAAGATAATCATCATAATCATAAAAATGAAGTGGAGATGCCAATAAATCATGGTTAAGGAATCATTGAGGCTCATGATAGGTGGGAAGAGAACATTTATCTGCTTTAAATGAATTTAAATCTCAGGCATAAACAATTTTCAACACTAGGTATTAAAGAAATCACAGATATTACTGTGGAATCTTTGTTAATAATATTTATGTCAATGATTTAATATTCAATATTTAGCTAAAGCTTAAAGTGTGTTAGATGGATTCTCTTTGAAGATTAATAGGTTAATAGTAGAAAAAGAGGTTGCAGAAGATAGGACAAATGTTCCAATTTTTAAAACAAGACACCATTTGGAGATACAGGGAACTTTATGGTACTCTCTGGAAACCAGAGGCTAGTAAGTTATACATTTATTTCTGGCAAAATACTAGAATTAATCATTAAGTAGTCAATTTTTGTTTTGGTCACATAGACAATTAGAAAAAAAGCTATCATCACTAGAAGCAACTATGTGGTCACTAAGAATAAGTCATGCCAAGTCAAACTCATTTCATTTTTTGGAAGATTTGTTAGAATTGGAGATTGAGCAATGTCAGAAGAATGCTGTTTTGATTTCAGCAAAGCTTTTGAAAAAGTCACTCACAATATTCTAGTATATAAGAAGTAGAAATGTTAGATGTATTATAGTAAAAATTAAGTGAATTTGAGAGGCAGTATGGTATAGTGAATATCATACTGGACTTGTGGTCATGAAGGGCTGGGTTTAAATCTTGTTTTTGACATAAGAGCTCTTCAACCTCCATGAGTCCCTGAACCTCTCAGAGTTCTCAATTCCTTACCTGTAAAATGGAGATAGTAGTACTTGTATGATGTATTTCACAGTGCTGTTAATAGCATCAGATAAGATAATGCATGTAAAATACTTTACAAACTGTGAAGTGCTTATATATGTATAGATTTCTCTGTGTATGTGTGTGTGTGTTATTGTGTGTACAGATATACAGAACTAGGCTTGAAGAGAGGAAGAACTGAGTTCAAGTGTTACCTTTCAAATACGCTGGCTGTTCACCTTGGGCAAATAATTTCTTATTGCTCAGCTGTGTGGTTTGTCCTTCCTTCTTGAAGAGGACTATGACATCAGGGAGATGATGACATGAGTTGCACCAGCCTCACTTTCTTCTCCAGAGCAGTGGCCAGATATTGATCAGAATGACTGGAGATATCCCAGGATGCAGCGGAAGACCTTGGTCTTTTTAAGCTAAGGTCTTTTCAAGTTCTCATTTTGATAATAGGACTCTTTAAGAAGTGAGTCAAGGGATGGCCCTTTTAATTAAAAAAAAAATCAGAATGGGAGGGTAAGACCCTCAGGGTTGCTGGCCAAAAGAGAAACACGTACTATTTACATTCACTTTTAGCCAAGAGGGCCCCAAAATCACCATTAAGTGGTGCTTGCGCAGGGCAGGGCAGGGCAGGGCGGGACCTATTGTACAATCAGTGAGATCCAGAGTGAATTGAGTTCAAGGCTTGGTCTTTGAGAAATAAATCTAGCCAGTAAACCCCAAGCTAACTAAGCTTGTTTTGGCCATCAAAGTTTACCTTCCTTTGGGCAGAACTCCTGCAGGTAAGAAGGGGAGGAGGAGAGGAGAAAGAGAAGAGAGGGAAGGGAAGGAGTTGCCCAACTGGAACTGGCCAGCTGGGTCCCTGATGTCACAATTTGGACTACTTACAGGTTGTAATTTGCTCAGCTACTTAGAAGGTGCAGTGAAGGTGCTGGCTGTATTGCACCGGCCTAGGAAGTTTCTTGACTTTGAAGTTCCTTACACCAATAAAAGCACAGGTCTACAGGTCTAGCATCTATCTATCTATCTATCTATCTATCTATCTATCTATCTATCTATCTATCTATCTATCTATCTATCTATACTTTCTCTCTTCTTTCCCTCCCTCCCTTTCTTCTTTCCTCCCTTCCTTCCTTCCTTTCTTCCTTCCTTCCTTCCTTCCTTCCTTCCTTCCTTCCTTCCTTCCTTCCTTCCTTCCTTCCTTCCTTCATTCCTTCCACCTTTCCACCTATCCATCTAATTAATACCCTTTTGTGACCTCTCAGGTCCACATTTCCTTCCTCTGAGACTTAGGGATGTTTATGTTAAATGAAAAGGTAGGGATCCCATCACAGCTGTTCTGAGCCCTATGTTGTAAAATTCCTAACATTTAGACACTTGGCTTTTGCCTTAATTTACATTTAATTTTATCTCTCTTGTCCCCTAGTCTTTTTGTGGTAAATTTTGGAGGCAAAATTGAGGTTCCTGGGAGAGTTTGGGTAATAGACAAGCAGTGCATATTACAGTATGTTAATCAAAAAGCAATAGAGGAATTTGGAGAAAGAGTAGACCTTATTTTGAAATTTACCTCAGTAATTAAAGAGATTCATCCAATTGTTGGTGTCAGTTTGAATTCTGTGCTGGAAGATGTTTGGTAGACCCTTCTTGGTCTCTCTTTCTTCAACCCTAGCTTGGCCTGTCTTTCTCTTTCTTCTTTACCTGGTTGTCTGCATGCTTGTGCTTCAGATTATTTTCCCAGCTCAGCTTTCGATGTCCCCTACTCTTTCCACATTGCTGACATAACATTCTCTATTCCAGAACTGGGCCAATATTTTTTGGACAACTCACAGTATGTGAAGATTTCCAGGCAATGCTATTCTAGTTTTTCTAAGGTCTTTTCACACTTAGTCCAAGGCCTATGATTAATTAATTCCAATTGTTATTACCTAGTTAAGGTGCTAGGGTGTAGCATTTTTTCACTTAATTTGGATGGGATAGAGACGATTTGATCTACGCAGTATATAAATATTTGTATATTTAACCCAGATCTATGATTTTATTTGTTATAGGATTGAACAGTTTAGAAATGCCCTATGCCATTGCATAATTGACAACTACACTGTGAGGTTAAATGACTTGCCCATTTTGGACAAAGACAAGCCTTTAATTCAGGTCTTCCTGATTCCAAGGCCAATCCTGATGTTAATGGACTTATTCATTTATATACATTAGTCCTGATTGTTCACAGACTATTGAATGATGGCACTCAAAGAATGTTTTCTAATGGACTGTTATCACTGCAAGAAAATCTTCAGTGATGAGCATCAGAATTGATTTACTGGAACCCTTTCCTTTTTTGTTGTATCAACAACTTGAATAAGTCTGTGGAGTGTAGAGGATTCACTCCAGGTGGGAAGACTTGGTTGGTTCAAACCCTACCTTACCCTTTTGTCCTCATAAGTCTCTTGAGCTCTCTGATCATTAGCTTCCTAATTTTTAAAATGGGAATAATACTTGTAATGCTTATCTCACATTGTTATTGTGAGAATCAAATGTAATAATGTATATAAAAGAAATTGTTGACCTTTAAAGAGCTAATTGTTATCATTGGGAAGATTTAGATTGCGTACTGTTCAAATTTGTTGCTGACACAAAACTTAGAGGAGTACATAATAGATTGCATCACAGAATCGATATTCAAATACATGGGTTAAAATAGTAGACCCAAACAAAAGAAACTGGCATTTTAAAAAGGTTAAATATAAAGTTATACATTTGAAAGAATGAATTTTATAGGTACAATAAGATGGAGACAGCTTGTGAAAAAAATCTGGGTTGATTAATACTCAAAAGTTAGTCAATAAACACTTATATATATATATATACTACATACCAGGCACTGTGTGAAACATGAAGGATAAAGAGAAAAGAAAAGAACAAATGGAATAACATTTCTTGATGAATTTAGGCTGAGAATGACCTAAAGCAAAATTACCAGGTATATTGTGGTTTCATATATGTTTTAACATATTAGTAATGAAGAACTGTATAAGAGAAGCAGCATAAAAGGATAACATTAGAGAAAGGGATCATGGGAAAATATGATTTGGCAAGAGTGAAGGATGACTGATGTCTGATGACATCTGATGACTGATGACCCTTGTGCTCCATCAGTATACACATGTGAGGATTGGCCAATTGCTAGGCTCCAGCATTTCTAGACAGAAATGATCCTCTCTTTGACTATTGATTGACTCAGTCTATGTCCTGGGAATTCCTTATTTAGTCACTTTCATTTAGATAAGGAAACCAAGACTTTCTTGATGAAAATTAGTTTAGAAAACTTCAATTAATCCAGATATGTAAGGTTAGCAAACTTTCCTAATCACAATACCCTTGGGGTTGATAAGGTTTGCAGTCCAGGCCACTCACTGATTAACTGCCAGTAAGCTCCCTCTCTCAGTCTCTGTGACTCCGTCTAGCAACAACTATATCATATAAGTTCAGAGACCCGGAGTTCTAGACCCCCAATCAGGATGTGAATCCCATGGTACGCTAAAGGGCGTGCTCGATGGCTATGAATGGCTAGGGAGCCATGTTCTTGTATGTCTATGCATAATAAGCTGCCCGACTTGTGAGCCTTTGTGCTCTTAAGCGTAACCTATTACTCTCCCAAAATTTACTTGCAACACAGAATATCAAGTGATTTAGAGAAAAGCCCCCACTACCTTGGGTGACACCCTTATGACACTTCTAGAAGAACAGAAAATGAACAAGAATTTTGGGAGGGCAAAGATTGACTTCAATATATCACTGAAAAGAATACCCAAATCAATAAGGTTATAGATTTATCAAAGCATTAATGTTTCAAAATATATACATGGCATGGTGTTGGATTCTTAGAATAGTAAAACTCTATGAAAAGAGTCCCTGCCTTGCCCCAAGGTCCTTATATTCTGTAGGGCTATGTAACACGAACATAAATAAGCAAGGATAATTGAGGAAGAAAAGGCCCACTAATGCTTGGAGGAATCAGAGCTTCAGTGATAAAGATAGCATCTAAGCTGAGCCTTACAAAAAGACATGAATTCTGAGAGGTGGAGATGATACATTCCAGCCATGGTGGACAGTTTGTGTAAAATGTGAGTATCAAGTTTGGATAACACCTGGTAGTCCAGTCTTACTGGAATATGGAGTCCATGAGAGGGAGTACTGTGAAATAAGAAAAGAAAGGTAGGTAGGAGGTAGATCATGGAGAACCTTAAATATTCTTTTCTATGTTATCCTATAGATAATAGAGAGCCACTGAAGATTTTTGAATAAGAGAATGGTACTGTCAGACCTATTTCTTATGGAGGCTATTTTGGCAACTGTGTGGGGGAGGAATCCCAATGGAAGAGCATTCTGGTCTCTTCCCCAACTCACCTCTTTCCAAACCCTATTCTTTGATTACTCGTACCATCTGCCTCCTCCAATCTGGCTCACGTGCTACAAGAAAGAGCTAAAGGAAGTAACACAATTGTAAGAACTGGTAACACTATAAATTTGTTCTCTAAGCTAAACTGTGTCCTTATTGAAGGGTTAGTAAGTTTATTCTTCTATACTTCCCCACCCCCAAATGATTCCCTGTCTTGCTCCCTACAGAAACTCATTCAGATATTCTCCTGTCGAGGTTTCTACAATTCTTCTTCCCCAGTCTCTCAAAGGGGAATTCTCTTCTTACTTTACTAAGGAAATTAAGACTATTTGCCATGATCTCCTCTTTCTTTCCTTCTCTCAAAACTTCTTGAAGTTTTCTTTCACTTCTATTTTCCCCTCCAATCTCCGATAATTAGGTAGTCCTTTTCCTTGCCAAAGACAAATTCTCTATGTTTGCCCTTCATCTGATCCCCTTCTTTCTTTTCTAACATATTAGTTCCTCACTCAACTAACTGAATTCTTTTAATATACTTCAATCTCTCCCTAGTTACTGATTCCTTTCCTCCTGCCTTCAAACATGCCCAAGTATCCCCCAGCCTAAAACAAGAAAACAAACAAACCTTTCATTAGATCCTACAATTTTGTCAAGCCAACATATTACATTTCTTTTAGTCAAACTCCTATAAAACAAAAACAATAAACCTGTCTACATTTCTTGCCTCTATTTCTTCTCCTCCAACTCATATATCCTTTAAAATCTGGCTTACAACCTGATCACTCAATTGAAACTGCTCTTTCCATAGTCAAGTCTAATGTCGATTCTCTTTTTTTAAGGTCAAATTGCTCTTAAACTATTTGATAATGCTTACCATGGTAAAGAATATCTTCATGGATATTCCATCTTCCCTTTGTTTTTGTAACCCTATTCTCTCTTGTTTCTCCTCCTACCAATGGCATCTCGATGGTATGGTGGATAAAGAACTTGGCCTCGAGTCAGAAGATTTGAGTTCAAATATGGCCTTAGACACTGTGTGACTCTGGGCAAGTCACTTACCTTTACTTCAATTTCCCTAACTGGAAAATGGGGATAATAATAGCAACTATGTGCCAGGGTTGTTAATGATTATCAAGTGAGATAATTTACATATAGTAAGTCCTTAATAAATGCATATTCCCTTATCCACCTGTCTGGGTTTCCCTTTTCAGTCTTCTTTAAGGGATTATCCATATCATGTTCTGTAATTTTGTATGTTTCCCAAATTACTGTCTCTGGCCTTTTACTCTATTGTTCTATACCTACTTAGGGACCTCAATGCCTCCCAATGGCTTAATAACATTTTTAAGCAGATGATTTACACATCTACATATTTAGGCCTAATCTCTCTCCTGATCTTCAGTCCCATATCACCAACTGCCTATTGAACATTTCAAGGCAGATGTCCTGGAGGCATATAAAACTCAAAGTTTTATAAACTAAACTCAGTATCTTTCCACCGCAAATACACTCCTTTATCAAACTTCCCTATTTCTATAAAAAAAAATGACCATTCTTCTAGTCTCCCAGGTTCAAAATATTAATGTCATACTTGACTCATAACTCTCACCTTTCACCTGTGTCTATTCAGTTACCAGTGTCCTGATCTTGTCACTCCTCTACTCAAAAATCTCCAGTGGTTTCCTGTTGTCTCAAAGGAAAAACAAATAAGCAAATAAATATCTATTTGGATTCCAAGTTCCTTCACACTTGGCCTTAATCTGTCTTATCAGTCTTTTTATACATTATTCATATTTCCTTACTATATAGTTCAGCCAAACTGACTTTTTTCTTCTGTTTTTCATACATGGAATACCATCTCTTGTTTCTGGGTCTTTGTACTGGACAGATATCATATCTGAAATGCACTCCCTCTTCAACTCTACCTTGTAGAATTCCTCCCTTCCTTCAAGACAACACTCAAGCACTGCCCTCTATGTCTGTAAGTGTTCATCCCAATTATTTTGTATATATTTAAATTTATCCCTTTTAGAATTATTCTAATATAATATACATATTTATCTCCTTGATAGTAAAATCAAAACAAGGTATAGTCATATGAAAAATACTCCAAATCATTATTGATTAAGGAAATACAAATTAAAACAACCTTGAGATATCATTTTACACCAAATGATCAAAGGGAAAAGTGACAGATGTTGGCGAGGATGTGGAAAAATTGGGGCACGAATTCATTGTTGGTGGAATTGTGAAGTCATCCAACCATTTTGGAGAGTGATCTGGAATTGATGCAGTAATACACTACTAGGTGTCTTTCCAAAGATGACTAGGGAAAAAGGAAAAGAACCTATATGTTCTAAAATGTTTATAGCAGCTCTCTTTGTGGTGGCAAAAAACTGGAAATTGCAGCAATGCTCATCAATTGGGGAATAGCTGAACGAGTTGTGATATATGATTGTGATGGAATATAAGAAATTATAAGAAATTCATATTATATATATTATATATATTATAAGAAATGATATGTTCGACGATCTTAGAAAATATGGAAAGATTTGCATGAAATAATGAAGAATGATATGAACACAACCAAGAAAACATTGTGTACAGTAACAGCAATCTTATTTTAAGAATGATTTCAAATGCATAAGTTATTCTTACTATTATAAGTACTCTGAATATAAAGGACATATGAAGAAAGAATCTTTCTGCATCCCCTAAAAGAACTGATAAATAGAAATATGTATAGAATAATTATACATACACAAACACACACCTATTTGTGTCTAATGATAAATAACAGATTTGTAGTTTTGTGCTCAATCACCTTTTTATTATATTATGCTATGGAAAGATTGTTTTCTTCCTTAAATTATATACATATATATATATAACATATATACATATGTATTACACATATACACATATATAACATATATACATATATACACACATATATGTATATATATATAATGTGTATATGTATGTATGTATGAAGAAAGTAAGCTCCTTGAAACTGGGAATTGTTTCCACCTTCTTTATTTATATGCTAAACACTTTGTACAGGGCCTGTCACTTAGTAGTAACTTTCTAGTAACTCAACCAATTCTGGTTGATTAATTGATTGATTATAAGATCATTGAGAATAAAGTTCCATTTTTTCATATTCATTTTTCCAGTGCTTGAAACCTAGTAGATATTTAATAAAGGCTTCTTGACTTATTGTTGATCAGTTGAGGATGGACTAAAGAGGAGAAAGAATGGAAACTAATCAGGATTCTAGTAATAGTTTTGTCATATTTGTATAAGTAGGGAGAAAGGGATGGATGCTGTGGAGGGAGAATTGACTATATTTACACCCGGACCGATACAGGGGATGATGAAGAGGGAAGAGTCAAGTATTACTCCTAATTTATCAATCTGGGTAGTTTGGATGGTAAAGTTGTTTTCAACACAAATAAGGAAATTTTGAAGAGGTGTGCATGAGTGTGTGTGTGTGTATACATACACACAAATATATAAATTTTGCTTTGGGCACCTGACTTTAATATCTATGGGGCATTCAGAAGAGGCTATCCAACAAGCAGCTGATTATGTGTACCTGGAATTCAGAAGAGGAATTAGGACTTGATAGAAAGATTTAGGTGTCATCACTGTAGAGATACTTAAACCCATGAAAGCTGATGATATCTTCAAAAGAGATAGAATAAAGAGGGGAAAAATAGTACTCTAGAGAACAGTGACACTTAAGACAGGTGATGGAGGATTATTTAGCATAGGAAGACAGAGAGTGGTCATACAAGTTATTTGAGAACCAGGAGAGAGTAGTGTCAGATGTCAAAAAAAAAGAGTGTATCTAGGAGGAGTCATCAACAATATCAAAAGGTGTAAAGAAGTCAAGGAGATTGAAGACTGAGAGCAAAGCATTGATTTTAACAATGAAGAAATCATTGGTGAAATTAGAAAGAACGTGCTCGCAGTTAGTGGAAATTTAAGAAAATAGAATGAGTTATCTTATGAATGCTGAATTTCCCAGTCGCTGGAAGTAATAATGTAGAGGCTAGACGACTATCTGTGAATAATACTCCAGTAGAATCCCTAAAGGATTTAGAGTTTGGAATAAATCTTCTTTCAGACGCTTTCCAATGAGAAGATTCGATACTTCTCTGGTTTTAGATTTATTATACAACTTCCTTATTTGGCAAATAAGCTTAGCTTAGAACCCAGGTTCCTGACTATCAGTTTAGTTTCTTTCTGCAATACTATGCTTCGTTTCCTAATCAAAGGTGAATTAATTGTGTGTTTCATTGTCATATATGATTACTTTTAATTGGTGTACAAAGATCATGTAGATTAATTGTTCCTTTGATTAACTTGGCAAGAATTTTATGGAAGAATTATATTATGTACTGACAAAGGCAGGATGGTGCTTGGAGTTAATTTTAGGATTGTTAAGACTGAATTACTATGTTGTTACAGTAAAAAAAATAATGGATGCATATTTCAAATTCTACTGGTAGTTAATGGAGAAATGAATTGATATTTAATTTTTCACTCAATATGAAGCTATTCTGAATTTTTATGTGATAATAGGCATATAATCTATGTATTTAAGACAATCTGAAAGGATCAGAATAATGTAAAGATACCACTGATTGTGTCAAAAGTGGAGTAATGTTTTCATAGTGTGTAGTTGACAGTCAATACATATTTTCTTTAGGCATTTCCTTTACTTTTATCAGGTGATTTCTGAACTAACTTGGGATTCATCTCAAGTTCTCCAGACAATACATGGTATGCTATCCTGGGAGAGTTTCAGCTTCTGTTCTGAAATGATATCAAAAACCAATGTTTAGAACTTACTACTCTATGTCCTTGCCAAGTTTCCTGTGCTAATGATCTTAAGTTTCAATAATGGATATCATGCAGATTAATTTCAAAGTACTTTGGGAACCATATGAACTTATCACACAGCTTATATCACAGATTTATTTTCTCCCTCACCTCTGAATTAAAATGTCACTTGTTTTAAGAATGCCCAGCTTAGTACTGAGATAAAAGTGAAAATATGCTATACCCAAGCTACAAGGTAAAATTGAGGTGGGCCAGAATTAAATAAGCACATTTAGAAATTACACTATACATAGGAATTAATCAGGTGGATTTATAAAGGCCAAAAAATGACAGGAACCTTAATTTTTCATTATTTTTTAAAAGAAAGACTTGGAAAAAATATACTCAATTAGGGTACTGTTTCTTAAATTTCTTCCATAGTCATTGAACGGTACTCATGTGGTACAAAAAAGGTAATATAGTTCGCCAAATACCTGGCTTATACTTTGTCTTTATATGACCATGTAACCTGTCACATCATAATCATTTTGGCATTTCTTGAAATTAGCTAATGATTTCTTCATACTCAATTAAATTAGTTTTATGGTGAGTCCAATCCAGCTATTAAAATGGCAAAAATAAGCTGATTAGCAGCTATATATTCTAGAGGAGTTTATGGTGATAGATAAAACACTGGATAATGTCCACACTATGGATGAACAAAAATAGATTTCATTGATTAAGACTCTTTTTACACTCCTATTGTAAAGGTTATATATTGCCCAGTTCAATGACTTATGCCTTAATTAAAAATTTCAAGCTTGACATTTTTGGCTAAGCTTGATAGAGTAAAATGAAGGCTTTGTGCAAGTCTATTATAATGGCAGAAATAAAAAGATTCTTATGTATCCGTCGACATAAGTGACCCTAATTAAGACATGATCTCATTTGAAAAATTAAAAAAAATCAAGTAATCTATATAGTTGTGCGGAGTCACCATGATATAATAAATTGACAACTGGCCTTGAAGACAAGAAAACCTAGGTTACACAGTGAATAGAAACTTGGGCCTAAAGTCTGGAAGACTTGAGTTCAAATTCAGTCTGAGAAACTTGCTAGCTGCGTGGCCCTGGGTAAGTCATTTAACCTCTGCCTGTCTCACTTTTCATAACTAAAATAGGGATAATGATAGCACCTACCTCACAGAGTTGTTGTGGAGATCAAATGATAGCACATTTGTAAAGTGCTTAGCACAGAGCCTGACCCTTAATAAATGCTTATTCTCATCCTTTCTCCCACTGCCTCCCTTTTTTTTCTTACCAAAGACCAGTTACTTAAAACACAATAATAAATAGCAGATAGTATAGCAACCAATGAATAACTAACTTAAGCATTCAAAATATCAAACAAATTATATTAGAACAAGCACATGATGTAAAAATACTTTGTGATTGAGATGAGGACATCTCAGATCAAACCAAGAGGAAGGTATGATCTTACTCAAAGGAAATTATCTGAAGTCTCTAAGGAGAAAAGCTGTTAAATCAAGAACACAAAAGTGTTCTCCAAAAAAAAAGTGTTCTCCTCTCCAAAAAGGTCTCCCAACAATTGACACCAAGTCTACCCTTCACGTAGCATCTTATCTGCATTCTTTCAACCAATTAGTAATAACAAATGTATCACATTCCCTATCACATGACTGGAAATCTCATTTAAATTAGCATAAAATACCCTGGAAATCCTCTGCTTCTCTTAAAGATGCTCTCAATTCCCCTTTTCTGAGTGTATTGAACTTTGATTTCTGAAAGCATTGCTTATTTGATTTGTCTTTATTAGTCCCTGACTATACGGAATATTTCCTGACCAATTTCTTTGACTACTAAGACTTTGAATAACACATTTACATATTTTTCCCACTTCCAGGTTTTATCCTGACTCCAAATTACTCAGGCTACTTAACCTTGTGTTTGTCTATGCTTTGAATATGTTTGAGTTGTTGTGACTTATATCATGAAGCTTGGCCATCATACCTTATTGAGTAGTCTAGCCAACAATATTGCTGTAATTCATGAATTTTTCAAGTACTGATTCCTGCCTGAAAAAAAAAACCAGCTAATATTCAATGAAAATGATATTTGTAAAGAAGTACTGATGTTCAGAAGAGGGATTTCCATTTTCTGTGCCTTGTCTCTGGCGTCATATTCATCCTACTCAGCTCCCTTCTTTGTGTTAAGAAAACATGTATTTCCTGCATGTGAGGAAATCAAAGTACAATCTTTCAACAAATGTTTGCCAAACACAGAGTAAATGAACACTGCTATTTAAAAGTTGATCATTGACTTCTCATTAATGCATGAACAAAATAAGGACTAAGCTAAGATGTTCTGTGCTGTCACTAAGAGCAAGTAAACAAATGGAATCTCTAACCACTTACCTTATCTGAGACATCTCGCGCAGCTGTTTATTGAACTCGTTGCTCCCAAAGGCCTAAATCACTTCCTGGTAGTCAGCTAGGCACAGAGAAATTAAGACCAGCTAAGTAAGGGAGGCCACATGGTGCAGTGGGCAGGGTTCTAGAATAGCAATCAGTAATTTTAGAAATCTACCCCTGACAATTAATTAATTCACTATGTGACATTGAGCAGGGTATAATCTCTTTGAGCTTCAGTTGTTTTCATCTAGAAAATAGGGATAAACTCACTCAAAGGATCATTTGAATAAATATGGGTAGCAGTATAAAAAATATACTATTGGAATGAAGGAAAAAGCATTTAAGTGCTTACTATGCATATGGCACTCCTTTAAGTGCTGGGTATACTGGGTACTCCAATGGTCTTAGTGCATTTTTGAGCTATTAAAGCTTAAAAATCTACTAAGACCTTTAGGACACCTTGTCCTAAAAAATAATAGAGTCTCTGTCCCTCCAACAGGACAATTCCAATAGGACAAGATAACAGAGAGGAGAAAGTAGCTAGGGAGGGGGCTTTTGGTCTGGAAAGCCACCAGGATGATGTGTGGAAATCATAGGGTAATTGAGTGTCAAAAATATGACATGATTGATTAACAAAAGTATGAAATATAATGTAAGTGTGCTTTTACAATTTAGTGGACTTTGGCTGTACAGGAGTTAAGAAATATTCATGTGCTAGAGCTTCAACATGCTGGGAAAATGACTTGATTCAAGTAGTTTATACTTTATGCATAATTTGCATTCAGAAAATGGTTGTATTGTTAATGCTGGGGTCCAATTAATCATCAAAACTAGGTGGGATGCAAGGATTGGGACCAAAAAAGGCAGGAGGATCAGGGAAAGGGGGTGAGATGAGTACAGAAATAAGTTGGACTTAGATAATACCCAGAAGACCAGTCTAGAAATTGGGTACAAACCAAAGCAAAGAAGTAGAGTGAAATCAGGAAGCCTTCAAATAGAAGAAAGAAGGCAAAAGGCAAATGGAAGGGCTCAGGAAATCCATAGCTTTTAGCCAGGCACAGCAGCAAAAAGACCTTGATGCTGAAAAACATTTTGGCATGGTTACCTGATTGTTGAGTGACCGAGCACAAATTAAAATGGCCTGTTATAAATATCCCACCTCAGACCCTGCTTCACATCTTTTCAGCCATCCTCTACAGCATTATTCTTGCTATCCATGCTCCCTTGCAATGATGTCCTCACCCAACCTGTTTTCTACCCATCATTCTGGGAACCTTAATCCAATCAATACTACCATTGCCACTGGAAGGGGTGAGTCAGTCACCTCCAGCATTTCATCATTCATTATCTCTGCTGCTTTCCAGCCTAAAATATCCTTCTTTGAATACCGCTCCTCTAAATATGTCATGTCCCCTATCAGAGTATAAACTCCTTGTGGTCAGGAACTGTCTTCACTTGTGTATTTATATCCTTCGTGCTGAGCACAGTTTTTGGATCATAGTACTTAATATCTTAATAAATACCTTTTATTCATTCACTCCCAGCCAGTATGTCACTTCCTTGTGGGATAGGATCCCATCCTACAGAGTAGTCAATTGACTGTGCAGACACTTGTCACACTTTGCAGTTCCTGGAACTGAGGGAAATTGCTATTACTGAACCTGACTCTCCTTTCATCTGGTTGAAAATGTCTTTAGGGGAGGCAAAAGCAGAATTTCCCTCTTGTCCTTCCCTTCTTCCTGTCCTTCCCTCTCACCCAGTGTATTGTTCATGTGTAACCCCTGTAGTATAGCCCTCAAATGGAATTTTGATTTATGATGTATTGGGCATAACTACTTTATACATGAATCTGGAAGTGTGTGGAAAATGGTGAGAATAAAATTAGTTTTTGCCAATGAGAGCCTACAAGCTTTTGTATTTTGTATCTTGGTACTGAGGAAGATCGAACTCACTAACGGTTATGTTAGAATTAGTCTTGAAATTTTTGAAGTATGAATTGTTATCAGGTCGGTTAATATTTTAAGCAAAATGCCATTGCAAGCCTAGACCACATGACTTACTGTGACTTCCTCCATATATTCAGTTGCTATAATTTTTATATTGGAGTATTTTGGGGTCTCGAGTTGTGATAAAATAATGCCAAAAGCAACTGGCCCATATTATACACAAACTGCTAGAGTTCAGTTACTAAATTGAAGGCTTCTCTCCTCCCCTCGCCCCCCTGCCCCCCGCCACAAGCCCCAATTGTGTCAGAACCAAAATACATTTAGCTACAAATATGTAGAAGTAGGATATTTTGAGGGACTGAGGGAAAGTACAGGAAGTAATGATAATGATTTAAAAAATTTTAATGGTATTTTATTTTTTCCAATTATATATAAAGATAGTTTTTAATGTTTTTACAAAATTTCAAGTTCTAAATTTTTCTCCCTAACCTCCCGTCTTTTTAAAATATAAATTTATTTATTTTCAGTTTTCAACATTCACTTCTACAAATTTTCTCCCCCCCTCTCCCATACCCCTACCCCAGGACAGCATGCATTTTGATTGCTCCTTCCTCCAATTTGCCCTCTCTTCTATTACCCTCTACCCCCTTCTCTTATCCCCTTCCCTTCTATTTTCTTGTAGGGCAAGATAGAGTTCTATATCCCACTGCCTGTATATCTTATTTCCCAGTTGAACGTAAAAACAATTTTTTAACATTCATTTTTAAAGCCTTGAGTTCTCTAACTTCCTCCCTCCTCATCCATTCTCATTGAGAAAGCAAGCAATTCAATATAGGTTATGCATGTGTAGTCATGAAAAACACTTCCATAACAACCATGTTGTGAAAGACTAACTATATTACCTTCTATCCTGTCCTTCCATTTATTCTATTCTCTCCTTGAACCTGTCCCTCCACAAAAATGTTTGATTCTGATCGCCCCTTCCCCCAACCTGCCATCCCTTCTATTATCTCCCTTCTCTTATTCCCTTCCCCTCTACTTTCCTGTAGGATAATATAGATTTCCATACCCAATTGGGTGTGTTTGTTATTGCCTCCTTAAGACGAATCCAATGAGAGTAAGGCTTCCTTATTCTCTCACCTCCCCCCTTTTTCTCCTCCACTGTAAAAGCTCTTTCTTGACTCTTTTATATGAGATGATTTACTACATCTTACCTCTGCCTTTCTCTTTCTCCATACATTCCTCTCAACACTTGATTTTATTTTTTAGGTATCATCCCTTCATATTCAGCTCACCCTGTGCTCTCTGTCGACATATATACACATTTTATATATATATATATATATATATATATATATATATATATACACACACACACACACACACACACACATATATATATGCACATGCACACACACATATATACATATATATATACATACATACACACACATATGTGTATGTATGTGTGTGTATTCCCTTTAACTACTCTAATAGTGAGAAAGGTCTCTTGAGTTGCAAATATCATCTGCCTATGTAGGAATGTAAACAGTTCAACTTTAATAAGTCCTTTATAGCTTCTCTTTCCTATTTACCTTTTCATGTTTCTCTTGCTTCTTGTATTTGAAAATCAAATTTTCTATTCAGTTCTGGTCTTTCCAACAAGAATGCTTAGAAGTCTTCTATTTCATTGAAATTCCATTTTTCCTCTGAAATATTATACTCAGTTTTGCTGGGTAAGTGATTCTTGGTTTTAATCCTATCTCCTTTGAATTCTGAAATATCATATTCAAAGCCCTCTGATCCCTTAGTGAAGAAGCTGCTAAATCTTGTGTTATCCTGATTGTGTTTCCACCATACTTGAATTGTTTCTTTCTGGCTGCTTGTAATATTTTCTCTTTGACCTGAGAACTCTGGAATATTCCTAGGATTTTTCCTTTTGAGAGTCTTTCAGGAAGTGATCACTGGATTCTTTCTATTTCTTTTTTGCCCTGTGGTTCTTGAATATCACGGCATTTTTCCTTGATAATTTCTTGAAAGATAATGTCTAGGCTCTTATTTTGATCATGATTTTCAGGTAGTCCAAGTATCACTCCTGGATGTATTTTCCTGGTCAGTTGTTTTTCTGATGAGATATTTCACATTGTCTTCTATTTTTTCATTCTTTTGGTTTTGTTTTATATTTTTTTGATTTCTCATGAAGTCGTTAGCTTCCATTTGCTCCATTTTATTTAATTTTTATTTTTAGTTTGCAGCACACGATTCTACATAATTTTGAGTTCCAGATTTTCTTCCCTCCCTCCCCCATCCCTCCCCAAGATGGCATGGAATCCGATAAAACTTCCATGTATAACTTGGCATTGAATTAATTTACACACTAGTTAAGTTGTGGACAAGAATTATGACCAATGGAATGAATCATGAGAAAGAAGAAACAGAACCAAAAATAAACCAAAAATACTACCCAACAACAAATACAAAAGAGAGAGAAAAAGGGGGGGTGGGTGGAGAAAAAGGCGAGCATGAAGTGTGCCTCAATCTGCATTCATACCTCATAGTTCCTTCTCTGGATGTAGATAGCACTCTCCATCGTGAGTCCCTTGGAGCTGTCTCTGCATGTTGTGTTGCTGAGAAGAGCAAAGTCTGTCAGGGTTAGTCATCACAGAACCCATATATCTGTGGTTGTGTATAATGTTCTCCTGGCTCTGCTCTGCTCCCTCAGCATTATGTCGTGTAGGTTCTTCCAGATTGTTATGAAGTCCGTAACATCCCCATTTCTTATAGCACAATAGTATTCCTTTAATTTCATATACCACAGCTTGTTCAGCCATTCCCCAATTGATGGGCATCCCTTTGATTTCCAATTCTTAGCTACTACAAAAAGAGCCGCTATAAATATTTTTGTACATATGGGTCCTTTTCCCACTTGTGTGATCTCTTTGGGATACAACCCTAGGAGTGGTATTGCTGGGTCAAAGGGTATGAACATTTTTATAGCCCTTT
>CM053627.1:106159958-106175177 GCA_028646595.1 Phalanger gymnotis | reverse complement strand
CCTCCTTTAGCTCTTCCTGTAATGCTTTTTGGGCTGGAGATCAGTTCACATTACCTTTTGAGGTATCAGATGTGGATATAGTGTCATTGTTATCCTCTTCCAAATTGGTAATTTGATCCTGCCTGTCTCCATAAAAAGAATCAATGGTCCTTGTTTTTTTTTTTTGTGTGTGTGTTCTTCATGTTGGTTAGCCTTTTCCTGGCTTTACAATAAATTTCTGCTTTTGGGGCTCAGGGCTCACTGTCCCAGCTTTCTTATTCTGGGGATTGTGAGTCTCGTTGTTGGCTTTGTGAATCGTAGCCTTCAGATTCCTGTGGTGTGGGGGAGGGGATCTGGCTGGGGAGGGGGTTGTTCTCCAGTACTGTTGCTCTTCAGCAATGGTCTCAGCTCTTTGTTGTTCAAGCTTGGTGTCTGGCACTCCCCCAGGGGAGCAATTGTATGTCTGGGCTTCTGGTGTTGACCCCTGCTGGCTCTGCCCCTCTGAGACTCAGGTACTCCCAGTACTTGGCTACTGAAGCCCTACTTCTATCTCCTCTGTTCCAGCATTCTTCCCCCCACCCCAGGAATTCTCTGGGTGGGGAGGGGAGGGATTAGAGCCATTTACCTGGCCATTGTGTTTCCTGGAAGTTCAAGAAGGGTTTCAAACCTTTGGGCTGCAAGCCTCAGGAGTTGGCATCTCACGGTCGCCTCTCATTGCCTCCACAGAGTGCTGTGCTGTGTTGGGAGGCCTGGGGATCTCCGCTGGTTTTGGGCCTTCTCCCAGCCCATCTCCCATGTGGGTTCCCCAGCCAGCCACCTCTGCCCTGGTCCCGTCTGGAGCAGCTCCTAATTTTTAAGGAATTATTTTCTTTTAAGGAATTATTTTTAAGGAATCAATTTTCTTCAGTGAGCTTTTGGACTTTCTCTTCCATTTGGCCAGTTTGGCTTTTCAAGGCATTCTTCTCCTCACTGCCCTTTTGGACTTCTTTTGGCATTTGGGTTAGTCTATTTTAAAGGTGTTATTTTCTTCAGCATTTTTTGGGTCTCCTTCAGCAAGCTGTTGTCTCGTTTTTCATGATTTTCTTGCATCACTCATTTCTCTTCCCAATTTTTCCTCTACTTCTCTTAATTGATTTTCAAAATCATTTTTGAGCTCTTCCATGGCCTGAGAGCATTTCATATTTTTCTTAGAGGCTTTAGACATAGGAGCCTTGACCTTGTTCTCTTCCTCTGGCTGTATGCATTGATCTTCCTCATCAGTAAGTGTGTAAGAAAACATCTTTTCACCAAGAAAGTAACCTTCTATAGTCTTATTCTTTTTCCCTGTTTGCTCATTTCCCCAGGCAATTATTTGACTTTTGAGCTCTTTGTTAAGTGAAGGGTGTACTGCACCAAGTTTTGTGTGTTGTGTGCAGCTGTTTTCAGAGATATCTCCAGGTTCCTGTAAATTCTCAGTTCCTCCAAAGGGGTACGATCAAAAGAGAGGTCTTTATTCCTCTCTTGGCCTGTGCTCTTGTCCTTGAGTAACCACAAGCAGTCTTTTCTGCCCTGGAACCATGAGGAGGGTTCCCTCTCCATAGCTGCCAACAGCTTCAACATGCCAGATCTCTTCTTCGCACCAGGACCACCCGCAGGACTGTGACACAGATATCTCCTCAATTCTCTCACCACCCATAGGCCAAGAGCTCCAGAAACACCTGATGCTCCAAAATCAGCTGTTGTTGTGGCAGTGTCTGCCACTGCACTGGGGCTGGACCATGCTCTTCTTTCACCCAGGTGAGAAGGTTTTCCCACTGACCTTTGAAGCTGTCTTTGACATTTGTGGGTTAAGAAGTATGGAAGCCACTGCAGCTGCCAGTGATTCAGTGCCTAGAGGCCTTCTCCAATCCTGTCTGTGCTGGAGCCCAGGCGGTGCTGCACTCTGCTCAGAGCATGGTACAATAGACCCTTCCTGTTGGCTTTACAAATTGTCTTGGGCTGGAAATCTCCTTTACTCTGTCATTTTGTGGCTTCTGCTGATCTAGAATTTGTTTAGTCATTTTTACAGGTATTTCAAGAGGTTTGGGGGGAGAGCTCAATTAGGTCCCCACTTCTACTCAGCCATCTTGGCTTCACCCTGATAATGATTTTTTTTTGAAGTGAAGATAAATTTCTTTTTAATTCTTTTTTTCTTTTTTAGATTAAGGGAATAGGTGACTCTAAGTTAATACCCTTCACATCAACATTTTCGTAGGATATGCCATGTCCCATTTGGGCTACAATCATCTAAAAAAGGAATTTTAAAGAAGCAAAGGCCACCTTACTTATAGAGAAGTACAAATATGTGAACTGTAAAACAGGCCCTCAATTTCCTGTGGGTGGAAATCCTGTGGGTGTGGGTATGGGTGTGGGGGAGGGCATGATGAGCAAAACCACAGCACTATGAAGCATACAAAAACACCTGGAAGGCTGTTATGGGCTAAGAGGGTATGGAATTATCAGAGTAATGGAAATACCAAAGCCCATGAAGGGTCACCTCTATCAATCAAACTCTTTTCAGGAAAGATCTGACCTAAAGAGCTGATCTGATCTTGCTTCCAAAATCAAAATGAGTGGAAAATAACAACAATAATAACAAACAAAAAATAGCCATAAGTTATAAGTAGATAAGTAAGAACCAACAAGCTTCTAAGATCAAATGTTGATACAGTAGGTCAGATACTGGATGGCTGATCATTTAGATCTTCCATTTCATGGCTAACTCTTGGAGAATGACATCTATACTAGGTGCTTCTTTTCCTCTCATTTTCTTTTTTTTTTAAGTTTTTAAATTTATTTTAAACTTAAGTGAAGGGAGAAAAACCAGGAGAACATTGTACACAACCACAAACACATTGCTTCTGTGATGACTAACTTTGATAGACTTGGCTCTTCTCAACAATGCAAGGTTCTAAGAAAGCTCCAAAAGACTCATTAAGGAAAAAGTTATCCACATCCAGAGAAAGAATTATGGGGTCTGAATGCAGATCGAAGCAAACTATCTGCTTCTCTCATTTCTTACCACATCACTCAACTGAAATTGTCCTTTCCAAAGTTGCCAATGATCTATGTTACTTGCCAAACTAATGGCCTTCTCTCAATCTTAATTCTTCTTGACTTCTTTGAAACATTTGACCTGGTTGCTCTGCAATGTTCTCTTGGTTTTAAGAAAGTAATGGCAATAATGTGAGCTACTAACAGGAATGTAAGGTTTGAAGGTTTGCAGAGCTCTTTTCAGGGCTGTTTATCTACCCAGCTCCCACCTGTGGCTCCAAGAAGTTACAGCATGTGCAGTGGCCACATCCTGGTAAATCATCTCGGCAGACAGGCTAAACCAGGTTGAGGGTAACTGACAGTCGTGAAACCCGTCAGTGAGTTAGGGGGATGTTTACCCCAAGGATGTGAAGACTTCCTCCAGCAGAATGGATGGATGAGAACAATGTTCCAATGGCCATGAAAGTGGCTGAAACAGATATGGAGCACTTAGAGCTTGGTCTAAAACAGTCAAGGTTCCCCACCCCTGCCCCAGGCAATTTACCTCTGTTGCCTCAGTTTCCTCAACTGCAAAACCCAAGTAAGGTTGTTTTGAGGATCAGAACATAAAAATATAATAATAAAGGCATGTTTCCTTCCTTCTTGGAGGAGATGATACAACAGTCAAATAATCAGTCTACTTAGAGGATAAACACAAGCTAAAACATACATTTCATAATAACTACATTAGATAGTTGCATAACAAAGTGTTATGAGAGGTTCATCCATAAAGGAAAAAAATCAGGAATAGATCAGGAAAGGTTAATATCTCTGATTAAGATGAACAGGTAAATTAATTAACAAAATATCATGCAATGAAACCAAGATTTAGATAGTGGTAGTAGGAGTAAAGGAGTGGTAGGAGGAATAGGAATAGTAGTACTAGTAGGAAGAGGAGGAGCAGGAGGAGTAGGAGTAGGAGCAGTTGTATGAATAGATTAATGCTGAGAAAATAGAGTCACTGTGAAATCTGAGTTTTAGGCCACAAGGCTAGAGAATTTGTTCAAAACAGAACAAAATAAAGATTCCCAGTAGTATGGAATTATCCAAAGGAAAATATAAGTGGGAAGCCTTTCTCCTGTTACAGAGCTCACATTCTACTTTGTGGATCAATTTCATAAGTAACATTAACAACCCAGAAGTCACATCAGTTGATAAGTTGATAAGATTAGATCACCAGTAATTTAAGTACTGGCACAGGTACTAGGCTAAAGCTACTATAGCTCCACTGCAACTGAAATAGCTGAGGCTGATGAATGAGGGAGAAGGAAGATGGACAAACAATTACTCCTTATATAAATAAGGATAATCCTAAAAATCACAGGGGAAAACAACAACAGCAACCAACCCCCCCCCCCAAAAAAAAAAGCAAAACAACAAACCCAAACAACCAATCAAACAGACCTTTGTAGGAGAACAGTGAAGTCTAATTTGAAACAACATGGCGTAGGCTGCTGAGGATAAGACAGGATAAGTGTGACAATTCAAATAGAGAGCTCAATATGAGGAAAAACTTTGCAAAAACCCTGAGGCAAAGAGCTGGGGAAGTAAATAATAACAAATCAGCCAAAAGTAACCACAGATGCTTATCTGAGTGGTTACTTAGTGAGGAAAAGACTGTTTTGTCTCTATTTGCACTTAAATGTATTCATAGCAACACCATCAGCAGAATTATTTGTCCATAAGGGATTACATTATATAAAGATGCATATACATACATACAGAAACACACACATACACAAACCCATACATCCCATTAGTGACACTATTCCTAGATGACTCAGAGCTCTGATAGCGAAATCAATGGAGCATTTGGCTACACAGAGTCCTATGGTCTCAGTTTATAATGGTGGTTAAATAGAATACTATCCTTGCCAACCCTTTCAGCATAATTGAGATAATGTAGAAATCTCTGCCCTAGAGCAGAAATGAGAAGGGCCAGTAATACTGATGCTAAAATGCTGTATTTTTCCAAAGCCAGAATGAAAAATTTTGAACAAAAAAGATTATTTAATTGTATACCTTGCTAAATTGGCAGCTTTTTGGCTTGCCCTTCTGTGTGTCCCCATGTTTTAGAGAGATCATATTCAATGTCCAGGAAATTGACAAATTGAGAGAAATACTGGCTTTAGAAGGGGACGCTTCATATGAACATAGATTTTGAGCCAGATCATAGATTTAAAGGTCATGAATCCAGCCCTCTCCATTTTATAGATAAGGAAATTAAAATCCAGGTAAATTTAAGTGATTTGTCCAACAGAACTAGTATTAGAACTAATGTCTTCTGACTCCAAGTTGAGCATTTTTTCCCCTACTGTACCACACAGCCTCCCTCTTTAAATGCTACCATTCTCAGCCATTAAATAATATTGTTCTGTGACTTCATATTTAAGGCCCATGTTTGGTTCCCCAATTTTACTCTGTTTTGCTGTGGTTTGATGAGTCTTCTTAAATTAGCATTATTTCCATCACTCCCTTTCAGCAATCCCTGGTCTTCTGTTTCAATTTACCTAGAACAACATGCTACAATTACACTACACTTTATTCTTTTCCACCCTAGAATTGCTGTCTCACCCTCCTCCCAACCCCACTCCCTACCCCAATCCTCTCCATTCCCTTCCCATACACAGACCTCCTTGAATTTAAATTCTATTTTCAATAAGGTCATCTATGATTATTGCTGCACTGAATTTGGCCTGACAGTGTGTTGCAGTCATACAAGCACTGGAATTTTGAATAATGCCACTTTGCTTGCAGTTGCTGGCTAAGTAACCCTGCCAAGGATTCCAGAGGTAAGAATCAGTTGCACTGATTAACTCAAATGAACAATATTTGAAAGGCAAATAACAATGACGTCGTTGAGCAGAGTATGTCTCCCATTCCTTTTGTGTCACTGTTTCTAATCACACCTGCAGAGGTTGAGAATCAATTATTTAATGCAGAACATTAAGTCTAGAGTTAGAATCTGGATGAGGATGAAAAGAAATTCTGGAAATGTTTCTTACAATGGCTGTGGCACTATTACAATGTGCTGGATGCCTTCCCAACCAGCAATTAGATTGTGATTCTTTGCATGTGTTTGTGTACGGATCACTATGGATGCCTAAGAAAGAAATTTATAATTTACGTAACCTGGATCTGTGCACAGTGCTTGCTTTGGAGAATGTATGACCTTGAACAAGCCAATCTCTACGGGCCCCAGTTTATTTACCCACAAAATGACCTACATGAGCTACGAACCTCCTTTCAGCTTTCAGACATGATTTTATTTTTCAATACCTAAGAAGAGTGATATATCTGAGCTGAAAATGAAGTCTAAACCACCTGAAGACAATCATTGTCATATTCATCTTCTTTGAATAACATTGCCATATGTTGTTCATTATAATTACCTTTAAAATATAGTTATATATTTACAGATCACATATGTAGTGCTTATCCACTCATTTCTCTTACTTCATTGTGATATAGAAATGCTTTTGTTCTTGAAGGCTTTTCAATTACACAGTAAGTCCTTGTGGACTCAACTGAGATAGAACGGATAATAACATGAGCACAGTGAAGCTCAATGAAATAGCCAATATTTATTAAGTACTTATTAAATATTAGGCACCGTGGTAGACACTGGGGACATGAAAACAAGAAGGAAATGGTTCTCTTCAAGGAGCCTCTATTTATTAACAGAGAGTTGATCCCAGATCTTGCTGGCATTGAGGCCAGCTTACTAACCACTAAATCAAGCTACCTCACTATTTTCAGAATGCATTCAAATATATAAGAACAAGAACTAGTCTTTCCAACACACAGCCAAAAGATATGGATTGTCAATGCTCAAAAGAAGAAATAGAAGGTAATGCCTATTTAAAATGCCCTGAATCAATAATAAGAAAATGAAAACAATTGTAATATTCCATTTCACTCCTACTAGATTGACAAAGATGACTCCCTAAAAAGGAAAATGACAATTGTTGGAGAGGAAGAGATATACTAATGCACTCTTGGTAGAGGTTTGAATTGGTCAAGATAGTCTATAAAGCACTTAACAATTATACCCTCCCCCATCACTGAACTGTTCATAACCTTTGATCCAATGATGCCATTACTAGACATACATATCCCAAGATAAAAAAAAAGAAGAAAAGTACACACAACACACACACATACACACACATATACATATACAGAAATCCATAATACAATATTTGTGGGGATAAAGAACTGGAAACCGAGACAGGTGTCCATCAGTTGGTGAATGGCTGACCAATGATGACAACCAAGCATCAATGATGATGAAACATGCTTCCCAACTCTTGACAGAAAGGTTATGGAGTAGAGATGAAGAATGACGTATACTTTTTTTGGACATCATCAGTATTTGGATTTATTTTGTTTTACTGTGCTAACTTAAAAAAGGGAGATTTTTCCCATTCTTTTTCTGTTTTTTATTTTTTTTTTCTTTAAGGAGAAAAGAGAGGGCCACATTTAGAAACAGTGATGCCAAGGACCAAGAAGAAAAAAAAAGTAAATTAAGTATTTAAAGAAAATAAACAGAACAGCTTAGAAGTAAGTTCAGAGTCCACACAGACAAGAAAGACCCTTTTGGAACTAGCAGATGGGGAGGGGTAGATATATTTAAAAAAAAGTTGTATGTAGTAAGATTCATGGTTTCACATACTATTCTCTTTTCCTCTTTGTTGTTCATGGAAATGTTTATGCTCATTTGTGTTGAGTAAGTTCCAAATAAAAATAATTATTTCAAAAAGAATGTTCAGAAATGTATTTTCTGTGGGTGAAGCTTCCTTTCTAAACTCTGATGTGTTTTCACTTTAGCTTTTTATGGACTATTCTAAATTTGTGTGTGATCTTTTAAAGGGGGTGGCGTGTAAATACAGCTGTTCCCCAACTACTGTCCTAATCATTTTGGAAGAGTTGAAAGAGTTTCACAGGAGTTTTGAAGCACGGTTTGCCACAAACTCTCAGATCCCTTATTGGATTCTTAAGAATAACCCTGAAGAAGAGACTAAGTAATAATGAAAATATAAATCTCTTTCCATAAATGTTCTCATTCCCTACAAATGTAATTCAAGCCATTGTCCAGGGAATCAGATCTAAATTGAGGGTAAGATGGAAAGGAAACAGAAATGAGTCCACAGGAGATACCACACACTTGACATATTCTAGTATCCACTGTTTGTTCCCTTAGATTCACATCTCTAGTTAAACAATCACACAGAATAAAGCCCACTAGTCACCACAGTAAGTAATAAATCTCTTTATCTGAAAACTTGCCACACAATGAGAAGATGCCTTCTCTAGAAAATTCTATACATTTTTGAATATTCAAAGTTGTTTCATCAGTTATTTAGGAGGATTTAGTCATCTCTTCCATGGTCAATCTGATTTTTTTTCTATGAATCAGAGAGTTTCCATAGTGGAAGAAATATTTGAAGCCAAATAGTCCAACCCATAAATAAAAAGAATCTCTTCTACATAATACACAAGTGGTCATTCCAGCATTTGCATGAAGACATTCAGTAAGAAGGAACTCAGTGCCTCAAAAACCAAATTTTGTCACTTCCATAAAGTGACAAAATAAACATAATAAATGCTTGTTGTTTAATTGATACCTTCCAAGGTGGTAGCCCATTTACACTTCAGAATAGTACTGATTATAAGGAAATATTTTCTTGTGTGACCTTTCAGACTTTGCTGATTTTTTCAGATTGAAAGTAGCAAAGACAATGATAAATGAGGGATTTGCATGTAACGGTAATCTTATATACAGTCCCATTTCTTCTCCCATGGAGTCACTACTCATGTTCATGCCCACATTGTTTCTCACCTAGATTATTGCTGTAGGCTTCTAATTATTTTTTCTGTGTCATTTCTCTCCTTCATGTAAACCATCTTCACCAGACAGCTGCCATAATGATTTCCCTAAAGCATAGATCTGATCTTGTCATCCCCTGCTCAATAAAGTCCAGTGATTCCCTGTTACTTCCAGGATCAAATGTGAAGTCCTTTGTCATTTAATGCTCTTCAGAATTTGCTCCTTACTTCCTTCTTAGTATTTTTATGTCCCACTTTCCCTCTTGGAACATTATGATCCAACATACTGTCTCTCAAATAACATATTATCTTCTCTCTCCATGTTTTTGTAGTCACTGGGTATTCCCTGACTAGAATATTTGTTCTCTGCATCTTTACTTATTAGAATCTCTGAATTCCATGAAGATAGCTCAAATATCATCATTTGCTGGAGGATTTTCCCTGTCTTGCAGAAGCCACTGCTCTCTTTCCCAGTACCTTTACCTTTCATCTATTCTCTCTTTATATACTTTCCATGTACCTATTATTTACATGTTGCCTTCCCATTAAAATATAAGCTCCTTGAGGGTAGGAGCTATTTTTGCCTACCTTTATATATATCCTCAGAGATTAATGTGGTGCTTGGCACACAGTAAGGTCTTGATAAATGCTTGTTGATACCTTGCTTGGATACCTTCCAAGGAAGCCCATTGCACTTTAGAATAGTGGAAATTATTAGGAAATTTTTCTTTATGTAAGGGTATGACCTTTCAGATTTTGCTAATTTTTTATATTGAGAATAGCAAAGACAAAGATAAATGAGAGATTTGCATCTGACGATAATAATAATAAAGTATTCTAAAAAATATTGAAATACCTAGGCAAAAGAATACGTCAGTGCTTACTTTCCTAGCTGCTCATCTGCGTAAGACAAATAAAACTTTGGAGTTTAAAAATGGGGAACTATCAGCCAGAAAACTTTTTTTGTGATTGTTGAAAAAAAATATTTATTGCCTTGTTGGCTTAGCTTGCAGCAATATAGATCTGATAAATATACTAGTTAATCACCATAAGTTAAAGCGAAGGCTCTCACTGAGGGGGCTTAGTCCCAAAACAGAGAAGCTGTTCAAAGAAAGGATCTGAGAGCCTGATAGAAGAGACATTATGACTCTTTAACTGGTACCTGTGCCTAGAAGATCAAAGTCCCTTAGTGAATGGAAAAAAAAAATCAGAAGTGATTTTACAAATTCTCGGCTAAGGGTCTCTTGTCCTTTCTTAAAAGTATACGACTAATGTGACACCAAAGAAACCTGGCCCAGCAGAGCAGCAGAGGATCCAGTAGTAAAGTGCCCAACATAGCATAGAAGAAGGCAGATGTAACAGTAGCTATATCTAGTCAAAAGTTGAGCAGTCTAGTCTAGCCCAGAAGCTAGTCTCTTTATTGAATTTTATGGGAATAGTCCCTGAAAAAGAAAAAAAAAAGACATTGATGTTATCTGCAGTTCCAATGATGTGAATTGCTTTGGCCATATGTGTTCCCTACCAAGGTATTTTAAGTTTGTGAACAGTTTTCCCCATGGACATTACATATTTTGTTGGCAGAGCTAGTCAACATATATATTGATTAAAGATTAAGTCATTTTTGTTCTTACCTTGCCTTTCAAGTAAATGCCTTTGTTAAAATTCAATTCGTCTTCCTGATTTATTACTGAAAAGCACAATGGTGGAGACTCAAGAACAGTACCCAGAATAGCCACCCATAAGGGTTACCCCTAAAACCATGAGTATAGTTGTAGTTGACAAGCACTTTGGGAATGCTGTCTGATAGTGTGGAGGCACTTTGGGGTATTGAGACCGGGGAAGAATGGGAGCAGGAGTATGGGTCTGGGAGTGTCCCACTAGACTTACATTAAGACTACATTTTCTTTTTTTCTATGTATTTTCACATCACAACCCTTCATCTATACATATATACACATATATGTATCCATGTGTGGGTGTGTATAATGTCATGTCACTCAAGTCTTTTCTAATCTTTCAACTTATCCTCACATGATATCAAGATTCTTCTCCATCCTGACTATCCTCCTGTTAATACGCCATACTTACATATTTTTTTAAATGTGGCACCCAGAAGCCTATATGATACTCCAAGATATGATCAACCACTGGCAAATACAGTGGGACTATCACCTCTAATCTTACATACCAGTACTCTCTGAACTATAGTTTAAGATCAAATCAACCATCTTTGCATCCATATCATATCATTGACTCATTTTTAGCTTGGCAGTACATGAAAGCCCCTAGATCTCTTTTAAACGAACTCCTGTCATCGATTGAGAATACTTTAGTGCATAGGCATTTAATAAAGTAGAGGCAGTATGGCATAATGGAAAGAATGTTGAATTTGGAATCAAGAGCACATGGGAAAAAAATCCTACCTCTGACACATTAGCTATGTGACTATAATTAAGATCTTTATACTTTTGTTGCCTCAATTTCTTTCTCTATGAAGTGGGAATAATAATTTTTGTACCTGCCTTACAGGATCTACCTAGTGCAGGGGTGGTTCAATAGTGTAAAGAGTGGTTATGGGACTGGAGCAGGAACAGAAGCAGATAACAGCATTGTACATACCTCTTATTCTGAAGTAGGGTCTTAGAACCAGCATATAATTTAATCTAAAGCCTACAGTTGTAAAACCAGGTATGGGTCTCAGACCAAGGAGAAGTCTGTAGTTCTGTCACCTTAAACATGTAGAACCCTTCTTCTAGCAGAGGGTGGGTGGTACCGGAAATACTCTATTAGAACTTCATACAGAGGAGGCCCAAAATTGTGTTTCTTAGACCCAAACTTGAGTCAGAAGAAGGCAGTGGAGATTTGAAGAGGGATGAACAAAATGTGAAAAGCTACCCGAGGTGGGTAGCAATCATACTTTGTTATGACCAGAAAGCTTTGTGTGTAGCCCAGCTTAAATTTCCCTGACATACTTGAAGAACATAGCCCTCAATACCTGGAGGAAAAATAGAAGGTAAATCAAAGGGAGTACAAAGTAGAATCAAGTAAGGTCCAGACATTCACCCAGGAATTCACGGACTCTGGCCCCTAACACTAAGTGTCAATTCAGGAAGCAAGGCTAGACATATGAGTAAACAAAAAAAGAATACCATCATAAAAAGCTATTAGATTGTCTGTGAGACCTACTTGGGAAAAGAGAATGACTCCAAAACATCTATAATCAATGCCTCAATGAAACACAGAGCTTAGATGAAATTTTGGGTAGAATTACAAGGAGAAAAAAGAAGCTAGAGTTTAGATGGTAAAATAATTTAAATGTTTTATAAATGAAATGAAAGCACTAGAGGAAAGAATTGGAAAAGAATTGATGATTATGGAAGAAATAATAACCCAGAAATGTTGTATTAAAAATCCAGAACTTCGATTTGAAAGAATAATTACTGCAAGTATCGAGAAAGGAAAAAGAATTAAGTGCAGAGAAACCACACTTAGTATTGCACATGATTTTGCAGTTACCACTAAAAATGAGTAGAAGGTTTAAAAAAGCAAAGGCAAAAAATGAAAGGCTTACAACTAGAAATGAAGCAACTGTAGACTTGAACTAAAGGGGAAAAATGACAACAATTTTCTAACATTTAAGAACTGTCTGAAGCAGAATAGGCTGCTTTAGGAGTTGATATATTCCTCCTTATTGTAATCCTTTAAGCAAGAACACTTTTTTAGTATATTATAGAGGAAATTAATTTGGGGGTATGGATTGAACAATTGACTGCTTAGGATCCCTTTCAACTCTGAGATTCAGTGATAGTAAGGAGTTCAGAAGGATTCTGGATAGAAACATGCCAGCTTATTCGATTAGAAGCTTACCTTCTCCAAGAGATGACAAAATTGGAATCTTTATGACTATGTTCATAATATTTCTTTGTATTTTATTTTATGTACTTTATTTTGTATTTAATATTAAGAGAAAGAGTCTGGCAATGATCAAGAAGTATTCTTTTTCTTCTAACTGCTTCCTTTCCATCCTCTGCTTGCTAATGTTCACAAGAATAATATTAAGTTGAGGGACTGTTAGAAAACATTTGACTGGAAGTAAGAACTGGTTCTGCCTCTGTTTCACTATCTCTCTGACTCCACCAAATCACTGGGATGTTGTGGCCTTCAGTCATCTGACTGCTAACATGAAAATGTCAAATTTTGCCATCTTTACCTATATGATTATATGACTTTGCCATTTTTCTAGGACAATACAGTCAACAGAGGGTTAAATTTGGGAGACTCCAGATGCAAGTAAACAGCTGTTTATCCTCCTCATTGATGATCTTTCTATCACCCTCTAATTATAGAAATAATTCATTTCCAAATGATGTCAGAGTTGTCCTGAAGCATACTATAATAGTTTGGGTGCAATGAATTAGCTCAAAGATGTCCTGTAAACTGAGCTTGAATGTAAATTGTTACAAGTTAAATGTATTTTATAGAATCAGCCCTAGACCTTGGCATCTGAACATTTGTGTTTGTAGTGAAAATACCTAGCACTCGAATGTAATTTGACATGAGTGACTGTTTTTTTAAAAGGGAATCCAAAGAAAAGAGGTGATATCAGGTTAGACTTGAGTGACATTAGGAGGAATGAGAGGCACATGTTTACATACCACTATCCACACTATGAATACTAGTGAACATTATCAGGATTTTACTTTTAAGAAAACTAAAATCAACCTGAAATTGAAAATGAAAAGATGTGAAGTGTGTCTAAGGAAACACAAAACAGATTATAATAGGTCAATGTAAGGTTCATTTATCAAGTGATGTGTAGAAAGTAAGCATACAAATCATTTTAACAAAGAACAGAAGGAAGGAGGAAGCATTCAAATTCCTGTTCAAAGCTGCCAGAATGAAATTGACTAGACAAAGCACGCAGATGAAAATAACTCAATTCTACAAGAGTTTTCCAATTGAGAATGACATTATTCATTGCTCCTTCTATCCTATAGTCCTCATCAGCTACGGGCCTTTAGTAAGTAAACAGTAGCAGCAGCAAAACCACCAAAAAATAACTCCTGAACACTTAATGAAACTTGAGAGGTCCTTTTTTAATGATATGGATAAAGTGGCCTAAGTGTCTCAGATAGTGATGAAAGTTGAGTTTCAATGAGGCAATGAGGAATGTATTCACCGTCATTGCTTTAAAAGTCAGGAGCTAGCATTTCTATAGCACCCTTACAATGCATCATTTTTTTTTCATAATTGACTGCTATTAAGTAAGTTAATAACGTTAGTCCTATTTTATAAATAAAGAAACTGAGGCACGGAGATACAAATCAATGGCTAAAAGGCATACTGTTAGTCATAACTTAGCTCTAGTAAAGTGCATACTTATTTCATGTGAATTCTGTTCTTGGGAGTTAAATGATATGCCCAGCAGAGGTAATTTATTTCAAATAAAGGAGCACTTCACTTTTAAGAGGGAGCGTATTTTCATTGATTTCATTGTAGGATTGTGTCTATTACTGATATAATAAGAAATACCCACACTAGAAAGAGTTAGCATTAAACCAAATCTGTGCTCTAAGTTTCATTACCAAATGTTCTAGAACATTTCAGTGTATATATAATATGATTGTTAAGCCAAATATGCCTATATATCAATGATTCATAAGATGCAGAATGAAAGGGAAATTAGCTTAGCATTGGAAGTGACATGGTAAAGAGTGACTCGAGCCAGAGAACAGTGCTTCTAATCCTTTCTTTCCGGTTCATTACCTGTATGATCTTGGAAGGGTCACTTAACCTTCTTGGACTTCATTTTCAATACTTAAAAAATTAGAGGATTGGGGGGGCAGAGCCAAGATGGTGGCTGGAAAGCAGGGACTAGGGTGAGCTCTCTGCTAAGTCCCTCCAAAAACCTATAAAAAATGGCTTCGAACCAATTCTAGAACTGCAGAACCCACAAAGTGGTGGAGGGAACCAGGGCTCTAGCCCAGGACAGCCTGGATAGTCTCTGGGTAAGGTCTATCCCACACAGGGCTGGGAGCAGGGGGGAGTGGAGCTGAGTGGAGTAGAGCCCAGCATGGGACCAAGCAGACCAGGAGCCGGGTGGAGCATGCCCTAGCACCCTGAATCAGTGAGCTGCAGCAGTTACCAGACTTCTCAACCAACAAACACCAAAGACAATAGAGTAGGTTAGTGGGAGAAGCTGCTGGGGACAGGGAGTTTGCTGTTTGGCCACCACCCAGGGGGCAGTGGAGGTGGGGCAGCTACAGAACTACAGCTGCAGTTGCTTCTGGCCCCAGGCCTACCTGGTGGGAGGAATTAAGTGAAGGATAACAGCAGGAGTAAAGAGCCTACTGAAGATCT
>CM053627.1:106094587-106159458 GCA_028646595.1 Phalanger gymnotis | reverse complement strand
G
Organism: Phalanger gymnotis; assembly: GCA_028646595.1. NCBI lineage: Eukaryota > Metazoa > Chordata > Mammalia > Diprotodontia > Phalangeridae > Phalanger > Phalanger gymnotis. Next base: position 106,159,457 of record CM053627.1, on the reverse strand, counting down.
AACAGGGCAACCAGAATGTACGCCATCTTGGAGTGGGGGGGGGAGGAAATGGGGAGAAAATTTGTAATTCAAAAGCCTGTGAAAATCAATGCTGAAAACCAAACATGTCAAAAATAAATTAAAAAAAAAAAAGAAAATAAAATAATGGGAGACCTCAATGTAATCCTCAAAGACTAAGGCAAATTTGAGACAAAAAAGATGAGGAGGAAGAAGAAAGGAGGACAAGAAGATTAGGTAGTGATGCAGTAGTAGTGGTAGTACTAATAGTAGCAGTAATATTAGAAAATTTACATGAAATAGGTCTTTAAAAATTAAATGGGAACAAATAGGAGGCTATATCCAACTTAGCTGTACAGAATATCTTTATAAAAATTGATCATATGCTATAATTTCACAGACAAATTACATAAGAAGGAGAAATATTAAACATATACTCTATTGGCCATATATACACACACTCATACATATCCACATATGGACACACATATATATGTATGTGTATCACATAAAGCAGCTTGGAATGAGCTTGGAAAAAAAAATCCCAACTTAATACAAAATTAGAAATTCTGAAAATCAAAGAAAAAATTGACAAATTTGAAAGTAAAAAGAATTGAAATGTATGAAACTGAGATGTTTATAAAAAATAACTGATAAAATAGCTTGATTCATTATAAAAAAGAGGAAAACCAAATTGTCCGTATCTAGAAATAAGGGGATAATTTGCTGCTGAAGATGTAATAAAGGAAATGATTTATCCTAATTATATGCCAACAAAACAAACAACTTAAGTGAAATGGATAAATATAAAATAAAATGATTAAGGGACCAGACATAACTTTAAAAAAATAATCCAATGTCAGGAAAAAGAAACTGAACAAACAGTAAATGAACTTTCAAAGGCAAAATAATATCCTGGGATCTAATACATTTACAAATAATTCAATCAAACATTCAAAGAAAAGTAGATATTACAGCACATAAACTATTTTTAAACATATGAAAAAGGAGATACAAGTAATCTTGATACATAAACCAATGATAATCAAACCAGAAAAGGAAAACTAGAAAACAATAGCACTTGATAATAATGCGAAATATTTAAATGAAAATTTTTACAAAGAGGCTAAAACAATATATCACAAAAATTATACCCTATATCCAGAGAGGATTTATACAAAGGATGGATAGTTGGTATAATTTTATGAAGATGGTATACTTAATAAACTGTATCTATAACAAATTTTTAAAAGCACAGTTATTTTAACACATAAAGAAAAACAAACCCTTTTCATAAAGTTAAAATGATTTGTATCAAAAACATTAGGAGACAGAAATAATAAATATTTTTATTAAAATGTTAAATTGTGTCTATGTGTAACCAAGAGCTACCATATATCATTAAGGCAGAATTCATGATTTCAGAGAAAATCATGAATATGCCTGAATGGTCCAGAATTGCGAGATATAATGAATTCTCTAAGTAGAAGGTAGAGGATTTAAAGCATTTATTCAAGCTCCAAAATAGCAGACCCACAGACCAGTGTCCCCAATTTGATATCCTGGCAAGAACCTTCCAAAACCAATATGGCCATCTCACAATAGTGACCAGGAGGTTACAGAAAAATATTATGTCAGCAAGCCAAGCCATACTGGTGCTTCCCCCCCAATGCTAGGGCCCTCCAGTAAGAAGATTACCCACTGGCCTTAAGCCCTTGCTCAGCACTCTCTGGTCTGCATGAGGGTCAGTCCTGCTTTTATTAACACCTGATGCCACCACTGCTGCTTCCCCTGCTGCTGCCACCACTTCTGCTACTGCTGCCATTGATTCTCCTTCTCCTCCCTCCACTATGTGCCAATCTCCAAGCTGTGTTCTCTCCTTTTATATAGTCACCAGATGTCATCCCATTGACTAGAATGTCATCTGAGTGACCAGAACTCAGGCACCCACCATTAGCTCTGGTCTTAGCCACTCCCCCTAGGACCCTGAGAGCCCCACCTGAAGCCTGTTCAAATGGGCAGGAAAGATCTTCCCATTTACTGATTGCCTTTACATACCAGTACATTTATGTGGTGACATGCTTAAAGAATCTTAAAATCCCAATTGAAAAATTAATTGAAATAATGCCTTCAACATACTTGCAGGATATACAATAAATCTACGCAAATCATCAGTATTTCTATGTGGCAGAAATAAAATCAATCAGGAAGGATTGAAAAGGAAAAATTCCACTTAAAATTACTAGAGAATGTATAAAATATTTGGGATTTTACCTTTAAATATATACGCACATATGTATATGTATATATATGTATAATATATATATGTACATACATGCATACATATATACACATGTGTGTATATAATTCTACCTAAATTTACTTATTTAATGTCATACAAATCAAACTACTGAAGAATTATTTTATAGAATTAAAAAAAATGGGAGGTGGAGCACAGATGGCTGTGTGAAAACAGTGTCTTACCAGACCTCTATCACAAATTCTGTCAGATACCTCTATAAAAGTGAATTTGAGCAGGATTGAGAGAATTAGAAGCCACTAAAAGACTGAGTGGGGCAAATTTCCAAGCCTAGAGAGTCCACAAGGTAAACAGGACAGATCTGTAGGCTGGGAGAGCACCCATCTCACAGAACTACACCAAACCACACCAAAGCTAAAGCAGCTGTGGAAACCAGCCAGCAATCCAGGCTGGAAGACAGCTGGGAGTACAAATCCAGTGGAGATTCCTAGGCCTCCTAGAACAGGATAGGAGTCTGTCAAAGTGATGGGAGGCAGCAGCACATTGCCTGTGGCTGTGAGACATCTACTTCTGAGGCTTGCTGCCCAAATGTTTGAAATCCACCTTCTTGAACTTCCAGGAGACATAATGGCCAGGTAAATGGCTTTCATCCCTCCCTTCCTCCTTGACACAGAGAAAACCTCAGGAAAAACCCTGGAATAGAGGAGCTAGAAGTGGGGCTTCAGTGGCCAAACATCAGGAGTTCCTGAGTCCCAGAAGGGTAGAGCAAGCAAGGGTCAACACCAGATGTACCTTTGCACAGCCAGGGGGAAGTGGCAGACACCAACACAGACAATGGCTGAGACCACCAGCGCTGGAGAGCAGCCCTAGGGAAGAGGAGACTTCCAGCAGCCACACCTCCCCCACACCTCAGGAACCAGAGGCCATAGCACATAAAGCCAGTAACTAGGCTCACAATTCCCAGAACAAGAAACCTGGAACAGAGCTCCCTGAGTCCTAAAAGCAGAAATTCACTTTAAAGCCAGGAAAAAGCTAACCAACATGAAGAAACGCACGAAAAAACTGAGGACCATTGATTCCTTTTTTGGAGACGGAAGATCAAACTACCAATTTGGAAGATGACAGAATTGACACTATACTCACATATGATACCTCAAAAGGAAATGTGAATTGGTCTCAAGCCCAAAAAGCATTCCAAGAAGATCTAAATGAAGATTTTAAAACCCAAATTAGGGAGGTAAAAGAAAAAATGGAAAAAAAAAATCACTGATGAGATCAAATTTTTAAAAAGTAAAATTTGCAAAATGGCTAAAGAGATTCAGAATCTAAATAGAGAAAATGACACCCTGAAAGGTAAAACCAACCAATTGGAAAAGGAGAATCAAAAGCAAAATGAAGACAACAATTCATTAAAAATTAAAATTGAGCAAGTGGAAGCCAATGACTCTATGAGGCATCAAGAAGTAGTCAAACAAAATGTAAAGGATGAATAAATAGAAGAAAGCATGAAATATCTGATTGGAAAAACAACCGACCTGGAAAATGGATCCAAGAGAGACAACTTAAGAATTATTGGTCTACCAGAAAGCCACAATGAATAAAAAGAGCTCAGGATATTATCTTCTAAGAAATTATCAAATATAACTGCCCTGAGGTCCTAGAAGCAGAGGGTAAAATAGTCATTGAAAGAATCCACCAATCACCCCCAAAAGAGATCCCAAATCGAAAACTACAAGAAATATTATAGCTAAATTTCAGAATTATCAAGTCAAGGAGAAAATACTGCAAGCAACCAAAAAGAAACAACTCAAATATCATGGAACTACAGTCAGGATCACGTAGGATCTTTCAGCTTCTGCATTAAATGATAGGAGAAATTAAAATATGATATTCTGAAGGGCAAAGGAGCTTGGACTACAACCAAGGATCAACTACCCAACAAAATTGAACATAATTTTTCCAGCAAGGAGATGGACATTCACCAAAATATGAGAATTTCAGACCTTCCAGATGGAAAGGACTGCACACAATGGAAAATTTGATCTACAAATACAAAACTCAAGAGAGACATAAAAAAGCAAACAGGGGAAAAACCCACAAACCTTGTTAATCAACAAGGGCAATTGTTTGCATCCTTATATAGGATTATATTGTTTCATATATATTTATATATACACATATATGTGTCAATCTTGAGAATAGTACAGATTTACGACAATTGAAAGGGATACACACAGACAGGTGTTAGTATAAAATAACTGATATAATGATAAAAGCATAATTAAGAGATGTAAAGGGAGGCTTCTGGGAGGAAAGATAAGGGGGTAGTAGAAAAGGGGATATTACATCACATGAAGAGGCATATTATATTATGCATGTTATAGTAGAGGGAAAGAAGGGAAGGAGAACAATAATATATGAGCTTTACTATCAACAGATTTGGTTCAAGAAGAGAATAACATACTCTGATAAGCATAGAAATCAAACTTGTCCTAAAGGATGTAGGAGGGGAAAGGGGAAAGGGGAAAGGAAATGGGGTGGGGAGGTGGTCAGAAGGGAGGGAAGAAGTAGCAAGGGGGAAAAGGGTAAGATAAAGGAGGGGAATCAAGAGGGTGAGTAAATTGAGGAACGCAGTGATAAAAAGCAAAATTATTTTGACAAGTAGAAGGAAGAAAGGAGAATTAAAAGTATCAATGGGGTGGGGGAGGGAATAGGATAGAGAAAAAGACAGAGCTTGTAATAACTGTGAATGTGAATGAGATCAACTCTCCCATAAAACAGAGGCAGGTAGCAGAATGGATTAAAAATCATAACTCTACAATATGTTGTTTACAGGAAACACATTTTAAACAGGGGGATACACACAGGGTAAAAGTAAGAGGCTGGAGTAGACTATTTTGTACTTCAGCTGAAGTAAAAAAAGGAAGAGGAGCAATCCTAATCTCAGACAAAGCAAAAGCAAAGATAGATCTAATTAAAAGAGATAAGGAAGGACACTATATCCTGCTAAAAGGCACCACAAACAATGAAGTAATATCATTATTTAACATAAATCCACCAAGTGGTATAGCATGCAAATTCTTAGAGGAGAAGTTAAAGAAGTTACAGGAAGAAATAACCAACAAAAACATACTAGTAGGGGACCTCAACCTCCCCCTCTCTGTACTTGATAAATCTAACCTCAAAATAAACAAGAAAGAAGATAAGGAAGTGGATAGGATTTTAGAAAAGGCAGATATGATAGACCTCTGGAGAAAACTGAATGGGGATAAAAAGGAACATACTTTTTTCTCAGTGGTATGTGGCACATAATCAAAAATTGACTATGTACTAGGGCATAAAAACCTCAGAATCCAGTGCAGAAAGGCAGAAATAGTCAATGCATCCTTCTCAGATCATGACAGAATAAAAAGTATTTGTAATAAAGGACCATGGAAAGATAAACTAAAAATTGATTGGAAACTAAATAATCTAATCCTAAAGAATGAGTGGGCCAAAGAACAAATCATAGAAACGATTAATAACTTCATTCAAGAGAATGACAATAATGAGAAAACATGCTAAACTTATGGGATGCAGCAAAAGCAGTTCTTAGGGGAAGGTTTATATCTCTAAATGCATACATGAATAAAATAGATAAGAGATCAATGAAATGGGCATCCAACTGAAAAAGCTAGAAAAAGAGCAAATTGAAAATCACCAATTATATACCAAATTAGAAATACTGAAAATCAAAGGAGAGATTAATAAAATTGAAATTGAGAAAATTATTGAACTAATAAATAAAACTAAGAACTGGATTTATGAATAAAACCAATAAAATTGATAAACCCTTGGTCAATTTGATTAAAAAAAAGAAAGAGGAAAACCAAATTACCAGTATCAAAACTGAAAAGGTTGAATTTGACTCCAATGAAAGGAAATTGAAACAATAATTCGGGATTATTTTGCCTAATTGTATGCCCATAAATTTGAAAACCTTAGGGAAAGGGATGAATATTTAAAAAAAATACAAATTGCCCAGGTTAACAGAGGAAGAAGCAAATTACCTAAGTAATCCCATCTCAGAAAAATAAATAGAGCAATCCATCACTGAACTCCCTAGGAAAAAAATCTCCAGGGCCAGATGGTTTTACATATGAATCATTTTTTTTTACATTTTACATCATTTTACATATGAAACATTTTGCATCATTTTACATATGAAACATTTAAAGAATAATTAATTCCCATACTTTGTAGATTATTGGGAAAATCAGTGAAGGAGTTCTACTAAACTCTTTTTATGACACAAATATGGCACTAATACATAAACCAGGAAGAGTCAAAACAGAGAAAGAAAATTATAGACCAATTTCCCTAATGAATATTGATGCAAAAATTTAAAATAAAATATTAGCATAAAACTTGCAGCAACTTATCACAAGAATAATACTCTACAACCAGATAGGATTTATTCCAGGAATGCAAGCCTGGTTCAATATTAGGAAAACTATCAGCATAATCAATCCTATCAATAACAAAACTAGCAGAAACCATATGATTATCTCAATAAATGCAGAAAAAGCTTTTGACAAAATACAAACCCATTCCTATTAAAAACACTAGAAAGTATAGGCATAAATGGAATCTTCCTTAAAATTATAAACAGCATCTACCTAAAACCATCAGCAAACATTATATGTAATGAATTGAATGTAGATGAATTCCGAATAAGATCAGGAGTAAAACAAGGATATCCATTATCATCTCTATTATTCAATTTGGTACTAGAAATATTAGCTTTAGCACGAAGATGAGAAAAAGAAATTGAAGGAATTAGAATAGGCAAAGAAAAACTAAATTATCACTTTTTGCAGATAATATGATGATTTACTTAGAGAATCAAGTAAAAAACTACTTGAAATAATAAAAAAAAAATTAGTAAAGTTGCAGGATATAAAATAAACCCACATAGATCCTCAACATTCTTATACATTACTAACAAAGTTCAACAGCAAGAGATAGAGAAATTCCATTTAAAATTACTATAGACACTATAAAATATTTGGGGGTCTACCTTCAAAGACAAACCCAGGGCCTATGTGAACAAAATTATGAAACACTTCTCACAAAAATAAAGTCACCTCTAAATAAATGGGATAATATCGGTTGCTCATGGTTAGGCCTAGCTAATATAATAAGAATGACAATTTTATATAAATTAATTTACTTATTCAGTGCCATACCAATCGAACTACCAAAAATTATTTTACAGAGCTGGATAAAATAATAACAATATTGATTTGGAAAAACAAAAGGTCCAGAATATGAAGGGAATCAATGAAAAGAAATGCTAGGGAAGGTGGCCTAGCCATACCAGATATCAAACTGTACTATAAAGCAGCAGTCCTCAAAACTACCTGGTAATGGCTAAGAAACAGAGCCGTGGGTCAGTGGAATAGGTTCGGTACACAAGATGCAGTAGTCAATGGCTATAACAATCTACTCTTTGATAAACCCAAAGAATCCAGCTTCTAGGCTAAGAATTCACTATTCCACAAAACTGCTGGGGAAATTGGTATGACAGAAACTTACACCATAATAAGTCAAAATGGGTTCATGATTTAGAAATAAAGGCTGATACTCTAAGCAATTTGGGAGAGCATGGAATACTTTACCTATCAGATTTATGGGCATGGGAAAAATTCATGACCCAACACGAGATAGAGAGCATTACAAAATGCAAAATGGATAATTTTGATTATATTAAATTGAAAAGTTTTTGTATAAACAAAGCCAGTGCAACAAAGATTAGGAGGGAAGCAGAAAATTGGAATAAAATACTTGCAACCAGTGTTTCTGGTAAAGGCTTCATATCTAAAATATACAGGAAACAGATCCAAATTTGTAGGAATAAAAGTCATTTCCCAATTGAGAAATGGTCAAAGGATATGAACAGGCAGTTTTCAGAAGAAGAAATTAAAGATATATATAGGCATATGAAAAAATGCTCTAAATCACTATTGATTAGATAAATGCAAATCAAAACAACTCATAGGTACCATATCTCTCCTGTCAGATTGACTAACATGAAAAAACAGGAAAAATGATCAATGCTGGAGAGGATATGGGAAAATTGGAACATTAATACATTGTTGGTAGAGTTGTGAACAGATCCAGCCATTCTGGAGAACAATTTGGAATTATGACCAAAGGGTTATAAAAATGTGCATACCCTTTGATCCAGCAATACCACTCCTAGGGCTATATCCCGAAGAGATCACACAGTGCGAAAAGGACCTGTATGTACAAAAATATTTATAGCAGTTCTTTTTGTGGTAGCAAGATTTGGAAATCAACAGGATGCCCATCAATTGGGGAATAGCTGAACAAGTTGTGGTATATGAATGTAATGGAATACTATTGTACTATAAGAAATGGGGAAGATATGGACTTCATAATAACCTGGAAAGACCAATATGATCTGATTCTGAGTGAGAGGAGCAGAATCAGGAGAACGTTGTGCACAACCACAGACATATTGATTCTGTGATGACTAACTCTAATAGATTTGGCTCTTCTCAGAAATACAAGGGTCAAAGAGAGCTCCAAAGGAATTATGATGGAAAAAGCTATCTACATCCCCAGAAAAAAACTATGGAATCTGAATGCAGATTGAGGCAAACTATTTACTTTCTTTTTTTATCTTCTTTCTTATGACTCATTCCATTGGTCATAATTCTTCTTTACAACTTGACTATTTTGTAAATAAGTTTAATACGAAGGTATGTATAGAATATATATCAAACTACATGCCATCTTGGAGGGGGAGGGTTTAGGGGTGGAAAGGGAAGAAAATTTGAAACTCAGGAACATGTAGAACTGAGTCTTGTAAACTAAAAATAAAAATCTAATTAAAAAAAGAAATTAAAAACAAACAAAAAATTAAAAAATGAAATTCATGTGGAAGGAAAAAAAGGTCAGGAATCACAAGTGAAAATAATAAAAGACCTGGGAGCAAAGTGAACATTTCAGCATCAGATCTCAGAGTGTACTGTGATGCAATAATTCTCAAAATAATTTGTACTGTTTAAAAAAATAGAAATTGATCAGTGGAAGGGATCAGCTATGCAACACATAGAGGTAAATATGTCTAGCATCTTAGTATTTGATATACAAAGAGCCCAGCTTTTGAAAGGACTCACTATTTAACAAAACTGCTGGAAAGTTGGAAAGCAGTATGGAGGAAATTTATTTTAGACCAACAACTCAAACCTCACATGATGAAAAGCTCCAAGTGAATGTGTGACCTAGAAATAACAATTCACATAATAAATTATTGAAACAAAGGAAAAACTACCTATCAGAGCTAGGGTTAGGAGAAAAGTTTATGACCATCAAAGGAGAGGAAGTATCACTGAAGATAAAATGAATAATTTCTATTAAATAAAATTTAAAAAAGATTTTGCACAAACAAATCCAGTAAAGCCAGATTAAAAGGGAAATAATTAACTGGGGTAAAATTGTTATAAATATAAGGAACAGATCCAAACTTATAAGAATAAGAGACATTCCTCAATTGATAAATAGTTTGAAGATATGAACAAGCAATTATTGAGAAAAAGAACTCATACTATCTATAGTGATATGAAAAAGTGCTCCAAATCACTACTAATTAAAGAAATGCAAATTGAAGCAATTCTGAGATTTCCCTTTCTCATATATCAGATTGGCAAAGATAATAGAAAGGGAAAATGATAAATGTAAGAGGGGATATGAGAAACCAGGTAAATGCTGCAGTTTTGGTGGATCTGTGAATTAGTAAAATATTCCTGAAAACAATATGGATTATACTAAATAATGCATTACTTTTGACACAGCTATACCAGAGGTAGGTTTACACCAAAAAGTGATTAAAGAAATTGTCAAAGATCTTACATGTCCAAAAATATTTATATAATCACTTTCTGAAGTGGCAAAACCCCTTTTGAACTAAAGGAATCCCAATCAATTGATAAATGGCTGAATAAATTGGAGTACATGAATATGATGGAGTTCTATTGTGCTGTAAGAAATAAGAAAATTGATTATTTTGAAAAAAAGTGGAAAAATATAAACTGATACAGAGTAAGGCAAGTAAAATTTAAACTAAAGTAATAAATAAAGGTTAAAATTTATATGAAAAACAAATATTACAGAAATAGATATATTTGAAAATTTTTATAAACTGGTGAAGAATGAAATGTACAGAACCATCAAAACCCAGCAGGAAGAGACAGAAAGAGAAATTCATTCAAACTAAGCACAGAACATTAAAATATTTGAGATCCTATGTACCAAGGCAGTCTTCTGACTATAACCATGGACTTATCATTATAGAGATTTTTTAAAGACCTAAATAATTGAAGTAATATTAATGTCTTATGATTAGGTCACATCAATACAATATAAATGCAGTACTACCTAAAATGATTTACTTATTCAGTACCATGCTAATCAAACTAACAAAGAATTACTTTAGAGACATAGGAAAAACATCATACTTTTCTGGAGGAACAAATAATAAAAAATCTCAAGGAAAACAAGGGAAGAAAGAGAAAGTAGCAATAGTAGATTTCTAAATATTCTGCAAAGCAAGTCATCAGACCTCTATGTTATTGGTTAAAAAAAGAAAAAAAAAAGAAATTGATCAATGGAAAAGTACTCAGCATATAGAAAAAACCTAATATAATAGCATACTGTTGGATAAAACTGCAGTTCTCACCTACTGACCTAAGCACCCGCACTTTGATAAAATTTTTTAAAAAAGTAAAAAATGTTTATTCTTTGATCTAATAATAGTTGCCAGGCTTAAAGTATAAAGACATGAAAAAAGAGGGAAAAAATTTACCAAATTATTTGTATCGGTTCTTTTTTTATTGCAAAGAAATGGGATATCTACCAATTAGGGAATGACTGAGCAAATTATGGTATACAAATATAATGGAATATTAATTTGGATCATGTCAAATAACTAAAAGAATAGTTCCAGAGAACTTATGAAGGCTTTTAGGACTTGATGCAAAGTGAAGTTATTAGGATCAGGAAAATAAGTTAAAATAACATCAATATTTTCAAGAGAAACAGTTTTAAAGACTAACAACTATCATCAATGAAATGACAAATCACCATTTCAGAGAACTGGTGTTGGTGATACATGCTACACATTTCCTAACAAAGAGGTGATGAACTCAGGATTTAGAATGAGATATCCTTTTTTGGAAATGGATAGCATGGAAATTGGTTTTACTCAACAATGTATAAATGTTTTGTTTATGTTAATTTTTCAAATTTTTTTTCCTAAATTTAAAAAAATATTGTGGAGTAGGAGGAGGAAACTACTAATATGATTGCCCCACAAAAAGTAAAAGGGAAAGGGAAGAAAAGATAGTCATTGAAGTTTTCTTTTTCTTTTCTTTTTTTAATGCACAGAAGGGAAGAGAAGGGAAGCCAGAAGTAAATACAGATAAACAGTACAGTTTTGGAGGTTAATGTTGGGGGCAGCTACGTGGTACAGTAAATGGAGCACTGGTCTTGGAGTCAAGAGGACCTGAATTCAAATCTGGCTTCAGAAACTTGACAAACCTGACTAGCTGTGCGACCTTGGGCAAGTCACTTAACCCCAATTGCCTTGCCTTCCATCCTCCAAAAAAAAAAAAAAGAAAAAAGAAAGTTACATGTTGAATTTGTTAAATCTTTAAAAGGGAAAGCAAGCTCTATGCAATGTATTCATGGTTTAATGTGTAATCATCTTTTACTGTTGTACATTTTATATAATTTTACTTTTATTTCGCTTATTAAATTAAGGATTAAAAATTAAAAATAATCTCTTCCTATCTTCAAAATTCTGTTACTTTCATCATGTTTTTCTTCTGAGTTTAGATAGTAAACATTTAATAAATATTTATTGGTTAATTTTCCTTGGTATTGTCCATTTGTACTTAACTTTTTCTCGAGTGCCATTTCCAGTTTCTTTTTTTTAGTTTTATTTGTCGACTTATTTCTGTTCTCTGAGCTCTAGAAATGGGCTAATTTAGGTATGATTTTTTTTCTTTTTCTCTTTTAATTTTTTAATTTTAGTTTACGACACTGAATTCCACAAATTTTCAAGTTCCAAATTTTCTCTCCCTCCCTCTCCTTCCCCTTCTCCCCGCCCCCCGCCAAGAGGGCATGTAATCTGATATAGGTTCTACATATAACTTTGCATTTAACTTATTTACATAATAGTCCAATTGTAAAGAAGAATTATAACCAATGGAATGAATCATGAGAAAGATGAAACAAAACCAAAAAAGAAGGAGAAAAAAAAAAGAGAGCAAAACGTTTGCCTCAATCTGCGTTCAGATTCTGTAATTCTTTCTCTGGATGTGCAAAGCTTTTTCCCTCATGAGTCTTTTAGAGTTGTCTTTGAACTTTGCATCGATTAAAAGGGCCAAGTCTATCACAGCTAGTCCTTACCGATACTGTGTGTCTATAATTGAGTATAATGTTCTCCTGGTTCTCCTCCCCTCACTCAGCGTCACTTCATATAAGTCTTTCCAGGTTGTAATGAAGTCTGAATGCTCCTCAATCTTATACCACAATAATATGCAATTACATTCATATAACGCAACTTGTTTAGCCATTCCCCAATTGCTGGGCACCACCTTGATTTCCATTTTCTGAAATGGCATGTAAAGACTGCAGTTTTCCAGTCCAAACACAAATAGTCTATGATCAATGGTAATAATAATTGAATATTATGAAAAGGCTGACAAGTCTGTTGCATTTTCTTTCCCTTTCTTTTCTTTTATGCAGTTGCATCTATACTATGCTCTTCAAGTGGTCACACGGGTAAGGAATAAGCATTTATACAGCACTTACTCTATCCCAACACTGTGGTAAAAACCTTTTAGAAATATTTCTCATTTGATCTTTACAACAACCCGGGACAGTAGGTACTTCTATTATTCCCATTTTGTAGTTGAGGAAACTTAGGCAAATAGAAGATAAATGATTTACCCAGGGTCACACAACCAGTAAACATCTCAGTCCCAATTTGAACTCACGTTTTTCTGAGTCCAGGCCCAGTACTCTATCCACTTTGCCGTCACTTACCATGGGTTTATTTGGTTTAGTTGACTCTTACTGTTAGCTTTCTAGAGATTGATATTCCCTTCACTATTGATTCCACAGTTCTGTGGAACTCATTGATTATATTGATCTACTCTTACACAACATTTTGTAAATAAGTTTGTATTCCAAATTGCTACCGCCCTTGCCTACCAGGGTTCTCTCTTTAGATAGAGGGTCAAGAGCCAAGCAGCACCCTTTAGATTTGTTAAAATTCTATAAAGAATAACCATCATCAGAATGAGTTTCTTACCTCTACTCAGCATAGTATCTCATCTGAATGGGTTGGGTTGGAGCTTTGGTAATAGCATGTGGTGTTTTTTCATCTTTCTTCTCGCTTTTAATTTAGTAGTGACTTTTGCTCCAACTACTCAATCGTTAAAGTTTATAAATGTTAATCTCATGTGATTTATATCATTGATATAGTTAACTTCATATTTGTGTTGGTCTGTGTTCACCATGTCCAAATCTACTCCTCCATATAAAAAAGTAATTTAGGGGACAGTAAGTACTATATAACTGTGAACTATCATCAACATCACCACCAACAACATTATCAACGTCATCATCATTAGTGAACATGAAATGACTCAATTCCAACAAAGGAATTATTTCTGAATCAGCTGACTGTGCAGTAAAGTTTCTTAGTCCACTTCCATTTCTTAAATGCAAACCATATTCTCTAGTTAATCAGTTACAAGCCTCACCCTGTTCTCACTTTTAAGTTTACTTATTGTAAACTTTTCACCTTTTATGGAGTCTCCCATTTTCCTACACACTAATTAAGGATTATCCCATTGCCTATTGAACTAATATCTAATAACCAAATGATAGTTTTCTATGAATTAATTTGCTTGCCTTCTAAATTTTTGGATATTTGGTACATATTTCTATTCAAAATTAATTCAACAAAAAGATTCCACGTCCCACCCCATATCTATCGAAAGCTACCCTGTTAAATATGTTGGTTCCTGAATGCAAGATTTATTAAATCCCACCATTTATCTATGTAAAACCACGGTATTAAATATATTGGTAGCTGAAAGCAAGACTCAGGAAGTTGGTGGTGATTTGGGACTGTGCTATGATTTTTCAAATTAACCTTCACAAGATGATATCTGAAGATGGCATATTACTTTACATGGAAATATTTCTGCTGACCTTAACTTGATGAAAAATAAACATGTTGATTTTTCATCTGGTTTAAATACTATGTATCTGTCAAATAGATAGAGTGAACCTAGATTATTGGCACATCTCTCATTTGCATGGCATTGGGCCATATCAAATCAAATTACCACTCTTCATACTAGCAGATGAGGGGGATAAATCACATTTCACATACATCCAGAAGAAAACTAGCCCAGATAATATTACAGATTTTTTTCAATGAATTTATAATGTATAATTGGTCATTTAAAAATTATTGTTACTGTTCACAGAATCATTGTTCTTGGGTCTGTGTCTGTTCTTGGCATATTATGAGTTTGAAACTGTGATTATATCTCAGACTGTCAATGAATACAGACCTTTGTTATAAATGCATTTCATGGAATAACTGGAAGTGAGTCATCCTCAGTCCCAGTTTCTAGCACAGAACATAAATAGAATGTTGGCTGCTGCTCAACATGATTATTTTAATAAAGATTTCTCTCACAGGCTTGCGTGCACAACATTGTTTTCTGATGTGGCAAGACAATCAGATGATAAACATAACCCTCAGCTCCCCAAGATAACTCCCCCTAACTTCCCAAATTGGGAGAGACAAAATTGGCTGATGAACCAGAACTAGAAATGTAAAGATAACAAAAAGTGAATCATTTGAATTGCTTTAGTATTTCTTAGCATGCCAGGCACATCAAGCCCAGTACATCTCGAATGCACCCCATGATGCCAGACAGATCACAATATTCTGCTATTATTTCAATAGAACATTGAGACATCAAAGAAACCTGATAATAGTACAGAGATGGGGGGGGGGTTTGGAAAAGTAACAGTGGCACTGTTAAAATAACGAACTAGTCTCTTTACCAGAAATAGAATTCTTGACAAAAATGAACATCAACAGTTTATCAGATCTGAAACATGTTCAAATTAAAATCTCACAGTCATTTATTAAAAACCTACTATGTTCAGGTCATTGTACTAGGAAAGAAGTGAGGAAAGAACAAAGATGAAATTAAATATAACTCCTGCCCTAATTGTGTTATAGTATATGTACACTCATATAATTATAATACTGAATGGTGAATTGGGAAGAGAGCTGTTCACATATTTAAAGGATCATAATTTCATAGATTTAAGTAAAGACCATCTAGCCCAGCCAATTCATTTTATAAAAGGAGGAAATGAGACTCAAGGAAGTTAAATGATTTGCTCGTGGTAATAAAGCTAGTAAGTGTCAGAAGTGAGACTTGAATCCTGGTCTTCCTGAATCTGGCTCACTACAAATCCATCACTTTATGAGAACATACTGCCTTTCTCTCAGGTCTGAATCACATCCCTTGTGATGGATGATCCTTAATTAATGACCCTTAGCTGGATGATCATGGGCAAGTCCTTAAAAGTGTCTGAGCCTCAGTTTCATCAAATAGGGTTAACAACACTGGCATAATCTACCTTACAGAGTGAGAAAAGTAATTTGTAAACATTAAAGCACTATAGGAATATGAGTAATCAGTCTTTTGCAGAAGTTCTATTTTAATAGGTCTCCTGTGATATGGAAGCAACCCTGAGTTGTTATGGGTTCGTCAGTGAAATATATACTATTTCACATTGTATCAAACTAGAAAGACTTCAGTTACTTTCCTGGTGACATGTTCTGCTTTCAGAAGACCAACTAAGTAGGCAGTGTGGTATAGTAGAAAGCACACTAGGTGAGGGGTTAGATTTAGATGATCTGGGGTAGAATCTCACATTTAAATACCAACATATTTAGTAGTGTGGCTGTAGATAGAGAAGTTGTAAGAGTACTAAAAATCTTTCCTGTTGAATAAATTTTGAATAGAAATATGTGTCAAATATCTGAGAATTTAGAAGGCAAACAAACCAATGTGTATAAAACTATTACTTGATTATTGAACATGTGCCCACCTGGCAATGCAACAATGCTTAATTTAGGTTTAGGAGAGAGTAGGAGACTCTATAAACATCCTACTACAATGCCTGATCAAGGCATAGAGGTATAAAAGGACAGAGCAAAGTATGGTATAGTCTACCAAGCTTGCCAGACCGAGCAGAATCACAGTGACAGAGTTGTTATGGTCACTGAAAGACCAGCCTAGCCAAGTTGGGAAAGGCTCATCTTCAGACCACTGTGTATCAGTTAATTTTTTTTTCTTCTTGACATAGCACCCCAGGACAACCTCTTTGCATATGACACTCCATCTCCCAACTCCAAATATTTTCATTGGCTATCTCTCATGTCTGAATCCCTCTCCTTCCTTACCCATACCTCATATATCCCAACTGAGATGACTCCTAATTTATCCTGTGTATTTCTTGTTTGCATACAATTCTTCACATGTAGTCTTCCCCCACAGAACTGTGAACTCCTTGAGAGCAAAGGACATTTTTGCCTTTCTTTTTATCCTAGGTACTTAACATTGTGCCTGGCATACAGTAGGTTCCTAATAAATGCTAGTTGTCTATGATCATGACTATGACCGCCTACTAAGATACAGAAGATTTGTCATCTGAATATGTGGAGACAGTACACTAATAAAACATGGATCCTTGAAGTAAGATTTTTGAAGAAAGAGAAAGGAAGTAAAAAGTGTAGCAGTAACTTGATTTTTCTAAAAATGCTGTCCAATGGAACACCACTATGGGAATTCCCTCTAGCATCACATAATGTTTTGTTTTGTAACTTCCTGACGTATTGTCCATGTAATACTTTGTATTAAATCTATCTATCTATCTATCTATCTATCTATCTATCTATCTATCTATCTATGTCTTTTATCCTTCTATTAAATGTTCAATCCCTTGAGATCAATACTGCAGCTTTTCTAACCTTGATATTATCCCATAAAGGAATAAAGAGATAATAGACATGGAAGAGACAGGCTGATGTCTTTACCTCAATTAAATCCAATTCACATACAAGTCAAGATATCACCCTGTGATGTCATTGGTCTTCTTCAAAAATGAGGGATGAACAACATTATGTGCCAAACACTATCTACGTCCTGAAATAAAAATAGAAAAGCAAGATAATTCTTGTTCTCAAAGAGCTCACATTCTAACTGCAGGAGATAGCATAAGTAGGAGAATTTAGCTCTAGAACAGATGCAAAGGTCAAAGGTCACTGGTGTGCACCAGCAAACCAGCTGGCCATGCTTGAGCATCTGGAGGGCATAGTAAAAGGGCAACTGGTAAGGCCTAGTGGTGTTTCAAGCACATAGCACAGCACTCTGTGCATAGTAGGTAGAGGTTTGTTTCTCCCCTCCCCTCCCCTCCCTTCTCCTCTCCCTATCATTCATACATTTACTAACCCTTTGAAATAGAAGGAACTTAATTCTCCCATTTTCCATCAAGTATTAAAATAAATCACAAATTTTAAAGGGTTTAATAATTTTTGGGGTCACTATGTCAAACCTTGTAAATAGTTAATAGTTAATGTAGCTCTCAAAAAGAGTATCTATTATTATCACAGAAACTGGTTCATTGCGTATCAATATGACATTACTTTGTCAGTATAGGTGACTCCTGCTGAGGAAACTCCCACCCCTAATATACATGACTACCCATTTATGACAATATTTAGGTTCTAGGAAGTTGTGTGAGGCTCACTGAATTCAAGTGACTTATCCATGGTCTTATAATTATCAAGGGTCAGACGCAAGATTCCAACATTGGTCTTCTTGTCTCACAGTCTAGTACTATGTTCCTTAGACCACATTGACTTTTATCAAGTATTATTTTATAGTGTGTTTTTGAGAGTTAACCTGTTATAGCTACTACCAAAAACAACAAAAGGATTCATTCTAACTCTCTTTTTAGCAATTGTACAACATAATTGACATTTGTTTTGTGGTAGAGTTTAATTGAAATCAATTAACGTTAAGGTGATATATTTAAAACCTGTGGTATTAATACAATCCTAAGGGGAAAGCTTACTGTTATAACTCAGTGTGTATTGTGAAACCTGAAGTTTCAAGACTTAGCAAATGAAGATTTATGCCTAATAACTTTAGAAAACATATACTTGTATAAAAAAGAGCTGGTTGTGTTCAAAGTTTGTAATGAACACAGTGACAGGAAAGAGACAGTATGTGCCAAGAATCTTATTTTGCATGTAATTTATATTGGTTTAGAGATCTCCAAAGAATTTAGAATAATAATAGTAATAATAGTAGTAATAACTCATTTTAAAATGTCTCATTAAGATTTACAGAACACATCGCATACTTATATTCTTCCAAAATTGAGTTGCTTTTTTGTGGATACTGTCAAGAGTTGTTCAATCTAGAATTCATTTATTTATGCATAAGGTGTGTGTGTGTGTGAGTGTGTGTGTGTGTGAGAGAGAGAGAGAGAGATGTCTATATCATGAGATTTCTAAATATTGTTAACTGAAGTATAGAAAGATATATATTGAATCTTGCTCACTTATCTCCAAAGGAGACTTTGATTCCTGCCTGGAAGAGAGCAAAGAGAAGGATCCCTGATGATGGCCCTCTGTTCTCCTCTGAGAGGGGTACTTGGCTAGAATTATATCTTTCTTCTCTCCTCTGAAATATTACTACTTTAGAGGCATAGTTTATGTTTAAAAATTGAAAACAATAAAATTAATAACTTCTCTAGTCATTGTTCCTTAAAGGATGTGGATAGCTCAGCCTTCTACAATGTGCTGCTCAAGGCATGGAGGTATTGCATGGTTGAGGGAATAGTGAAAAATATGGCAGAGCCTACCAAGCTTGCTAGGCACTAAAAGGTATGATGATCATCCAAGGACCAGCCCAGCCAAGTTCAGAAAGGCTCATCTTTATACAACTGTCTGCCAGGTGATGGCATGTACTGAGAGTGAGAGATAACTTTAATCATCAGACTTTGTGTTTTATTTGTGCCTATTTAGTGTCAAAAGAAAGTGAAGATGGTTACCAACACATTGGATGTATCCGCTCTGATGAACTTACAGGGGGACGTGAACAAGAATTGCATAGATTGGGCAGGCATGGTTGAGCTGAGATCACAGATTCATCTAAGTATTTTAGGTAGGGGTTTTTAGAGAGTTGAATAGTTCCTATAGAAGAAGAATCTCTTTTAGAGCATTCTTCGAAAAATTAGCTCCTTACATTGTGAAAACAACTAAAAAAGAAATAGTTCCTGATTTTAAAGAGCTTACAATCTACAGAGAATATAAAATTAATGAAATGGCTAATGAGTGGGTAACTAACATACTTATGTATCTTTAAAGTTGGTAAAAATACTTTATAAATTCAATTCAACATACATATAAATGTATCACGTTTATTATGGGAAAAGCATTCTGGTATCGAAAGGGGATACAAAAGTAATGGTGATGTGGTGCTACATCTCCATGGGTGAGTAGGCTCCTTACCCCTTTTTGCTCAACTGACTTTTGGTCATGCTTTTCCTCCTGAGCTACTCCCTTGGCTCCTCCCCTCTGGAGAAGGGGTTTTCCTCTTAAATTACCAGCAGGAAACAATGAGAAGGAAGCAAACAGTTTACAGCCTAGCCCCAAGCCAATTACTTATTCATTTCCAAGAGAGAAAGGTCCCAGATAAAGCCTTTCCATTTTTCTGTCTTGGAAAGGTGTGTATGTGTGTGTGTGTGTGTGTGTGTGTGTGTGTGTGTGTGTGTGTGTACACACATATGTACATATATATCTGTACATAAATGTATGTGTTTGTATATAAAGAATCAATTTTCTTCAATTATATCTGAATAATAATGAAGATAAATATTTTGTAGTATTTAAAATTCTTGGTCTAATTTTATATCAGTTAAAAAGTTATGAATTCTTTTTAAAAAATGATGGCTTTTTGTTTCTTCCTATCTTTTATTTTTGACATGATTTCTGCACAAAGGATAGGGAGGGCTTAGGCCTTAACATACCTTTACCTCCTTTATCACTTTTTCAGAACATAGCAGATTCCATGATGCATCAACTAAGACCTTTATTGCGTGTGAATATTTGTTTTCACAAATTGTATGGTCAACTAAAAGACCTTCCTGTAATGCCCATTTTCAGTCAAGTAAAAACTACTAAAAACTACACAGACAAATTTTGTCATATATACACACAGATAATTAATTTATCTACTTTGAAGATATTTCGTACATTTTAGTAAAATCTACAGCATAGTTACCCACCAAAATTTTTTTTAAAAATTCACCTTAGATTTTCTCAAAACATTTGTCTTTAAATTATAATAGTTTAGCATATTTCCAGATATAATTTTTATGTCTTTTACTGTAAAAACCCATTATAGAGATTTGAGATTTTTTTGTAGCAAGAATATTTTGGAAATTGCAATGTTACAATGATTTTTCTTTTTTGTTCCCTGGTACTTAATTGTCAAATCTGATAGCATTTTATTAGTCTTATTCTTTTTTTTTTTTTTTTTGCCTTTTACACAACATTTAACCACCTTCTTTTTCATATTTTCTCATCTCTTCATTTTTGTGGCATTAGTCTTCCTCTAGATCTTGCTCTCATCCTTACTCTCTCTCTCTGTAACACTATTCTTACTAGCAGCTGCTGTGGAGGTGTAAGGCCAATAACACCAGCACACAGGAGGGTTACTAGCACAGGTTCTTTGATCTGCTTTTCTAAGGAAAGCAACTTTAAGGGGTTTACAATCTCACTTTAGTTAAACATACATATATCATTCACTTAGTTCAGGAGAAAAAGTCAGCACTCTGAACTTCAGAGAAAACACAAATAGAAATTACAAGCAGAAATTATATAAACAGAGCCAATAACACAAATCAGCAGATAGGGCTTCTGTCTGTCCAGAGCAATACATACATTGTTACCAGAGAGAGAAACACCAACATCCAGGTTTTCAAAGCCAGGGGACTCCTTAAGGGCTACCCAGAGTCTCTGCTGGTAAAATCACAGCAACACTCTTCCAAGGAGTGAGCCCCCAAAGCAAAATGCTGTCAGAGTATATATACACTTCTTCAAGGTCAGCCCACAGAGGGCGTCACAACCAGGTGCCTCAAACTCATGTGACTTAGGCTTTCTTGTGACTTAAGCAGGTCATCAAAGACTCTTGATTTAATCCAAGACTCTTCATTCAAACAAAGGCAAGGCTCAATCAAAGGTACTTGATTGCCTTAGTGCCGAGAAGCACTACGAAAAAAAAACAGCAAAATTCCCCCTTTGCTTGCCATTACACTCTTCCCAGTTCTCTCACTATGGGCCTCATCAGTTCCCATGGATTTAATTATTAGCTCTATGAAGGTAACTCACAGATCTGTATAGCCTATAAAAGAATTTGAATTTTACGTCACCAAGATGACTCAAACTCAACACGTACAAAATAGAATTCATTATTTTTTCTTAAAATCACTCCTGTTATAAACTTAAAAAATTTCTGTTGAAGGGACTACCATGACTCTAGTCACCTAGTTTCAAAACTCCAGAATCATTCTTGACTCCTTCCTCTTCCTCACCTAAAGTGTCCAATGAGTTACCAAATCTTATTGATTCTACCCCTATAACTTCTCTTGAATCTATACTAGTCTCATTATTCAAGCAGCCACCACCTTTATTCAGTTTCTCATCGCCTGCCATCTGTACTTCAACAATGACCTCAATTGGTTCCTGTCTCAACTATTCTCTCTCCTCCATTGTTTAATCCAACTAAACCGGTTTCCTTGCTATTCTTTAGGTTTCATCTTATATTTTGACATTTTTGCATTGGTTGTTTACCATGATGACAGATGTAAATGCCTATATTACATTTTATTATTTTGTAAATATTTTCTGTTTACATATGTACATGCTGTCTCTGCTTTTAGAATATTAGCCTCCTTGAATACAGAGACATTTTTGACTTTTTAGATATAAAAACTCACACATTGACAGGCACACAGTAGGTGCTTAAATGTTTGCTGATTAATTGATTTCAAAGAATGTTTGGATTTTTGAATTAGAGGATTTTGTTTGGAATCCAAGTTTTGGAAAATCTACTGGTAAGTGATTTTACTTCCCTATGCCTCAAATTCCTTATCTATCTAGTGAGGTAGTTAGTTTGAAAAAAAAAAAACTCTTCTAGTTCTCAAATTATATACCTATGATCTGAATCCAAAGCGATAGTTCCTTAGTTTATATGATATATTGATTATAAAAGCTTTGTTTAATATATTATTATTATTATTTAATATATTATTATTATTATTATTTAATATATTATTACCCCTTAAACAAGGACTTTTACTCATTTGAGGTTGTCTATTTTATTGTGTCAGAGTTTGTGTTGTAGCAAATTTAGTAAGAAAATGCAATATTCTTATAATTTTAATCATTGACATTCTTCTAGCGAATGTAACTGGGATGTTGTTTTTCACAGCATTGTCATCTTATAGGAGCTTTCATATTTTGTTTCCTTTTCTCCCTCCATATAATGTACTTTCTATTTAGTGTACAATAGAAACATGGCCTAAAGTCATTACACCATATTTATGCTCTACATTTATTTATACTTACCTTTTGTCACAAAATCTATGTGAAATGTTTGAAAGTAAAGAAGATATCTGGAATAAATTTCAAATATACTTTGACATAAAGAAAACATTTTTCATTAAACAGAAGGATCATTAACCTTTTCAAAAGAAAATCCTAAAATCTAATTTAACATTATAAAAAATTATAAATAATATCAAAACTATGTCTGGATAAATCATGTATCAATTTTATGCTTTTGGTATTCCCTGATGTCAAATCTTTTATCTAATTTTAATTTATGAGTCTTTAAAGGTGAAACTTTGCCATAAAATTTTACAGATCTTTTCCATTTTGTATCTATTTTATATGTTCTTCCAGTTTCATCCTTAAATACTGTTATGATTATATAAGTTAATTGATCCTCATAGAGGGTTGTGCTATTAGATATTTAATGCCTGGTCTCTGAAGAAAAGTACACATTTTTCAAATCAACCTGCAAAATTAACATTTTTTTCCATAACTTTCTCAAGTCCAGAGAAAATCAAAAAAAATCAAGCCTTGATTTGTGGCATTTGCTATTTCCTGAGGTATAAATAAATGCTCACACTGAATATTTAACAATCAGATTTCATAGTAGTTGGAGCTAGCTCTCACCAACCTTTCTTTGAGTCTTCTTCTACCTCTTCCTGTTGCCCCCCTATTTAAAAAAAAACTCTCACTTTTTAGTAAGTAAATATACTCTTCCTTTATTAGAATATGTCTACAATTTAATGAATTCTTGTTTTCCCTTATAAGAAGCCTATAGATAGTTTTTCATTCAAACCTATCAAGAATAAAATATCCTACATTGGTTGCAATTTTCTATTTCAATTATCTTTTAAGATTGATTATTCACTCAATATCTGGTTTTTAAAAAATGTATTTTGTCTTTGATTGAAAATAAATCCTAATAAATATCTGACTTAATTTCTCCAACAGAGAATATTGCTTGAAGACTGTTTCACAAAAACACATTATAGAGTGATTTCAATTCTTTTTGTTGCTGAGTTGTTTCAGTCATTTCCAACTCTCCCTGTTCCAATTTTGGATTTTCTTGACAAAGATAATCAAGTGGTTTGCAATTTCCTTCTCCAGTTCATTTTATAGTTGAGGAACTGAGGCAAACAGGGTTAAGTGATTTGCCCATGCAAGGTCACACAGACAGTAGATATCTGAGGTGGGATTTGAACTCACATCTTCCTGAATTCAGGGCTGGTGTTCTAGCCACCTTACTTCTTTCCTACTTTGCTTCCCTTTCAACTCTTATCATTTTGTAGTATACTTGTAGAGGACTTGAGCCAGGTATGGCCATAATCCCATAGAGACCTGATTGCTGTACTTAAAAAAAAAGTACCCTGAGCCAGTGGGCAAAGGAAGTAATTAATTAGATAGGTTCCTGGGAGAGAGTCAGGAAAAAAAAATGTAAAATTTGTAAAATAGAATTGCCACAAATCAGAAGGATTCTTATCTTTACAAATGCCCAAGCAACTCCTGGGTATCGTTCAGAATTTAGCAATAAAAGCAATTTCAGTTTCAGGGTTCCTTGCTTTGATCTTGTGAGATGCTTACATTATTCTGGTTGCTGTTATCTATTTAATTCAATTCATTCAACATTTATTAAGCAGCTTCCATGTGCTGGGAAGCTACCTGGATAGGCCTAAAATCAGGAAAACCCCTTTTCCTGAGTTCAAATATGGCCTTAGACACTTATTAGCTGTTTGACCCTGTGCAAGTCACTTAAACCTATTTGCCTCAGTTTCCTCACCTGTAAAATGTGTTGGATAAGGAAATAGCAAACCACTCTAATATCTTTGCCAAGAGAACCTTAAATAGGGTTATAAAGAGTCAGACACAACTGAAAACCGACAGTATAACAATATGTACTAGGTACTGTACTAAGCACTAGGGATACAAAAAGAAGCAAAAGACAATCCCTTGCCTCAAGGAGTTTACAATATGGAAGACTACATGCAGACAGCTGTAAAAAAGCAAGTTATATGCAAGATAATGGGAAATAATTAACCGAGTTAGGTAGGTATTGGAATTGAAATAGGTTACTAAGACTTCCTGTAGGAGGTGGGATTTTAGTTAAGACTTAAAGGAAGCCAGGGAGGTCACTGGTAGGATTGGAGGAAGGAGAGCATTCCAGGCATGCAAAACACCCAGAGAAAATGCCAGGAGCCAAGAGATGGATTGTCTTGTTCATGGAACAGCCAGGATGCCAGCTTCACTGGATCAGAGCAGGTATTGGACAGAAAGGTTTAAAAAGAGTGGAGAGGCAGGAAAGGGCTAAGTTATGATAGGCTTTGAATGCCAAACAGAACATTTTATATTTGCTCCTGGAGGCAACAGGAAGCCATAGGAGTTTATTGAGTAGGGGTATGTCTTGATCAGACTTTTAAGAAAACCATTTTATTTGCTGATTGGAGAATAGATCGGAATGGGGAGAGACTTGAAACAGGCAGACCCATCAGGAAGCTATTTCAGTAATCCAGGTATGAGATGATGAAGACTTGCACTGGAATGGTAGAAGTGTCAGAGAAAAGAAGGAAGCATATTCAGATGTTGCAAATGTGAAATCTGGACACCTTGTCAGTAGCCTGGATATGGGAGGGGAGAAATAGTGAATAATTTAGGTTGACTCTTAGATTGCTGCCTTCTACAGTAATAGAGAAAGTTAGAAGGGAGGGGAGGGTTTAGAGGGAAAGATAGTAAGTTTGGACATATTGGGTTTAAGATATCTAGTGGACATTTAGTTAAAGATGCCTGAAAAGCAGCTGAAGATGTGATATTGGAGGTCAGCAGAGCAACTGATCCAAGAAATGTAGATTTGAAAATCATCAGTCTAAAGATGGTAACTAAATCCATGTGATCACCATGGGAAATAATACAGAAAGAGAATAGAAGAGGACCCAGGACAGAACCCTGATGGATACCTATGATTAGAAGCCATGACCTAGAGGAAGATCTAGCAAAGGTAGAGAAGGAAGCATCAGATAGGTAGGAGGAAAAGCAGGAGAGAGTAGTGTTCCAAAAACCTAGGGAGAGGAGAGTATCAAGGACATCTAGATCTTGAAGGAACTTCTGTGTCTTACTCTAAGAAATATTAATCTGTGCCTGAAGAAATGTCTTGTGTTTCCTAACCAGTTACCACTTCTAAAGCCAGGATATCTGGCCTCTGCTCATTTCAATCCCATTTTACCACCCTCAGTATTCAGTAGCTTTGAGGGCCCATATATTTCCTCTTCTGTGGTGGGATGCAGTCTAGGGTTGCAAAGTCCTTTCATTGAGGTGATTCCCTAATATGGAAATATAGAAATTCCCTGTGTGCATGTGTGTGTGTGTGCAGCCAATGGAACTTGATATACATTATCGCAGTCAAATATCTATTCCCCTGGAAAGTCTTTTTAAAAATTATTTATTTATTTTTGGTTTTCAACATTCACTTTTATAAGGTTTTGAGTTGCAAATTTTTCTCCCAATTTTTTTCTCCCTCTCTCCCTACCTCCTCTCCCCAAGATGGCATGCAATCTGATATAGACTGTATATGTAAAATCATATTAAACATATTGACTCAATAGTCATGTTGTGAAAGAAGAATCAGAATAAAAAGAAAAAAAAACATGAGAAAGAAAAAAAAAGAAAGAGAAAACAGTATGCTTTGATCTGCATTCGGACTTCATAGATCTTTCTCTGGTTGTGGATAGGATTTTCCATCATGTGTCTTTTGAATTATCTTAGAACCTTGCATTGTTGAGAAGAGTCAGGTCTATCAAAATTAGTTATCGCACAGTGTGGCTGTAACAATATACAATGTTCTCTTGGTTCTGTTCCCCTCACTCAGCATCAGTTCATATACGCCTTTCTAGGTTTTTCTGAAATACACCTGCTCATCATTTCTTATAGAACAATAGTATTCCATTACATTCACATACCACAACTTATTCAGCCATTACTCATACCCATACTGAGGGTGGTAAAATGGGATTGAAATGAGCAGAGGCCAGATATCCTGGCTTTAGAAGTGGTAACTGGTTAGGAAACACAAGACATTTCTTCAGGCACAGATTGATATTTCTTAGAGTAAGACACAGAAGTTCCTTCAAGATCTAGATGTCCTTGATACTCTCCTCTCCCTAAGTTTTTGAAACACTACTTTCTCCTGCTTTTCCTCCTACCTATCTGACCCTTCCTTCTCTACCTTTGCTAGATCTTCCTCTAGGTCATGGCTTCTAATCATAGGTATCCATCAGGGTTCTGTCCTGGGTCCTCATACCCATACATGTGTATACCTTCAATTTCCAATTCTTAGCCACCACAGCAAGAGTTGCTATAAATATTTTTGTACACAGGGGTCCTTTTCTCTTTTTTATGATCTCTTTGGGATACATACCTAGTAGTGGTATTGCTGGATCAAAGGGTATGCACAATTTTATAGCCCTTTGGGCATAGTTCCAAAATGTTCTCCAGAATGGTTGGATCAATTCACAACTCTACCAACAAATGTATTAATGTTCCAATTTTCCCACATCTTCTCCAACATTTATCATTTTCATTTTTTTGGTCATATTAGTCAATCTGACAGATGTGAGGTGGTACCTGAGTTGTTTTAATTTGTGTTTTTCTAATCAATAATGATTTAGAGCATTTTTCATTGGACTATAGATAGCTTTAATTTCTTCACCTGAAAATTGCCTGTTCATATCTTTTGACCATTTATTTATTGGGAAATGATTTGTATTCTTATACATTTCACTCAGCTCTCTATATATTTGAGAAATGAGGCCTTTGCTGGAGAGACTGTCTACAAAAATTGTTTCACAGCTTTCTGCTTCCCTTCTAATCTTGGTTGTATAGGCTTTGTTTGTGCAAAACCTTTTTAATGTAATCAAAATGATCAATTTTGTCTTTCATAATGTTCTCTATCTCTCGTTTGGTCATAAATTCTTCCTTTTTCCATAGATCTGACAGATAAACTATTCTTTGCTCTCCTTATTTGCTTTGAATATCACTTTTTATGTCTAAATTGTGTATTCATTTTGACCTTATCTTGGTATACCATATAAGATGTTGGTCTCTGCCTAGTTTCTGCCATACTATTTTCCAGTTTTCCCTGCAGGGAAACATTCTTCAGTGATACTTTTTTCCTTTTCCCTTCAAGGATAAGGCATTTCTACCTCCACTACTTGCCACATTTTGAACTCTTTCCCTCCATTGCTTTTATTTTATTTTTCTATTGCCATAGTCTTATTGAGAGAATAAAGAAATTACTATACCTTCTCAATTTACTTTTGACCTGGTGGATGGAGATCAGGTTGGGGGAGGGTCATTTTCATTTCCCTTTTGTGTCATTTTCTTTTTGCCCATTCATATATGTTCACACCATGCAATCCCTCTGACAAAATGTAGTGGTTCACTTATAGATCATTATGGGCTTCCTTACACGTAGTATTAAATCAGCTCTTCCTATTTCTTTGCCTCCTGATTCTTAAAGACCTTTTAAATATTTAACTCCTTAGGTCTTTTTTTAATCCTTTGTTTATCTTTGTTTCTTTCTTTTACCTGTCAGCACAATTTCTTTCTCATTATTTTTTCTTTAGGCAACAGCATATGAACACAATAAAACTGATTTCAGTACTTGGTATTTTTTTTTCCAGTAAATGTACTTCTTTATATTATGTTTATCCTATTTGGTGTGTTTTCAAGCAAACATTACTCACCTTTGCTTTGCTTTGTTATGTTTTATAATAGTAAGGCCTCATATTTCTTGCTTTTCTGAAGTTCCAATACCTTTGCAAGTCATTAGAGTCAGCCTGATAGAATATGATATTTGGCACTGGATCTTGAGTTTCTTTGCTTTTTGGAATAAACTGTTTCATTCGCATGTTTGATTTTTCATGACTGTGGAGAAATGCTGGACTATTTGAATTGGTATTCCTTCATACATGAAGACCCATTCTTGGCTACTGGCCAGGAATGTGTTGCTTGTTATAGAAATTGTGAACTTTAACAACTGCAGGTCTTAAAATTTTAAGTGTTGGGTTCCTGCACCTTTCCCCCTCCCCCATCCTGGTGGTGATCTGTAAATACTAGCTATCGATATTTTGTGGTCTATTTTCAAACGTTTTCGGCAACTTAAAAATATTTATTGTGAGATAATATTCATATTTTTGGTGTATTGTGTTCTTTTGAGAGTCCTATAATCTGTAGGGCATCTCTAAATGTATGTGTTCAACTTCAGTCACTTTGACTTATATAAAATTCTAGTATTTTAAGCTTATCTCTTTGCTTCTCTGATTCCAAGTTTTCTTCTATTTCTATATTGTTTGTTGTATCATATCTGTCATTCTATCTTTCAGAACCACTATTTTTTGGAAAGATTAGCCCTCAAGTATTCTAATATCTTTAGCCTTTCAACTTTTTAAACTTTTTCACTTAGAGCTTTGATTTTTGGCATAATTTTATTCTTTAAAAAGTTTTGTCTTTTAAATGATACTAGCTTTCTTATTCAAAGATCTGGGTAAATTTTGCATTATTCTCTTTTTTCAGTGCAGAATTTTGGTTCATATTTCCTAAATAGTAAAATGCTTCTTTGATCACTCTGTTCCAGTCGCTCTTTGTATTTTACTTTTTATTATTCCTTCTGGCCCTCAGCCTTTTTAATTGGTTTATATATTGGTAAGCTCAGTTCAAACTGTTTCTCTTGAACTTTTTATCCTTTATCCTTTCTCTTATATTAGTAGTCTGATGTGTCTGGTTCATTTCTTCCTTCTGCTCCCTTCATCCTTCCACTGTTGCACAAATTATCCTGAGCCTGAGTATTGTCAGAATTCTAACACTGAGGCTAAGGCAACCTAGAATAAGTCCCTGCTCAAAGTAAACTCCTGAGGTACAAGATCGGCCTTAGATAATTTCTAGTCCTTATCCCCTTAGGTACAAATGTTCAGAGCTGTGAGTATTTTCTATATGCACCCTTCGCTCCAGTTGCTTTCCTTTTCCTTTATGTGGATGGGGAAAGGAGGGAGAGAGATAGAGACAGACAGACAGACAGAGAGAGAGAGAGAGAGAGAGACAGAGAGACAAAGAGACAGAGAGAGAGACAGAGACAGACAGAGACAGACAGAGAGAGACAGACAGAGAGAGACAGACAGAGACAGAGACAGAAACAGAGAGACACGCAGAGACAGAGACAGAGAGACAGAGAGAGAGCATATATTAAGCTATTACTTCACAAGGCATAGTGCTAAGCAGTAGGGAAACAAAAACAAAGACATGAGAGTACCTGCCTTCAAGGAGCTGACATTCTATTTGGGAAAGACCATGGATAAAGTGGAACTGGAAATAGATGGGAGGCAGCATGAAGATAAAGCTAGGGACATCCAGGAAGTGTTGTGGAGGTCTGGAAATGAGCAAGATATGTTAAAAACTGAACTATTAAAGCCCAGGGTGATTATAAGGGTGTAGTACATGTTTTTGGTGCTCAGAGAGTAAAAAATGCTGAGAAATAGCATGGCTGAAGATGTCCAGGAAAAATAATGTCACCTTCAGGAAAAATCGAGAGGCACAGAAATAGAGTGGAATTTTTGGGAAAGATTATGAGTCCTGTTTTAGATATGTTGAATTTGAGATGTCTGTGGAATATCCAATACAGTACACAGAAGGACAAGCAAGGACATGAAATATTGAAGTGAAATAGCTGAGGACAGGAAGTATCTGGGAGCAAGTGATCATGTTAACATTCCAAAGGTTCTATTCCATATTCCCTTGACATTTTATCAGAAATAGTTTTATGTGGTTACAAAATTACTTGCATAAAGTTTTCACACTGGATTCTTGCTATTGTCTTGTATGGTGCAAGTATTGCTATCCACACTTTGCTGATGATGAAAATGAATATTTTAGAGGCTTGCTGAAAAACACAGCAAGGAAATGGCAGAGCTAAGAATTCCCCTTAAATTGTTTTTATCCTTTTAAGCCTAAAGCTCTTTCCATTGTACTATGCTGTTAGCACAACTTATAATTAGTTCTAGGAAAACTTGGAGGTCTTCTAATCCAACCTTCTAATTTTAAAGATGAGGAAACTAAGTCCCTAAAAAGTTGAGTAACTTACCCAAGGTTACAGATGCAGTTACTTGCAGAACTGAGAAATAAACCCAGGTCCTTTGATCCAAATCCAGCTTCTTTAATTGATCTTAAATAAGCAATCAGAGAAGTAAATGAATGTATAGAAATAAAAAAAATAAAGTATTACTGATATTCAAGTGTCAGAGGTAAGTAAGGATTTTTGTGTGGAAAAACTATGTCAGAGCCTTTCCCTAGTGAACACAGAATAGGATTAAGGTTGGAACTCAATTTTTCCTGGCTTTTCTTTGTGGTACGTTTCAACAATATCTCTCATCAGTTGTATTTTCTAGGTAAGAAGAGGCCTAGTTTCTAAATAATGAGAAATAGAGAACCTGATCCTGAGGCATTATAAATTTTGTAATAATTTCTTGTTCTAGCATAGTTGTTGATTTTGTTTTAAAGTATTTTTTTAATCTTATGCATAGTTTCATATTCAACTCTAACTGGTGATATAACTTTGAAAAAGGATAGTCTTTAGTAGAGTGGCCCAGACCAACACTATAATAACACAGATAATTGTTTCTTTCTTTCAGCCTCTGTACTTTGGGAGCATGTGAGATTTTTGCTTTCCAGATCTAGTCTGATTCTGATTGGAGTGCCTGTTTGTGTTTCTGAACAATAATAAAAATGGTTTATGCTTCACAGAGGAGACCAGAAAATTTATCACTCACATAAAACATCGAGAACAAAGAAATAATCAAACAAACAAACAAAATACCATTGCCATCTAGATGTTTTTCTTCTTCCTTTTCAGCTTTGTCACTTTGAAGAGGAACCTTCTGTTTAATAGATAAATACATAGAGACTAAGGAGTTCTTAGTCTTCTTCCCTCCTGCTGTTCCATAGCTATGTTTCTGTCTGACTTACCCTCTGTTCACGGAGCCACTTCTAACACCTCAGTGCTAAGCAGTATCATCTCTCTGGGGTAGCCAGCCTGATTTTCCTCCTCCATCCACCATTAAAAAAAGGGAAGAAATGCAGAGCTTAAAGGGTGGGAAGAGTTCTTGTTTGGCTCCACACGAAGTCTATTTAATGTTGTCTGGTTGCATGTAAGTAGCCGATTCATAGCTTGGGGTGGAAGCTTTATGAGTGACCCCAGGTCCCCAGGAGCAATCTTATTTCTATACAGTTGTAATGTCCTGTTCAGGAGGAACAAAATTGACACAATTCTATTGAAAGTGCAAAGTATCAGTGGTTCCACTTCTTGATACACTCAGTGTCTGAAACTTGAGACCTTCCAATCGCAGAGTAAGCTCAAGCCAAATCTTCAATGACAGGCTAGAGCAGACAAAGGCACTAAGACTAGGGGCTCCAATTTGCCCAGGATGCGTAATTTCAGGTCACAATGAACAACACCTGGACACCAAGGGAGGAGCTGCCAAGAGAGTATCTGCCTCTAGGGTGCCAGAAAGCAATTAAGTCTGCTATTTAGTCAGCCAGGTGTCAAACCAGGAACCACGTTTAGGCTACTCCAAATCAGTATACATTTGCCACCATGAATTAGTGAACCAGAAGAGATACATTTTCCTAAGGAATTATTGTGGGTAGTTTAAAACAGTAGAATGTAATGACCGTAGCACTGAGTCAAAATACCAAAATTTTAGTTCTAGTTCTCTTCTCTATGTAATTATGTTTAATTCTCTTTATTTCTTTAATTAAGCCGTAGTTTCTTCACCTAGAAAGTGTGGATGAGAATATTTGCTTTCATCATAAGGTTGTTGGTAAAGTCCTTTGTAAAGTATTCTACAAATCTGAGAAGTTATCATTATTAATAATGTTCTGCATCTGAAGTAGTGTGCTCATTTTTAGGTGCCACATTAGACAGGATAATGGTACACTGAAGAACGCACTGAAGAGGGTAACCAGTATGATGTAGGGAC
This sequence comes from Phalanger gymnotis, assembly GCA_028646595.1. NCBI lineage: Eukaryota > Metazoa > Chordata > Mammalia > Diprotodontia > Phalangeridae > Phalanger > Phalanger gymnotis. The sequence continues at coordinate 106,126,381 of CM053627.1, read as the reverse complement.
TAGAAAACCTTCCAAAAAGCAAAAGAACAAATGGAAGGGGGGAGGGTTTTTTTTAAGCACAAGAGAGTTAGAGCAATATGATGAGTTTCTTCAAGTATTTAATAGGATGTTTCATGGAAGAAAGATTATACTGGTGTTGCTTGTCTCTGAGGGCAGAACTGTGTGTAGACATGACAGCAAGGTGGATTTTGCCCTCTACACTAATGAAAAACCTCCTAACAGTTAAAGCAACTTTAAAGTGGAATTGGCCAGTAGGTGGTGCAGTGGATAGAGTGCCAGGCCTAGAGTCAGGGAAGACTCATCTTCATGAGTTCAAATCTGGTCTCAGACACTTACTAGCTGTGCAACCCTCAGTAAGTCACTTAAGACTGTTTATCTCAGTTTCCTCATCTGTAAAATGGAGATAATAATAGTACCTACTTCACAAGGTTGTTATGCGGATCAAATGAGATAATAGCTTAAACAGTGCTTGACACATAGTGATATATTATTATTACTATTATTATTAATGTGAAACAGTGGGATTTGTATTTGATCTTTGAGATCTTTGAGGAGTTTAAGTGGTCAGAGAAGTAACTTTGATAGGTTTATGCTTTAGCAAAATCACTTTACTTTATGAAGGATTGATTAGGGAAAGGGAGAGAGCTGAGTCAAGGAAATTAATCAGAAGTCTCTTGTGAAATTTCAGATGAGAGGTGATAAGGACCCGAACTACAGTAGAGAGCGCATGAATGGAGTGGAGTGGATAGACGTGAAAGATATTGTTGAAAACATAATCAATAATACTGGACAATCAGTTGGCTATGTGGGGTGCTAGGGATTATGAAGAGGTTTTGAGAAGTTGATTAGTGAACAGGAGAGACCACTGGAATTTTCTAATTGGAGCCAGGATGATTTCTTGTTAGGGATGTTAGATGGGGGTGACTTTAGTCTTGCAGGGTTTCAGTAGATGGCCCCTGTGGTCTATTCCAACTCTAAGATCTGTTATTCTCTTCTTTATTAATAGCAACACATCGGTTGAATTCAAAAAATTAAAAAAAAATGCTTCCTAAGTGCCAGGAACTGTGCTTCTTGCTGTTATGAACACAGTGCACAAAACAGTCTCTGCGCTCAGGGAGTTGACCTTCTACGTGAAGGAAACAATGGGTACACAGATAAGTAGCTGAAAGAAGCAAGTAACTGAATGAATGACAAGGACTTTTGAAAAAACCCTAGTCAAGAAATATAAACAGCTTATTACTGACTGGAACGTATTGTGAGCTCTATAGGAGAGTCATATAGAAACAAGACTTAAAAACACTAACTACATAATAAAGTATATTATAAGGAAAACGCTTTGTCAATTATAGAACAATATAAACATGACTTGTTACTAAACGAGAGAATTAAAATGGAATAACAACTTCCACAATCCTTGACCCAACTCTAAATATTTTGGTCTTAAAATACCTTCCCCCTCTCTTGTCATCTTTATTTATCCTAGAATACTAGTAGAAAATCATTATACCAGCTTGGTTGTGTGTGTCTGTGTGTTCATGTCTGTTAAGTATGTGTGTATGTATATATGTATACGTTGTTTGTATATGTGTATGCCACATCTGGACAAAATATCCTGTTATTTTTACAGGAACAATCTTTCCCTCACATATATGTAGAGAAAGACTGTCTATAGTAACAATAGAATATGTGGTCCAGATGTGATTGGGATAGCATATTCTCAGCACACTCAGTAAATGTTAACCGACTCATTAATGGTATTCAAACTTTCATGGCCTGCTATTTCCATTTCCTGACATCCTTGGGTCATTCCTGTACAACCAAAACAAATCAGCCAGCCAATCAAAGGCTAAACAGTTGTGACTCTAGATTTGAAGCTGGTTTTCATAAACTACTTACAGTAGAAAGCTGTATTCAACTAGCCTTGATTGGAGACCACATATTCCTCTTTTGGACTAGAATCTGAATTCCCAATAATATGTTCACTTAAGGGGCAACCACCCTTGATAGCAACAAGGTGGTCTTGACAGAATTTAGAATGAAATATCTGCATGCCATTTACAAAGGGATATGCAGATATTTTGATAATATATACGTGTTTATTTTTTACAATGATAGTATAGATTAATTTTAGGTCAGAAAAAATATGCTTCCTTTATAGACATTATGCATTGTGGCTTTTACCAAAAGAGTACACATGCAAGAAACTGGACCTCTTCCCTAGATCAGTTCAGTTTTCAGCTGTTGTCAATTTGGTCTCAGAGAGGTTCAGGAAGATGAATGAATCCCCGACTTTCAGTTCTCCATACTTCCCCTGGTTACAGGGTTATGTAAATCTCTATATATAAATAACTTGTTTCTAATCTCCTTGTGTGGCCAGGAGAAGTGGCTAATAGACACTTAGTTCACCCCCATGCCCAGGAGGCTTTGACTACCCCTCTTATAAATTCTTTCCTTTAGCTTTCTGAGACCCCACTGTTTACTTCCCTCTTCCCCATTGCATGGTTTAATACAAAGTTGTAAGGCTCTTCAAATCAACCACCTGTTCCCTATGATTCTAATACTAATTTGTTCAGGGAACATTCCATCTCACAGAGGCCGTCTGTGTGTGTGTTTAAGACCAAATAAATAGATCTATTAAAAAAACTTTACTATGAAGTTGCTGCAAAAAGCAGAATGCAGCAAATTGGTCATTTGGTTGTTGTTTTAAAACATAAAGTCTCCAGATGCTGACTTTTGCATCATAAGAAAACAAACCCAGCTTTAAAATTAAAATTTGTTTCAAGAGAGGACTGCCAGGCTGGTCCTTTCAGACAGCAACAAATTAACCACTCATTACATTTTACAATTATATATATATATATACATATATGTACATATACATATATATATATACAATTATATATATTATATATATTACAGGGACTAAAAGAATACCACTTTATTTTTATTTAAATTACCTGTATTTACGTAAGCACTCTGGGAAAGAGTGGAATTCACTGTTGCCAAAAGTGCTATTTCAAAAATTCAATAATTCCTACTATAACCCAGCTTCATTGGTATTTCAAGTTCCTTGAGGTTATTGACCATGAATTTTTGTACTCTTAATATTTGCTATAAGGTCTAGTTCATCTTGGGCATTCATTAAATATTGATGGAGGATGACCTAAGAACAAATTCCAAAGTTTGACATCCCATTCTCCACTCTGTCATTTCTTTTACTACTGTTCCTTTTTTTTTTTTTGCAAGCCCCCTAAGAACCATTTCAGAGTCTTTACTGCATAAGTAGTTGGTCTCTGCACTATCTGTCTAGTAAGAACAAAGTGGCAGTAAAGATCTATAGGAATATCGCCTCAGGACTGCAGACTGGAGACTTTTGCTACTTCATTTGACTGTGCTTCAAAATGGCAAAGTGATAACAATATTGCTGGATTTAGAGGGAAACCTAATTAGTTAATATTTGCAAGAACATTTTTTTAAACAGAAAGGTTATTACATCATCTGATCTTTTTTCATAGCAAATATCCACATTGTTAAAAAAAAAACAGAAACAAACAAAAACAGAAAGTTATAAACCAGAATTTGGAAATGAATTGAAAATATGAAATTTAGACAATTTCATAATTTTCTGCCCCAGAATTTGCTTTCTTTAATTCATGATTGACCATTTAGTCCAGGAATATATTACTTGGTTCTTCATTCTAAATATAGACTTATGTTAGGTTTTGGTTCCTTCTCCAATGTACTTCCTTAAGCTAGGCAATAAATTGCTATGCAAATTTTTCTAGTGTCCCATTTCTAGAATCAATAGAAATAACAATGTATTTATAAGAAAGAATTTTATTACCTGATTACACATAGAATGTGTTCTTCATTGACCGTGGAATCAAAAACAGCATTTGTAATGAACTAGGCACATTAAGGAATTAAGAACCAAACAAACAAATAGCAACAACAACAAACTTGATCCAAATACCAGATTTAAGGTAATAGAACATTTCTATTTTGGCTGCGCATGGTGATTTAAATCCTGATGAGTTAGCACACTGTATTCACCCAAAAGACATATTGATTTCAAGGGCTTTATTGTTTTCAGGTTGCTTGAATCTAGGTGTCCAACAAATTTACAGGTGGGCTCCATTGACTCCATCTTGATCTGAGTTATAGTTATTTTTTTAAAAAAATAATTATGAAAAGTTGTTGGTACCTGACCTGTCCAGTTCCTATATACTATCGTGCTGATTTATATACTCTTTTGCAAATATCGGTCTGTTGTAGAAGAGTGTTAATATCCATTTTGGTTTGTTTCATAGGTCACAAGTAGGAAAAAAGTCACAGGTTAAAAATGGAAAGGTAGCTTCAAGTCTTGTCTTTGTACTATATGGCCTCTGTGATCCTACAGACATCACTTAGTCTTTCAGTGTTCCACACAACTTTCTAAGACTTTAAGGTGATTAATTTGTATCAGTGGAGGAAGTTTCCATAGCAAGAGTTCCCTAATCCAAATATCTGGACCAAACAATAATAACAAACAAAAGAGATGAATTAGATGAATTTTCTAGTTGAGAAATTTAACTGTCAAGTAAGAAGAAGAATGATCTTCCCACAGTTGCTCCTGTTTGACTTTGGATGGTTTGGAAAAACCATAAGAATGATGTAAGTGGTATTTGTCTCTTCCTTCAGATTATAGTGGTTGGATATTTAAAAATATCACCAAACATCCTGACTTCTTCAACATTAAATGTGACTTGAATTTTTCTACAGTGAATTTTTCTCTTTCTGGATTCAGCTTGAAAGTTACTGTATTTTTTTAATTTGAATTATAATACTGCTTGTGTTTTGTGTGTGTCATACTATGTTTAAAGCCATTTAAGACTTTTTAGGATAATCACTGAAAATATTTCTTTCATACAAGTCGTATGTTATGAACAAAGAACATTCGAACACTAAATAATGTGGTTCACTCAAATAGCCTTTTAGGATTTTATATATTCTCTTTGTCAAAGATGGATATACAGAATGTAGCTCTGGCTGTCATCTATTTGCTTGATGCACCTGTTTACCTTTGACCTTCCTCCTTCAGCCTAATCCTGAATCTCATTCCTTACATGACATGTCAAATTGGACATCTTAACGCCTCATGCTCACTATGGCTTAAATAAAGCTCTCATTTTATCCCCTCGAAACTCCAAACAAGGAAACTCAGAGTCATTTTGAATTCGGAAATGTTCCTTATGCTTTATTTGTAGGCGATATCCAAATATCGTCCCTTCATCTAAAATGTTAATTGTAATGGTTAGTACCATTCATTTCTGCTTCACAACTATATTTCTAAGCCATGCTCAGGTTGTCTTATGGAGAAAGTACTGATATATTCATATACTTTGATCCTAAGAAAAGGCTACTATTGGGGTTTTTTCCCCAAGGAGATCCAAAACAGTCCCCATATTTACCAAAATTTTCACAGAAACACATTTAATTGAAAGCAAATTAGGTGTTCATTTTTTTGGGAAATGGATGTACAAATTGTTGAATATAAGAATAATGTAATATTATTTTACCATCCCAACAAATTCATGTAAGGAAATCTGAGAAACATGAGATGACTTGTATGAACTGATGAAGAACAATTTACAGAGAACAAAATGACTGTAACAAAGTAAATGTAAAGAACACTAAAACAATGTTGAATGCTAAGTAATTCTAATGACTAAACTTGTCGAAGAAGAAGAAATGAGGAAGAACCTCCCTTTTCTCAGTGGAAAGCTGGGGAATTGTATGAGGTGAGTTGTATGCATTATCAGAAGTATTCACAGTACAAGTTGATTTTGCTTAACAGCTTTTTTTTTGCTACAATGGAGGTACCACTTATTCAAAGGGAAGGAGGGATATACATAGAAACAATGAAGACGGAAAAACAAAACTTATCAGGAGAATATTTAAAACAAAACGATACAAAAACCAAGTACAAAGTTAGTATAGCTGGCTTTCCAAGAATACTACTTTCTAATAAGATTTATATGATGCACAGAAACCATCATCCTTATTTTCCATGTTAAAGATGCCCTCCTCGTCCATCACGATAGATCCCTGGACAGTGAATCAGAAAACTTGGCCCTAGTCCACTGGAGGTAGTCTAAATACTAAAGAAGGTCAATTTCCTGCCTTCAGGAAACTTAAGAGAACAATAAGGAAACATAGCACATTTATGAATAATTGTAACATAAAATAAAACACAAGTGCAAATAAGAACAATGTTCTATGTGAAACCTCAGGAAAGGAAGATCATTGCTGATTGTGAGGAATCAGGAAAGCTTCAGAGAGGAGCTGTGATCCCAGCTGGATATGTGTGTATATGCATCTTAGGTTCAAGATAGAGACAGAAATGATAGAGATGATAGACACACAGTCCTTGGAGAAAATTTTACTGTAGTATGTATACTTCTTGATAGAAGTGCCAGCTTCTAATGACAGTCACTGATCAGTGAGATTCCCTGCAGCTCTAGTCTGACTTTGTAGAGCTCTGCCATGCTACTGATACTCCTTATTTAGCTATGTGCCCAGCTAGTGCCCGTTCAAGAAGTGGATCACTTAAGAGGGTGTCCAGTGCAGCACTGTGGTCAGAATTTACATTGTTAAAGCTAGAGTGAATTAAATACTCTGGAGTTAACATTAGTTTACTTAATGAAATCCTTAAAACAGTAGCATTAGTGACTATATAAATGCATTTTCAGCCCTATTCCTGCTCCAAGTTGTTAGATCCCTACTTATAAGGTTACTTCCCATCTATTTTCTCTTTATCTCGTATATACTTAATTATTTACTTGTTGTCTCCTTATTGGAATGTAAGCTCCTTGATGGCAGGCACTGTTTTCACCTTTTAGGTCTAGTGCCTGACACAGTAAGCTAAATAAATCTTTGCTGATTTACTGTTCTTATTTTGCAGCATACTCAATGAAAGTAAACGAGGAGAACGTTACGATGATAATTGTATGTTACGTTGCAATGTCAAGTTCTATGACGACTGGGAATTAGATTGCAAAATGAGTCAACATATGCTTGAACGGTCAATGATTTAAAATCAAACCCTATTGTTGTATAATGGAAAGAATACTGGACAGGTAATCGCAAGATATCTGAGTCTGAACCCCACTCCTGAGATAATAGCTTTGCTACTGGCCAAATCGCATAAAGTTTCCTTTTCCAGAAAAATGGGGATCGTAATACACATCATAAATAGCTCACTGGGTTGCCATGAAGGTCAAATAAGATTAAACGATTTTGCAAACATTAAAATACTATATGAATGACAACTATTATTGTTAGAGGATAACAAAAAATCACATTGGAAAACATCTTTTAGGATCAAGAAATGAAAGAGACGAGAGGCTGGTAGACCAAGTAATTTCAGATCCATACTTCATGAATATTTTCTTCATGAGTAAAGGTGCTGGACATGACAAGTACCTAATAAAATGAAAATGACTGTCTTAGACAGGAAAACGAGAACTTACAAGTGTAGCAGTTATTTCGGAGCTAGCAATCTGTGTGCAGTCAGATCATAGACTGGTTACAAAAAAAGGTAAAAGAAAATGTCAAATTAGAAGAAAGGATAAAGTTGGGAAGTTATTGCATGTGATTATATCAGTTCTTACCCGACTCGTTTAAATAAGTTGTCAACTCCAAAAAATGGGAACTTAAAGTAAGGACATTGATGCTATCATCATTTCTTATGAAAATTTAAATAATGCAAAACATTTGCCACAAATAACTCCAAAACTCTGTCCCTTGATATTGTTGCCAAGTAGAGAGATATGGCAGCCAAGGACAAATTTTTGGAGTATTCTAGAATGTAAGTCATTTTGACCTAAATAGTTGATTTCACTAAAAAAAATGCTAGGTACTCTCTTACTAACTTCTTGGCTCTTATTCCTTCTTGGCCATTTTGTTCTACCTTTTCTAGTCAGAAAAAAAGAGACGACAATGAAATCCAACCAAGCCCAAGTATCCCAATGACATGACTAAATGAAACTGAAAGCAAACATATGATAATGGAATGGGACAAACAGTGTTCCTATAGAGATTTATTCTCATTGGTGATACTAGTAGAATCACCAAATTTAGATCTTCTTCCCACTGGCACAAAAAAGCTGATGTAGTAATATATGGTAGCATATGGCTCTTAAGACATTTTGAGGTGAGCTTGGACCTGATCAATAACAAAAAAGAAACCTATGTTAGACATTACATTATTTTAAGTTACTCTATAGTCAATTTCTTAGACATCTTGAAGAAGGACAAGTTCCAAAAGAACGGATATGAATATAATATTTGAAAAAAGTCAACAAATAATGTTCCAGTAATTACTAACTTATCTGCTTATTTTCTGACATCTACAAATTTATTATAAGAAAAGCCTGCACATACATCAAGAATATTGTCCATCCAGAAAACAAACAAACAAAACCCCCCAACAAACAAGAGCAAGAAAACAGGTTATTGTTGTTCCTCCCCAGCATAAATATCAGTCTCCTGGCTACTCTGCTATGAATTGCTCCAAATTAATGAATTTCCCTCTTAATACCTGGAAGGATCCCTTGGATGTCACCTGATAAGCAGAAAGTACAAAGGGACTTCTTTAATGAAGAGTAGACAGTCCATCTACTAATGACCCACAGCTTGGGTAATCATTTTCCAATATTAGATTTTACTAAACTTTCAAAATATTTAAAATTCTATCCTCTTTTCTATTTCTTCAGTCTCAAAAATGCTAAGATGTTCTCTGAAATGAAAATTCATCTTTTTACACTAATATTCTCCCAGATTTTGTAAGTGACATCAGCCTGATTGCATGAAGTTCTACAACTTCTCAAAGCCTCCTGGAAGAGATTTAAAAGCAATGACCATAGTTTGACCTGACTATCCACATAGAAAAGACTAAGTGGATCAAGAACTACTGCCTAGCTTATAACATACATGTTTGAGGCCAAGGTATTTAACTTGTTCTTCAATATCCATATGTGGTACAGATGGATGATGAGTCGAGTCCAAATTTGAACAGAAAGAAAGTGGATAAGATTCCTTTTGGGAAATTGCAAAGCTTGTCTACATCCAAACTTCCCATGGAAACAAAGGTCTCTTTTTTCAATATTAGCATACTACTGTTGCTATATGGCAATGAGATACGGAATACAATAGGCACTCAATAATTTTAAATGAATAATAGGAAAAATGTAGACATAAGCAGTGAGCAAAGTGAGTGAGTTGAAATATATAGCCAAAGAAGAATCTTGAAGATGAGCAGGATGGAGGCTGTTTGCAAGGAAAACTATCAGAAGAAAAGATAGTTTGACCATGCAAAAAGTCTATAGTACATTAGGCAAACCCCTTGTGATGAATTTTTGGAAAGACATGGGCAAGCATATTTCAGTATGGGTAGGCATGGAAACAATTTCCAAGTTGATGAGATCACTGATTCATTTTAGCAGTCTGCTGGTAATATTATGTGTCACATGACTTCAAGTGGCCCAAAAAGGAAGGAAGGAGATAAGCATTTATGAATCACTTACTATGGGCCAGGCACTGTGTTCAGCATTTTATAAATATCTCATTTGATCTTAACAGAAATCATGGGAAGCCCGTATTATTATTATCTGCATTTTATGATTGAAGCGACTAAGGCAGACAGAAGTTAAGTGACCTGTCCAGGGTCACATGGCTAGTGAATATCTGAGGGCAGATATGACCTCAGTTTTTCCTGATGACAAGCCTAGTATTCAGTCCACTGAGTCATCTAGCTGCATCTAAATACAAAGCCATAGATATTAATAGACTGGAACATATTTCAAAGGAATGATTATAGTAAAAGGTAGCTGGAAGATATATTATTGAGAGGAAATATTTGGCTAATCATGCACTAAGACTGAGATAAAAAAGTTAAGAGTGGGTGTTACAGTAAAGAGAGATTCTAAGATATTGGGTGGATCTTTTAAACATGATTTATGGGAGGGCATGGACACAAGTCTTATACAATGAGGAAACATGGAAGGATTGAGCTCTGTACCTTTGGAGTCAGCACACTCATCCACAAAACCACAGATTTGTGGACATCTTGAAGTACATGTCTTTTCTACATGAAAATTCCCTTGATATACCAGCCCAATGACACTACCAAAGATAGAAAGTAATTGACTTGATGTAACTAGTTCTCTATTAACTTTTATTGGCTTATGATGATTTCTATCTTCCTTTCTAAGTTTAATTCAAATTTAACTTAGAAATAAATGTAGCAATCTATGGAACAAACTAGCTTATTTTTTCCCCCAAGACTTCTATGAAGTAGCATAGACTGGAGCTTGAATGTTTCACATCTATCCTCTTCTCTCAATACATACCATAGCCTCCTAGAACAGGTTCTCCTCACCCTTCATCTCTATAAAAGCTTTGAAATTAGTCTCTCTGAATCTGGTCTCTTTCTGCTCTTCTTTATCTTCCCCATAGCTGCCACATTGTCATTCCTAAAGCACAGGTCTGAACATGTTACTCTCCTGCTTCAGTGGTTCCCCACTGTGTCCAGGATAAAATACACATTCCCCTATTTGGAATTCAAAAGCCCTTCCCAATCTGCTTCCAGTCTATCATTCTAGGCTGATTTATTGCATTTTACTCCCCTCAAGCACTCCAACAACATTGGCCTACTGGCTGTTTTCCACATACAATATTCAATCTCCCACTTGTGTGCCTATGCATTGGCTGTCCACTACACCTGGAATGATTTCCCTTTTTCTCTCCACTTTTTGGAACCAACCTCTAGCTCCCTTCGAGGATCAGATCAATTGCAAACTCTTTGAGGATGCCCTTGTTAATTTCCCCTAGTTGTTAGCACCCTTTTCCCTCAAAATCACTTTGTATGTATTTTATGTACGATTTATATTTACTTGTTTGAGAGCATGTTGTGCCTCCTCTGGTAAATTATAAGCTCCTTGAAGTCAAGTACTGTCTCACTGTTTTATTCTTTGCATGTAAAAGGTACTTAATAAATGCTTTTTGATCAATTAATTTACCCTAATATGAAATTCATTTGATCCTAGAAAATTTAACTCATGAAAAATGAGTAAATTCTCCTTTACTATAAAAAAAACAAACCATGGTTTGTTCCAGGCCTGCACAACCTGTGGCCCACCAAAAGCTTTCTGGTGGGCCATGAAAAATGTAGAGGCCAACATCCTTTGTATGTAGAGGAAATCCTTTGGTGTGCCATAGGCAGCCTGTAGGCCCTAAGTTGTGCCCCAGGTTGTGCAGGCCTGATTTGTTCTAACTTCTCTGGTCTAAGTTCTTAAAGAGAAGACAGAAGAAAAAAAATAAGTTGAGTAATTCTGCTTTCTCTCTGTCATCTGTTAACATTACATCATCTGCCCCAAGCAGTGGGCATATCCCTTCCTAGTTCTTATGGATCCACATAGTTAAAAAAAGCCATTTTTGTTACCTTTAGTTTTTTTTTTCTTTTTCTTTTGCAAGCCTTAGCTCATTCTGGGCTTCTGCCATGCTGGAACTATTCTTATATATTTCATAATTTCTCAGAAAATATCTAGGCTTTTGTAGGATATGCAGATCACTTAAAAAGAATGTTGCTATATTCTATAAAACCCTATATTTTCTATATACATTACAATGATATAGCAGTATTTAATGTATGGTACTAATGTGTTGAATGAATTTGAGAGTTGCTAGCAAAATATTTCAGGCTCAAGTTCTAATTAAGTGATAGCTTATGTATTCTCTTACCAGGTACATAACAATAGTCATTTGTGAGAAAGCTCAGAATATGTGCTATACACATGGTAATGAAAAAGGTATCACTTTTTAGGATTACAGGCTAAATATGTTGTCTTTTTCTGATGGATATTTCAGGTGCTTTGTTGGATAGGCTACATGTTCACCTTCACTTAGTTTAGTTAGGCTACAAATGAAATTCCTATGAATGTATTTGAAACAAGGGATTAGAGACACAGAGGAAATACTCAAGAAGTTTATGACCTGACAGGTGAGGATAAGACATGTAGGTACCCAAATGTTATGAAAGGTAGAATGTGATAAGGGCAAAGGGAAGGGCACAGATAAATTTCTTTAAGAAAATTTGGAAGAGAGAGTATATTCCTTTGGGGGAAATAATAGATGGCATCAAGAAATCAGTGGTCCAAAAGTCAGACTTTGAAGGAAGACAAGAATATAAATAGAGTTAGGGGGTTTAGTCAAATACACAGATAATATTTCAATATTAAATTAACATTGGGGAGGGGAATAAGTACTTCTATAGCTTTAATTTTTCTGTCGTGGATAAACTCTTTGTATGCTGACCCTTTGACCTCCAGTCACCAAATGGCCTGTTCTAAGTCAATACTGCTATTTTAAGACTCTACTATGATTACCGTAGATTTGGAACAATGTTCTCTTTCCAAAAGAAAAAAAAGCAAAAGAAAGAAAGAAAACCATCTGTTGTTTCTCCCACATTAAAGATAAATTCCAGATTACTAACTCATTTAGGTCTTATGTTACTTAATATAAAACTCTTATAAAAACTAGCTGGTTTCATCTCCAGGTATACATGTTTCTCACATTTTCCATCTCCATGGGAAAAAATGGCCAAAAAAAGATGAATTTCTAGAGCTCTCCTATTTACTCTATTACATTATTCACATTTCCCCATGTGGGCTTTTTTTTGCTAGTCTGGTTGTGGAGCATATTTTCAACTCCTCTAAATAGTTTTAAAATGGTGTTCTGGTATGCTTTCCACTTATTTTTGGTACAGCTGAGCCTGGTTAAATGCTGATATTATAGACTAGGGTTAATACCTTAGAGGCTGTGTCATGTATGTGTTGCTATGTTTCAAAGGACATGATTTAACCCATGATCAAACTTGCAGTCATGATCTATCCAATAGGTCCCTGCCCAAGTACTACTTAAAGGTTATTTTTTGGACCTTCTTGGCTCAGAGTGAATGTGAATAGTAACTGTTTCTCCTTTGGCCAATGACCCTGAGCATCTTCCCCTTCCCCAGTTTGATTTTTTTTTATTAAAGTGGCCATCCCTTGACTCACTTCTTAAAGAAGCCTAATCACTGAATGGGCATTGCCTCACTCAAAGTGAGAACTTGAAAAGGCTTTAGCTTAAAAGGGCCAAGATCTCCCACTGCATCCTGGGCCATCTCTGGTTGTCCTCATAGATATCTGCCCACTGGATCCAGATGGCCCTAGTAGTGAAAGTGAGGCTAGTGACTTTGCACAGACCTCGCTCCCTCAAATCAAATTCAATTGCAAGTCATGTCATCATCTCCCTGATGTCATGGTCCTCTTTGACAACTAAGGAGAAATCACACATATAACAGAGCTCTAGTAGGCTTTATAAGTGATCTGAAGACTTGAGCAGTAAATATAGGACTACCTAGTTTGTTTCCTACAATGGAAGTGGGTCCATGTACTTTTTTTTTAAACTGCGTTTTCTGCCTCTTAGGCTTGAAGTGCAGTGGCCACTCCTCATGGGCCCATTGATCAGAAAGGCAGCTTTGATCTACTCCATTTCTGACCCAGGCCAGTTTGCCTCTTATTAGGCAGCCAAGTGGCCTCCTACTTCCAGGTGCTCACCATATCAGTGCCAATTAGTGCAGAGAACTGATGTTCTTTAGCTGTACTGCAGCTCAGAAATCTAGAATTCAAGTGATCCACCAGCTTTAGTTTTCTCAGTAGCAGGAACTAGAGGAATGTATCACAATACTTAACCCCTTACTACTCTAACTTTGTGACATCCAAAGATAGGTAGGTCAGGGCAATTAATCCAAGACAGGTGAACAAATTGACTAGTATGCCCTATGATGATGTCTATCTATTATGATGGACCTGTTAGTATGAACAAAGAATCAGTGGGGAAAAAAAGTCCTTTGGCTGTATAATTTTGGCAAGTGCTATTCAAGTGTCTTATTCAAGATATTAAATAAGGAACTGGAATGAGATAATACTTGTCAAAACTACATATGGGTTATTTTCCTCCTTTCCCTCCCCCTTCCCTTCACCTATTCTTTCCTCCTTCCCTTCTCTCTTTGTCTTCCCTTTCTCTTTCCTTCTTCCTTCCCATTCCCCTTCTTTTCTTCTTTCCCTTCTCAGCTCCCTTCCCTTCTTTTTTAATTTTCCCTCATGCTGACTACCATTCTTTCCTTAATTTATCGTCAACAATAAAAAATTACTTGTGTTTAAAAACATTTTTTCTTAAGCACAACTTGTACAGGGAACAGGTTGTCCAGAAGAATAAATTAATCACCTTTCTTTTAAGTTTAGGCCTTACGTTGTATATTCACAAGGTGATTGGTTACAGAAAGACCAATAAAAATGTACATGTGATAAGAGGGGATATTTATTTTTCCCTGTAAGCACTTTGTCCTCTGTTTATCAGTGTGTTATAATGGATAAAGCATTGAACTGGGAATCGATAGAGCCAGTAGTCTAGTTCTGCCAATACTTGCTCACACCCTTTGGTTTCTGCTCTATTTGGTGACATTACCTCACATTGGACCTTACATCTGGGGGCAGCTAGGTGGCACAGTGGAAAGCACACTGGGCTCAGAGTAAGGAAGACCTGAATTCAAATCTGGCCTCAGATACTATCTAGCTGTTTGACTCTGGGTAAGTCACTTAACTGTTTGCTTCAGTTTCCTTACCTGTAAAATGATTATAATAATAATCTACCTTCCAGGGTTGTTGTGAGGATCAAATGAAACAATGATTATCAAGTGCTTAGCACAATGCTTGCACATAGCAAATGCTATACAGATGTTAGCTATAATCATCATTATCATTCTATCAGGAAAGGCCAGTTCCAGCCTTGTTTCCCTTACTCCTTGGCAATGTTCTCACCAGATACCTTTGCCAGTGCTTCTTATCCTCTTGTCCTATCCACCTGTCACTATCTGCCAGTCACTGCAAGGAAGAGAAGCCAGTTAAAATGCCCAGGGCCTTGTTTGAGGCATTAGAAGGAGACTGAAATCCCTGGATAGAAGAAGGTGTTGGGCAATGTAAAGGATAAGAAGACAGCGCAGGTTGGAGGCAGGGTTATAGGCTATGAAGAACTTTGAACACAAAAGAGAAAATTGTATATTTAATCCTGGAGGGGTTATGGAAAACTGTAAGAGCTAATTGAGAAGAAGATGGGGTAAGTGACAGGACTAGCCTTTATTTTAGGAAAACTGCATTGGTGTCTGAATTCAGGATGGACTGGAGTGGAGAGAGACTTGTGGTAGGCAGACAAATCAGCAGCCTTTTCTAATAGACCAAGCATAAGGAGATGATGACCTACCCCCGGGTGGTGACAGGATCAGAGGAGAGGAGAAAATATATTTGAAAGATGTTACAAAGGTGAAATCAACAGACCTCAGCAACAGATTGGATCTGGTAGGTGAGAGATAGGGAGGAGTGAAGTATGATATCTAGGTTGCAAGATTGGGAGACTGGGAATATTGTGGTAGAAAATACCACTGTGCTTGGATTCATAATTTTAGAATATAATAATTTTAGAATCCAAATTCTGCCACTTCCAGACTACAGGTGTCAATTTAACTGTTCTGTCCTTCAGTTTATTCATCTGTAAGATGAGCCAATAATGCTTACCCAATTCTATTTAATGAGCATAGAATAAATATTTCCTAAAAACAACATATTATATACAAGGTCCTTAGGATATAAATACAAGAAAAAGTGAAAGATAATCCCTGATCAAAATGATCTTATATTCTTACTGGTAAAAAAGCAACACATATTGAGATAAATGAAGACTACACAGATAAAAAATAATTTCAGGTGGAAAAGCATAGTCTCAGAATCAAGGAGATGTGGTTTCAGGTTCTGCCTTTGACAAATAATTTGTCAAGTGATTCTAGTTGTTGTCGTTTGAGACACTTTGTGATCCCATTTCGGGCTTTCTTGGCATAGAGACTGAAGAGGATCGTTATTTCCTTTTCTAGCTCATTTTACAGAAGAAAAGACTAAGGCAAACAAGCTTAAATGAGTTACCCAGGGTCACACAGCTAGAAAGTATCTGAGGTTGGATTTGAACTCAGGAAGGTGAGTCTTCCTGAATCTAGGGTTTGCACTCTATCCATGACACCACCTAACTGCCCCATGGAACCTTAGGCAAGTCATGCAACATCCCTCTGCTTCAGGATCTCTCCAATACTATAAATTTCAGAGCAGATGTGAATTTGATAGAAGAAATTTCCTTACTGGGATTATTTTATCATAATATAGTCAAAGTTATGACACCCCCCTAAATGTTTGAGGGCCATAATGCCTAAGAGGATTGCTTAAGAAAGGCTTTGGTGCTTGGACTGAGCCTTTAAAGTAGATATTCTAAGAGGCAGAGCATTGTAGACATGACTTACACCTCACACAGTTTGAGGAAAACTCCTTTCAAGCTAAATGATGTTATATAAATATTAGCCATTGTGATGAGCTTTCCCTAGGGATAAAAGAGAGAACAATCTCCCTAACTCCCATTTCAACCCAGGTTTTTATTAGTGCATGATGAGAAAAACAGAGGAGACATTCTCTCAGGTTGGGCTGCTCCTGGGAGTTCCACTCCACAGACTGTAGCATTCTATTCCCGCTACATTGCCAGTGGAATTCCTTTTTACTTTGAGTGTTTTATGTCCTCTGCTTACTGATGGCTTAGGGGAAAAGTAATAATGCCAACTGACATTTATATAGTTCTTCAAAATTTGAAAAGACGTTTACATACATTAACTCTTTTGAGTCTTACAGTGATCCAGTGAGGTAAGTGCTCTAGCCAATAGATTAAACTGGATAGTAGAATACTTATCCTAACTTCACTAGCATCATAACACTCAAATATGCTAGCTGGGGACTCCTGTATGTGCCTTTGTTCCACTGTCCCCCCTCCCCCACCACGGTCCAAGGTCCATAGGATGATAAATTTAGAAATGGAAGGGAACCCAGAGGCCATCTAGTCCAACCTTTTTCATTTTACAGATAAGGAAACTACAGTCCAGGGAAATCATTACTTGCCCAGGCAATATTGGGCAAGTTTTTTTTTTTTTTATGGAAACTATACTATATCCTTTATTGGAAACTATCCAATGTCTATAAACTGTAGAAAAACTCATGGTCCTGGTATTTATGGTTTTTTTCTGATTCAATTTACAAATGAATATGAAAATACTAAAGCCAATATGACACATAAAAAATACAGAAAAGAAATGTAGACTAACAAACAATAAATCCAACAACATTTACAAATGGAAAATAGAAAATTAATGAGAAGGAAATGAACTAAAATGTATGTAATAAGCAATACCTGTCATTTGGGAACTTTGAATAGACCAAAGGTAGCTATATCCATTTCCTGATAGTTGCAGAGAATGTTCTTGAGCCACAGATGAATAGCCAAGTGTCCTTTTTGTCAGCTGTCATCGTATATCATCATCTAACATTATGTGTTGGTGGTAGAGGATTCTTACTTCTGTGTCAATTCTGTGGATGAAGGGATTCCTTGCTATTCTCTCCAAAGAAATTGATGGAGGGCCTTCTAAATACCACATGAATAAGGCATCTATATTTTGACACAATTGAGACAGTATGATATGGCGGAGCATTTGCTAAGGAGTTTGGAGATCTGGGTTCTAATCTTGTCTCTGTTATTTTGAATAGCTCTAAGTTTGGAAAAATAACCTCTTTCTAGGTGTTAGTTTCCTTGTTTATATAATGAAGGCTGACCAAAATAATGTAAAATGTCACTTTAGTTTATAAAATATAATGAACACTAGCATAGTTTTTGTGGATTTTTATTTATCTAACATTCTGGAAATAAATTTGGAATTGTGCCCAAAAAGGTCACTAATCTATGCATTCTCTTAGACCAAGCGATCTCTAATAACAAGTATAAACTCCAAGGTTAAAAAGATAGAAAGACCCTTAATTTACCAACATATTAATAGCAGCACTTGAAATAGATGCAAATAAGCTAAATATATATACATATTCATATATGTATATGTGTGTTTCTGTGCATGTGTGTATATGTGTGTGTACACATACACACACATGTATGTGATCATTGATTAGACACTGAATGAACAAATCGTGTTATGTGAATTCAATGGCATATGGTATTATTGAGCTGTCGAAAATAATGAATGCAAACAGCTCAGAGAAATGTTGAAAGTTATGTGAAATGTAGAAGGAAGTAAAAGCAAGAACAATATACAAATGACAACGATAATATAAAAGTAAGAATAGCTAATAGAAATCTGAATTCTGAGTAATTAGAATAACTGGTCTTGGCCTTACAGAACAGATGATGAAATATACCTCCATCTTTTCACTAGAAAGTTGGGAATATTATGAGTATGGAATGTTTCATTGGAACATGGTTGACATTACTGTGTTTGTTCATGTTTAACTAGTTTTCTTTGTTATTCAGGTAGATTTATTATATTTGGAAATGTCTTAAGGAACTTGGTTTGTCAAAGGGTTTCCATGTGAAGTAGAAGGAAGTGTATAATAAAAAACAAAAGGCAATGATAAAAATTATTTTAATAAATTAATTATACTAAATAATATTTCAGGCAATCCCCTTTGAAGAATGCATAGGTCTTGTTAGATTAATAGGAAATTTTTAATACAGGAGAAGAGCAACTAATCTGTTGTTATGACATTTAAATGTGTCTGCTCTGCTCTTCTCTTCTCCCTCCTTTTAATTTTTTCAGCTGCCAGGTAACTAAAAGTCAAATTCATTGCTAACTATAGTAATAGCTTATCATAGAAATTTGATAACACTACTTCACCTGCTTCTTCTACATCAGCATTTCTTAACTTTCTTATTTTCTTTATTATTTATTCTTTATTATTTATTTCTTAACTTAACTATGTGTGTGTATGTATGTGTGTGTGTGTGTGTGGTATGCTCTTTGGGGAAATCTATATTGTATACGTATGTATAGATATAATGTGTATAATAACATATCATACATATATACATATACAAAATACATAATTGAAGTGGATATTATTTCTTGGTAGTTAGTGACAACAAAACATTTTTTCCCATCTGATTTCAGGGATTGCTTGAAATCTTTCAAAGCGGTCTGTGAATCTCAGCATTAAAAATACTTTTTTATATTATTAATATTATTTTATTATTATTTATATTATATATTATTTATTTATATTATATTATATATTATTGATATATATATATATATATAACTGACTTATTTTTCAAAGTTTGAATTTTTCGATCTACCTTACATACTTTTAGAAGAAGGCAGAGCACTAATAGTAAATACTCGAAGAAAATTGATGACATCACAATGTTGGGGTCATGTTGCAATGTGTTTGGCTGTGCCTAAGCAGTCCCACATGAGCTCTGAAGGCGCTATCACAAGTTGGATGCAAATAGTCTATATGAACATTTGGTTTGGAGCTGTCTCTAAATTTGCACATCTCACATTTCTTTTGAGGTACTGCAATTCTGCTTTTAACATAGAGCACAGCACCTTCTTTGATGCACTCCATGCTGGACGGTCCTGTGCTAGTATCTCCCATGTCTCACAATCAATACCAAAGTTCATCAGAGAGACTTAACAGTGTCTTTATACCACTTTTTCTGACTACTTATAAGGACTGCCATAAGTTCTCCATAAAATAATCTTTTAGGTAAATTTATAGATAATGGCTAAGAAGAATTAATAGTAGCTTTATAAAGATCCTAATTCCTATCAGGAAGATGTGTATGTAGTCTGTGAAACTATATCTATAATAACAATAACCATAGTAAAAGTAATAATTATGAATTAAGTTACCACACCAGTCAGTATAATGCTCCCAATAACCAAAGATATAAATGGGATGGAGTATAGATTGAAGCTGTCCTACTCAAAGCCATTGTAACACAGAAGATAGTGGAGCAAGTGGTGTTTCTTTGTGTCCTGGTACTAAAAGAAGGCAAGATATGTCACAGCAGCTCAGAAATACCAATACTTCTCCTACTGGAAATGCTTCAACATAAATAGCCTAACCTGTATATGAAAACAGGATAACTTTAAATGTAATTGCTACAAAATCCTAAATTCCAGGGCCATTTTGTTAATTTTTGAACAAATGTAGATTTCCTGATTAAGGTTTAGTAGGCAGAACTGAGGATTTTGTTAATAGTCAAAAGCTAGAAGTAGGGTATTTACAAATGTGACTTGACTAGATGAGAAAGGTGGTCTAACAAAAGACCTCAGAGGCAGGTAAAAAAAAAAAAGGCTTTCCCTTTTACTGCATTGCCATCTGCTACTGGAAGAGCTGATCGGTCTAGCTCTATTGCTCTACTTTGAGTTGCTGACTAGGACATGAAAAATCCTCAGATCTTATCCAAAAGCGTAGAACTGGGAAAGATATGCATATTCCAGGCTAAGGTTTTCTGTTTTTTCCTAAAGAGCAGAGCTCTGCCTTAGCAGCAAAGAGGAATGCTACAACTTTGCAGAAGAGTGGAACAGTCAAGAGAGAAGTGTCCCTGACCAGAAGAGGAGTGATGTAGCCTGGCTTAACAATGGAACAATTCCACCATGAATTAGCCCAAATTACAAATGGAATTAACTGTTAAAGACTGCGATTATATCCATCTACAAATTTTTTGCGTGGACTGACCCTGAAGAAATTATAACAAGGCTCTCAGTTTAAAATTTGTGTGTTCCTTTGTACATATATGTTCTCTACACATGTGCCACACTACTATGGTACTTTAATTGTTTGCCTTTGCCCATCTTCCTCACCCACAATGTATGCTATGTACAAAAATTAAATGTTATGTTATAATTATTCTTGCTGGGCCTTCTGTTTAGTAAACATTTTAATTCCACTAATGAAGCCAGCTAGAAGATTTGCTCAATAGAAAGTGCATTGGTGGTGACTCAAGACCAGAAATGCACAATATTAGATATATCTTCATCTACAAGAGTTATGCTTATAATCCTGAGAGAATCAATAATATTAGGTACCACCTTCTGGGGAACCTCTAACCTCCTAGTCTGAGTATAGGAATTAGTAAATAACCCATGCCAAGGAGAACAGATAGAGAAGAAAGAAGAGCAAGTGGGGCAGACATCCATTATATATGAGTTTTAAATTATATTTTATGGTCTATATGTGCCTCATTGTGCCAGAATTATAATACCAAGAACTGAATCATTAGACTAGCCTAAGCAAAACTGGGTCCCCAAAACTGTTTTATATAATATTTTTCCAATATATAAAATTTCTCCAATTAAAATATCATTTGGACTCTATAACACACAATGAATACAAACGTAAAATTGAAAATGACGCTGCAAGCTTGAATCAAATTCAACCAATGCATTTAGAAATAGTTTTAGCTACAGAAAGAAACATCAATAAAGCATAAAATTATCAACCAGAAAGTTAGGGCAGTTTATTTAAAGAAAAACTTGCTAACATTCTGAAATCAAAACTCAAGGGAAGAATAAGTTTAAAGCAAATAAAATTTATACTAGTCTTAATAGACACATTTAGAACTTTAAAATGGACTATAGTAGATTTTGAAAGTGGGCTAACAATAATTATACCATATTAATGGAAAACATGTGGCAGTACTTAGTTCTATGTAGTAAAAGCTAAGAACAAATATGTATTGTTTTATTTTCTTATTGTAAGCTAAAGGGTTCTATCTCTAGAGTCTAAGAAATAGATACAAGAGTAGAACCAAAAAGTCCTCCATTGGCCACATTCATATGAACTTAACCAACATTACGTTGAAAAAAAAGATGAATAAAATATCAGTCATACTGCTCTGTTTATAGAAACAGAGGGTTCTCTGATGCTCATTCTGGAACACGTAATTGACAGAAACTGAAGAGAGGCATTTTATCCCTGAGGAGGCTGGGCTTAGTTATCAATATAGATGTTTACAATAAATTGTATAAATTGTAGACCAAATCACTACAGGCTGCCAAAATTGAGCACCTACAAAGTACTACTAAGACATTATAAAGTGTTTAGGCTTGTATATCAGAGCCTACCTGTCCTTTATAAACTAGCATGATAACCATCATACTACAAATATGATCCCCCAAATATTATTAAGAAGTCAAGAGATAAACCATACTGGAATTTGAACATCAGTATAGACAGAACAGTTTACTACAGCTTAATGAAGAAAACATTGATTCATACACATTAATGAACCTTCTCAACAAATATTGCCATGCCAAATACTCAGAATCTCTAAGTCATCTATGACAACAACTTTCCTAAAGTAGAAAACCTAACAGAAGAAATCGAAATCATATAAGATCAAAATGAGGTACATAATATAATCATCAACCTGACTGCTATTGAATTTTTCTTGGAGGATCATTCAGTATATTTCTCAGATCACTTTACCTATCTATGTATATTCTATTACAAAAGGCAGTTATTGAATCCCCCTTTGTAATAGTCCAAAGAACATTTATCATAAAAGATTAACAGCAAGACAGTAACTTGTCCTAGGACCCTTTCTATTTGAAGTTCATTACAAAAGAAGAGAACAAGATTACACAGTAATGATAACAAAATCATTATCATCTATAATGAGAACAATAATAATTTATCAGATATTGACTAGACCTATGATTTCATTACTGTTTCCTCCCAAATGAAGTGCCTCCTTCTACCTATTCAGAATGGCAGTGTTTCTAAAACCTATACTCTTAGCCTGTTGCCCATAGCAACAAGGGAGTAAACGACTTACCCCAGGCTATACCAGTATGTGTCAGAGGGGAAACTTGAACTAAGGTCTTTCTAGGTCAAAAGCCAGCTAGGGGAGGTGGAGTGCGGTGGAAGATGGAGCTAAGATGGCAGAGAAAAGCCTGAAAGTTGCCTTAGTTCTCCCCAGTTTCCCTCAGAAACAATGTTAAGTAAATTCTCTAAATAGATTCTGGAGTGACAGAACCCATAAAAAAACCCTGTAAGACAACTTAGAAGGAATTCAGTAAAGGTCTGTCTCACATGGGTAAAAAGAGAAGCACAGCCCAGCATAGAGGATGTCTGGGCAAAGCAGGGGGAGGCTCTTAGCCACAGCAGAGATCAGCAATTGAGGTCCCTTAGTCATGGCTCAACAAGACAGTGGTTCAGCTGGCCAGCTCTGAGGCCTCCAGCTCTGGCACAGAATAGCTCAGGAACCCAGGCAACGACAGGTTTGACTGGGCTAGGCAACTCAAGCACAGTGGGCAAGCAGTCAGCACCTGAGTCCCACGTGTGGAAAGACAGTGAACAGACCCTTGGCCCCCAGTACAAGAAGCTTGGGACAGTGCTCCCTATGCTCCAGAAGCAGAGCTCAACTTTAAAAAAAATAAGCAAATAAAGAGGCCTGAATCTAGAAATCTTCTATGGCAACAGGGAAGATCAAAATATAAATTCAGAAGAGAATGTCAAAATGCTTACATGTGAAGCCTCATAGGGAATGTGAATTGGTCTCAAGCACAAAATGTCCTCTTGGGAGAGCTCAAAAGGATCTTAAGATCAAATAGGAGAGGTAGAAAAAAAATTGGGAAAAGAAACAAGAGACATTCATGAGAATTATGAAAAGTGTCAAAGATTGGAAAAGGAAGCACACAAATTAAGTGAAGAAGGCAACTCTTTAAAAAATAACTTTGGCCAAATGGAATAAAAAATCCATCAGGAAAACAATTCCTTTAAAAGTAGAATTGGACAAATGAAAAAAGAGGCACAAAAGCTAACTGAATAAAACAATTCCTAAAAAAATTAGAATTGTACAAGTGGAAGCTAATGACTCTATGAGACTTCGAGAATCAGTGAAACAAAAACAAAAGAATGAGATAACAGAAGAAAATGTAAAAAGTTCATCAGAAAAACAAATGACCTGGAAAACAGATCCAGGAGAAATAATTTAAAAATTATTGGGCTACCTGAAAACCATGATCAGAACAAGAGCCTGGACAAGATCTTTCAAGAAGTTTTTGAGGAAAACTGCCCTGATAGCCTAGAGCCAGAGAATAAATTAGTAATTGAAATAATCCATTGATTACCCCCTTAAACAGTTCCCAAAATGAAAAGTCCAAGGAATATTGTAGCCAAATTCCAGAATTTTCAGGTGAAGGAGAAAATACTGCAAGTAGCCAGAAAAAAAAAAAAAACAATCTGAATGTCATGGAACCACAGTCAGGATTATGTAGGACCTAGCAACTTCCGCATTAAAGGATCAGAAGACTTAGAATATGATATTCCAGTAGGCAAAGGGTCTTGGATTACAACCAAGAATTAACTACCCAGCAAAACTGAGAAATACTTCAGGAAAAAATGGATATTGAATGAAGTAGGAGACTTTCAAACTTTCCTGATGAAAAGACCAGAGGTTAACAGAAAATTTGATCTTCAAATACAAGATTCAAGAGAAGCATAACAAGTAAACAGGAAAGAAAAAATGTTATTCAGTAAGATTAAATTGTTTACATCCCTACACAGGAAGATGATGCTTATAACTCTTGAGAATGGTATCTCTATCAGGGAAATTAGAAGAAGTATATACATAGACAGAGGATGTGGATATGAGTTGACTTTGATGTGCTGATATTAAAAAATTAAGGGGTGACAAAGGATTGTAATGGGAGAAGAGGAAAGGGAGAGGCAGAATAGAGTAAATTATATCACATGAGGTTCAGAAGAGTGAAAGAAGGGAGGTGGTAATCATTGTTTGAACTCTACTGTCATAGATTTGGCTCAAAAAGGGAATAACAAAATACTCAGTTGGGTATAGAAATTTATCTTACCCTATAGAAAAGTGGGGGGGGGAGGAAAAAGAAAAATGTGAGCCAAGACAATAGAGAGGAAATGAGAGGGCAGAAGTAGGAGGGGGAAGGGAAAAGAAGAGAGGGGGCATGATAGAAGGGAGGGCAGATTGAGGGAAGTGGTGGTCAGAAGCAAAAACACTGGTGAGGAGGGACAGGGTGAAATAAAAGAGATAAATATAAATAAGAGGGAAAATAGGATGGAGAGAAATTCATAGTTAGTAATCATACCTGTTAATGTGAATGGGATGAACTCTCTCCAAAAAATGGAAGCAGATAGTAGAATAGATTAAAAATCAGTAGAACTCTACAATATATTGTTTACAAGAAACACATTTGAAGCAGAGAGATACACAGAAAATAAAGGTAAAAGGCTGGAGCAGAATGTATTGTGCTTCAGCTGAAGTTAAAAAAAAAGTAGGGTGCCTGATCTCCAACAAAGCAAAATTAAAAATAGATCTAATTAAAAGAGAAAAGGAAGGAAACTACATCTTGCTAAAAGGTATCATGGATAATGATGTGATATTAATACTAAACATATATGCACCAAGTGGTATAGCTTCTAAATTCTTACAGGATAATCTAGAAGCCTTCCCAATATTGTCAGGGGTGAAACAAGGTTGCCCATTATCAACACTATTATTCAATCTTGTACTAGAAATGGTAGTGTTAGCAATAAGAGAAGAAATTGAAGGAATAAAAATAGGCAACGAGGAAACAAAACTAAAGTAACAGGCAAGAAACCCCCATATTTAAAATATAAATGCCAATTTATACTGTAAGATTTCACAAATAAGCTATATAGAAACTGGAACATTATTAGAGACCAAAATTTTGTCCACAATTGACAGGATATGACATTGATTCATAAGAATATAAGAAAAAAATTTGAATTGACATTACCACACCAAGATGCCATAGTTTCTAAACTGTATGGAATAATATATTTCCAAATATAGAGACTTAGAGGAAGATGTTAAAGCTAGGTAGAAACAAGATTAAATATATATCATCCCCATCATCCTTTCTGCTACTAGAATTGTCCTAAAGACATTTTCATCAAGTTTACAGAAAACAAGTTTATAAGCCAACATCCACTTTCCAAATCAATCATTCTGTCCATCTTCACAGTAGTCTCCAAAACATTAAGTACAAATGAACAATACAGGATAGCAACTTGTTCTTGGAACTTTTCTATCTAATCTCTGTCAAAAAGATGAGAAAAAGGAAAGTAATTTAAACGTATGTACAGTTAAAATGTCATGGTAAATTTGAAATGTTACATAGAAATCTTTGAAGGACTGAGAGATAGATTCCATACTCTGAAATCAATTAAACAGGAGACTCTATTTAAATAATGCATCATGAACATTAATTAGTTTCTTATAGAAGTAATAAGGTTTTTATCACTGTCATCTGTTCAGAATGTGGCAAGTTCAGGTACTTGTCACATGCAAAAAATGGTAGAATGTATAGAAAACACAAATTTGGACCCTATTCTAACCAATAATCTTTATCTTATACTTTGACAGCATGGCCTATATTATAAATTAACTGAGACCTGATTTCTTTTGCACTTAAAACACAACCATAAACATGCAAACATAAAAACACACAGGATAACAAAAATAGCAGCAATAGGTCAAACTATTGAGAACTAACTGAGGCTAGAAGAGAATAACAATGAACACAAGGCTTCCTTCCATCATATTACGGTTCCCTGAGTGATTTTCTGAGGAGGGGGGAAGGTAAAAGTTGATATATAAGAGGCCAAAAATGCCCTCAGGTTAGAAACATAGGGACACCAGCAGGCTTACATTGGAATTTAGCTTTTCATGATCAGTCATTGCTATGAGTGATCAGTGTGCTGTTATCAAAAGTACTTCCTATTGACCACAATTTAATTTTGCTTGGCTTTCGTGATTACTGGTTTTCCACTTAAAGTGATCAGATTAGGTGTGGGCTGTTTCCATTTTGCAAGATATATCACATCTCCTGCTACTCTGTGTAATGTATATTTGAGAGGAATTTGATTATACTAGACAATTTACTTGTGATTCATGCTTATTATGAGACAATGAAACAAGGAAGGCGCCAGTACAATTTTGAGGTACCAGCTGAACTCCTCATAGTGTTGATTTATAATGAACTGTTTTGCCAGTTTCAAGGGCACACTAGACTCTTTCAGTCATAGACAACAATGTCTATAAACTGATTTCCTATGGAATGATATCCCTTAGGAAGTTGAGTAGGATAAAAATGCATTTGGAATACAGGGAGGAAATAATGAAACACATTGGAAAAGGATGAGACCCAAGGATAGTAACATAACTGTATCAGTACCTAACAAATCACTAAGCATACTCATATTCTTGCACTCAGCCCAGAAATGGTGGTGGGATTCTTTCCTAACTCTGGAAATTAAGGCTCAGACAAGAACAGTTTTGGAAGATCCCGTGTGACTTTCTTTTTTCCTTTTGGTTATAGAAGTTTACAAGAGATACTACATTATTGCTTTACTTTTGTTTTAAATGCCCAGAGAGGTCAATGTCCATTTACATGAAGATTTTCTTAGGTATCGATTTGAAGTCTGGTTGATCTTGCATTTCCACAATATCCATTTATCCTCATATCCAGAGATAACTGCACATTGCACAAGATAACATAAATCTATTCTGTTATAGACCTACATTGTTAGAGCTAGGGCAAGATGGTCTTGTCTTAAAGGAGTGAAGTAGATTGAGGCAGAAAGAAAAAAAAAAGATGAACAGTTTACCTGATGATGTAAAATATATTAGAAGGGCTAGCCCAACTCATCAAATAAAGATCTAAAAGGACATCAGATTGAACAGTGAAGAGCTTACTGGCATTTCCCTTTTTGGTCTCCTCCATCATTGGCCATGTACTAGGGAATTTTTAAAATTCATAAATAAAGACAGAAATGCAAAAAATAAATGTCAAAATAATGAATATCAGAATAAATAAAGATTTGAAGTAAGTATTCAGATTGAAAATGGAGACTAAAAATAGGCTAAATAACATGTGAGTAAAGGCTAATTACATAAGTGATAGATAATTTCACCAAAGAACATGACAACACTAAGATGCATCACAAGTTTTTGGATCCAACCAAAGCCGTTATTAGGGCAAATTTTATATATCTAATATTTTTTAGAAAGAAAGAAAAAAATAACAAGGCAATAAATTAGTTGTATATTTTTAAAAAGCTAGAAAAATCATTAAAAATAAACAAATTCTATAAATTAAGAAAGCAATAAACATGATTAAAACAAAAAATTAATTACTAAACAACTACCAGCTTTAAATAAAAAGTTAATAAAATAGATAAACCAGTCGTTAATTTGATTAAAAAGGAGAAAAATCAAATTGCCAGCTTGAAAACTAGAAAACAAATTCATTGACAAAGATTGTAGAGTATTATTGCAAATTATTTGGCCCAATTATATGGAAAAAACCTGATAAATAAAAAAAAAAATTGAACAAGCCGTAAGTTAACTTGTAAAGATAAAGGGACTCAAGCTTAAGTTGATTTATAAGTGAATCTCATTAAAATTCAAAGAAATTAATTCCAATCTTATATAAACTTCTTGTAGAAATAAAGAAAAGAGGCACCCAACTATACTTCTCTGAAAAAAAAATTATGTTCTCAATACATAAAACAAGAAAAGATAAAACAGAAAGGAAATTACAGAATAATGTCTCTAATGAATATGAAGACAAACAT
The DNA here is from genome assembly GCA_028646595.1 of Phalanger gymnotis. Classification (NCBI taxonomy): domain Eukaryota; kingdom Metazoa; phylum Chordata; class Mammalia; order Diprotodontia; family Phalangeridae; genus Phalanger; species Phalanger gymnotis. The sequence goes on along the minus strand of CM053627.1, from coordinate 106,097,789 downwards.
ACTAAAGAGAAATTTATTAAAGAGACTACTGCTTCATATTAGAAATTTGACCAGATTGGACTTATACTAGGAATGGGTTGGTTCAATATTAGGAAAATTATACTCATAATGTACTGTATTAATCACTAAATTGAATGATTATATTCACAGATTCACAAATAACTTTTGAAAAAAAATCTAGAATCTCTTTTTAAATTCAATTTTAAGTTCCATATTTTCTCCCTCCGACCTTTTCCCTCACTCGTTGAGAAATCAAAGGGAAAACTATACATTTAAGTATAGTCAAGTAAAAACAAATTCCTACATTATCTGTGTTAAAAAATGCTCCAATCTGTTCACCTCTCTGTTAGTCAATAAGCATTTATTAAATTCTACTTTGTGCTAGGTAGAGAAGGAAATGGCAAACTGTTCTAGTATCTTTGCCAAGAAAACCCCAAATGGGTTCACAAAAGTTGGATAACATCAAATGTATGCCAGATACTGTGTTAAGTGTTGAAAATACAAAGAAAGGCAAGAGATTATGACTGCCCTCCAGGAGCTCATAATCTAATAAGGAAACACACACACACACACACACACACACACACACAGAGAGAGGAGACAACAAGTAAACTAAGTTATTTATAGGATAAATGGGAAATAATTATCAGAGAGAAGTTGCTAGAATGGTATTGGGAAAGACTTCCTGAAAAGGTAGGAATTTAGCTGGGACTTGAAAAAAGCCAGAGAAGCCAGAAGATAGAAATAAAGACAGGAAGGGTGGAGGGGAGAGAGAGCGAGAGGGAGAGAGAGACAGAGACAGAGAGAGAGAGAGAAAGAGAGAGAGAGAGAGAGAGAGAGAGAGAGAGAGAGAGAGGGGGGGAGAGAGAGAGAGTGGGGGAGGGAGGGGGAAGAGAGGAGGGAGGAGGAGGAGGGAGAAGGAAGGGGAAGAGGGAGAGAGAGAGAGAAAAAAGAAGAACAACAAGAGCAGCACATTTTAAGCATGGGGGCTGGGAACCAAGAAATGAAATGTTTTATTCAAAGAACAGTGAAGAGGCACATGACACCTGATCAAAGTGCACATGGTTAGGGGGAAGAGATGTAAGGTCTGAGAGTACTAGGAATTTTTTGGGCAGAGGGGGTAGGCTATGAAGGGCTTTGAATGCCAAATAGAGGAAATGGTTTTTGATTCTATAGCTGATAGGGAGCCACTGGAGTTCATTGAGAGGGGGTCAGGTAGGGTGACCTGGTCAGAACATTGATTTAGGAAAATTAGTTTCATGACAGAATTGAGGATGAAGGAGAAATGTGACAGACCAACCATCAGGCCATTGTAATAGTGTAGGCAAATGTGTCTGTACCAGAGTGGTGGCAGTGTCAGAGGAGAGAAAAAGAATGTATCAAGAGACGTTACAAAGTCTAAATTGAAAGATCTTCACAATGATTTAGATATTGGAGTATGAGAGACAGTAATGAGTTAAAGATGATCTCTAGGTTCCAAGCCTTAGTGTCTGGGGAAATGATGGTACTCTCAGTAGTAATAGGGAATTTTCTTAAGGACAGAGGTGGAAAGGAAAAATAATGATTTCAACTTTGTCCATGTTGAGTTTAAAATGTCTACTAGACATCAAGCCTGAGATGTCTTATAACAAGTAAATGAGTGATTCTGGAGATCAGCAGAAAGGTTAGGGATAAATAAACAGATTTGAGATTCATGGGCATGGAGATGATAAAAGAATCAATGGTATCTGATGAGATCACCTATTGAAGCTGTAGAGAAGAAGAATTGAAGAGAGCTCAAGACAGAGGCCTGTGAAAATAACTACTATTAGTTGGGCATGACCTAGATAAGGTTAACAGTAGGGATTGAGAGGGAGCAGTCTGATGGGGGAGAACTAGGAGAGAATGATGTTCTGAAAACCTAGAGAAAAGAAAATATTAAGGAGAAAAAGGTGATTGACAGTTTCAAAAGCTGCAGAGATGTTGAGAAGAACGAGGATTGTGAGAAGGCTACTGAATTTGGCAATAAGGAGGTGACTGGCAACTTTGGAGACAGCAATTTCAATTGATGGATGAGATCAGAAGAAAGATTATAAGGATCTCTCTATCTGAAGCTAGATAATCTGCATCTTCATGAGTCCTCTGAAACTTTGGTACTTTTCATTGGGTTGATAGTTCATTGAGTTCCTTAGACTTTGAAAATTTCTTGTCTTTACAGTATTATTGTTATATAAATTGTTCTCTTGGTTCTATTCATTTCACTTTGCATCAGTTCATACAAGTCTTCTCAGTTTTTCCTGAAACTATCCCTTTCATCATTTCTTACATTAAAATAGCATTACATCACACGCATATACCATAACCTATTAAGCTATTCCTCAATTAATGGGTACTCCCTTAATTTCCAGTTATTTGTTACTACAATAAGATCTGCTATAAGTATTTTCAGCATGCATTTATGATAAAAGACTAAAAATCATGGGTACAAATGGAACTTTGCTTAGTATGATATTTTCATCTAAAACAAACAACTAGCATTATGTATAATAAAGAAAATTTTAATGACCTTTCAAATAATTTTTAGGGCAAAGCAAAGATGTCCACTGTCACAACTGTCACATGATAGAAATAATTTTAGAAATGCCATCAATAGCAAAAAATGAGGAAAACACAAGTTTTAATAAAATATGAATAAGAAGCAAAATTATTTTATTCTGTATATGATTTAATGTCTTAGAGAACTCTAAAGAGTCAACTAAAACTTAATTGAAACAATCAATAGTCAAGAAATGTTATCAAATATGGACTTTAGTCATCTAGACCATGGAAGCAAGATTCCAGGTTAGATCTTTTTTTTTTATATTTAAAAGGAATACCAAGTTGCACATGATAGATTTGCAGTTTCATGTGCAATCATTTTTTATTATACTATGTTATAGAAATGGTTTATTCCATAAATGAAAAATAAAATAGATTTTTTTTTTAAAAATCTACTCTGACCCTAATTATTTTTCCTTGGTAAGTGATCATTCCACTTCTTTTGGTAACCTGTAGTATGTTTTCTTTATTACTACAGTGTTATAGTTTAACCATCTTTCATCTTGGGTTCTTCCTTGTCAGAATACTGGCAATAATTTGTATTTTTGCTAGTTGTTTTCTGTAGTTCTTTTTTTTTTTACTTTATTTTTCTTTTTATTTTTAATATGTTTAGTTTTCAGCATTG
>CM053627.1:106067196-106094087 GCA_028646595.1 Phalanger gymnotis | reverse complement strand
AATATAGTTAGTCTTTCACAACATGAGTATTGTGGAAGGGTTATACATAATGATATGCATGTGGCCCTTGTTGAATGGCTTGACTTCTTAGGGAGGGTGGGTGGGAAGGGAAGAGGGGAGAGAATTTGGAACTCAAGGTTTTAAAAAATAGATGTTCAAAAGTTAAAAAGTTTTTTTTTCATGCAACTAGAAAATAAGATGCACAGGCAATGGGGCATAGAGATTTATCTTGCCCTACAAGAAAGGAAGCTAAAGGGGGATGGGAGGGGAGTGGGGGTGATGGAGGGGAGGGCTGACTGCGGAACAGAGAAACCAGAATGTATGCCATCTTGGAGTTGGGGGGGGTGGAAATGGGGAGAAAATTTGTAATTCAAACTCCTGTGAAAATCAATGCTGAAAACTAAACATATTAAAAAAAATTAACCTGTCTAAAACAGAACTCATTATCTTTCTTCCCCAAACCCTCCCCTTACCTGAATTTCTCTATTCTTGTTGAGGCATCATCAATTTCCCAATCTGATTTGCAACTTCCATGTCATCCTCAACTCTACACACTCTTACCCCACATATCCAATGTTACAAAGTCTTACTATTTCTGTCTTCACAACATTTCTCATATACATTCTTTTTTCTACATTCCTGCAATCACCACTGCAGTGCAGAGCTTCATCACTTCATACCTGGACTACTAAAATTGGTCAGTAGTTCTTTCTGGCTCAGCTCTTGTCCCTCTAGTTCATCCTCTACTCAGCTGCTTAAATAATCTTCCTAAAAATAGATTAGAGCATGTTACTCCTTTCTTAATAAATTTCAGTGGCAGTCCATTAATTCTAGGATGAAATGCAAAATTTTGTTTGGATTCACAGTACTTTGCAGTGGGTGCTGAAGGGCAAAGGTGATGAGTTCTATTTTAGACATGTTGAGTTTGACATTCCCTTAGGGTTAAAAACTATCTTTTCATGTAATTGGGAAAAAAATACTATTAAGTACAAAAAATAGATTCCCATAGGACAATCAGTTCAAAATACCCAATAAGTAGTTAGTAATTCCAGATTGGATTTCTGAAGCGAAACTAGAGGTAGATATATAGATCTGGGAATCATCAGCGTAGAAATGATAACTGAACCCATGAGAAGTGTTAAGACCACTAAATGAGATAGTATAGAGAGAAAAGATAAAAGGGCCCAGGACTGAACCTTGGTTTATACCTATAGTTAGTGGATGTGTGACATAGATAAAGATCTAGCAAAGAAGATGGAGAAGGAGCAGTCAGATGGGTAGGATAATCAGAGGTAAGATAGTCACATAAACCCTGTGAGCAAAGTATATACATGTGGTAAAGTCAATCAACCATGTCAAGTACTGCAGAGAAGTTGAATATGATACAGCTAACTGTGCCTCTCTGAGGAGAGCCTGTGAAACATTTCCATTTAGCTAAAGCTTTCTTCTGTTTTCTGATTTTGTTTATAGTAAGAATATCCAATTTGTTATGATTCAATTCCTCTCTTAGTATGACTACTCACTGGTGACTGGATAATGATCTCAAGGGGTCAGAAAATATGTTTAAAATGATATAATTCTCATCTCAGTCTGCTCTCTCTTCCACCTCTCCACCATAATCACCAAGGAAATGGAAATGGCCACTATAGGACTGAGAACTCATTTAAGTCTTTCTCTGTTTCATGAGTTGCCATGGACAAAGCTTCTTATCCTTTGGTAATAAATATGTGATGCCTTCCATTAAGATGGGCAGGCTCAGACTTGCATCTGAGAGGAATACGGTAATATGCCTTCCTTGTAATTCATGTGCATTGTAAAGTGTTTGAACCAATAAATGTGGATCTTGCCTGGTCTCGTCACTTTCCTGTTTTGCAGAGGCCAAAGTTTTATTCAATTAATCAATAAGCATTTTCAAAAATTAAATTAAATTTTTGCTTTATTTTAGTTCTTAATTCTCTTCCACCCTCACTCCTTCCACACTAATTGAGAAGGCAAAGGATACAATACCTATTATACATATAAAATTGTGTAAGTATAATTTCATATTAGCCATGGTGAAAAGAGAAAACAGGCAAGAAAAACAAAACGAAAGAAAATATGCTTCATTCTGCACCCAGAGCTCACCAGTTCTCTCTGAAAGTGGTTAGCATTTTTTTCATCATGAGTTTTTTGGCGTTGCTGTTGATCATACTATTAACCAGGGTAGCTGTCTTGCACAGTTGAATTTTATTTAAATATTTCCTTTTATAAAATGTTCTCCTAGTTCTGCTCATTTCACTTTGCCTCAGCTCATATAACTCTTCTCAGCTTTTTCTGAAACCACCTATTTCATCATTTCTTATAGCACAATAGTATTCTATCATAATCACATGCCACAGTTTGTTCAGCTACTCTTCAGTTGACAGACATTCAATTTCCAATTCTTTGTCACCATAAAAAGCATTGCTATAAATATTTTTGCACATATGAATGCTTTTTTCTTTGATCTCTTTAGGGTATAGATGTAGTAGTGGTATAGCTGGATCAAAGAGTATGCACAATTTTATAGCCATTTGGGCATAGTTTCAGGTTGTTTTCCAAAATAGTTGGACCTGTTTACAGGTCCACTAACAGTGTATAAGTGTTCCTATCAATGAGTACTTATTAAGAATTTACTATGTGCTAGAAACTTTTAAAATCACTGAGCACATGAGAAAGGCAAAAAAAAAAAAATCTGCCCACAAGAGTTTACATTCTACTAGGGAAGACAGCAAGCATAAAAATAAGTTTATACAGGGTACATACAGAGCAGATGGAAGGGAACTTTAGGGGGGAAGGATCTGCCAGTTAGGGAAACAAGGGAAGTCTTCTTGTAGATGGATATATTTGAGGCTTTTCCTGAAAGATGTCAATGCTTCTAATAGGTGGAGGTGAGGAGAAAGGTCTCAGCCTCAAGCTGAGCTATTCTCTTTACAGAGATAAGGAAGAACATTCCACACATGGGGTTCAATTCATTCAAAGGCATCAAGACTGGACATGGTAATATGTAATATGTAAATATAAGCTTACAAGTTATTAGCATCTCTCTAACTAGTTCAGTTGCTTCTCAGAAAGAATGTTTCAAGGAAAATACTGGTGACTTATGCAGAATTATAGGACCTGCCAGAGATAAACTCCATTCCATTGAAATAGCCTGTGAAAACCCAGGATCACTTGCCCAACAAAATGAGTCATCAGAAAAGAACTCTGTGGAGGTCTAACAACACTGCATAGCAAATATAGATGAAGTTTAGAGTTGAGTTGTCAAATAAGACCAGCAAACATCAAATAGTTCCACATCCCCAAGATGTCAATAAGCCATGGGTTTTTTTTTTTTTGGTCATCATTTTCATTTGGCCTCTTGCTACTGCAGCTACTCTAGACTTCAAGGTTTATAAACCAATAAAATAGCCCCGAGCATTTTCCTTACACTGATCTTAATTAATCTTTCTAAACATATTCTAATCATGTCATGCATAAACTCAAAAACCTTTAATAGTTTCCCTAATGCCTATAAAATTAACTCATGGGATCATAGACTTGTAACTGGCCGAGATCTTAGAAACCATTGGGTCAAATCCCCTCAATTTAAAAGTAAGGAGACTGAGGCTCAGAGTGGTTAAATTACCTGCCTGGGATCACAGAGATAGTCTCAAGCAGGATTTGATCTCAGGTTCCTAAATCCAAGCCCGTTGCTCTGTCCGTTAGTCATAACTCTCTTTCATTTTCTGTTCCGAACATACCTTCCCAATTTTATCTCCTACTAATTTCCTGTGTTCCAAAAAAGGTGATTTATTATTCTCAGAATATATACAGCACTTTCCTGACTGTGTTTTTGTTTATGCTATTCATTCTGACTGAAATTTCTTTCTCTAGCTCATATCCACTTATTCCAAATGCCATCTTTTCTAGTATGTCTTCCTTCATTTCTCAAAACTCTATGTGATGTTCCTGTCTTCTGAACCTCATTAGCATATTATTGGATTATTCAATTTAATACAATTCAACAAACCTTCATGAAAATATTACTATTTGTAATGCACTAATATGACATTTGTGTTATATTGTGCCAAATTACATAATTGTTTTTGCAGTAGGTAACATAATTTTAATTCCTTGAAGTCAGGGATTATGTTCCCTTTATTTTTTTTATCTCCAATGCCTAGCATAGAGTCTTAATCATAGTAGGAGTTCAGCAAATATATTTGAATAGATTGATGAATGGATTAATATTGAAGAGCATTATATAAACTCAAACCAACCCATTGAAAAGGGCTACAGCGAAGTGTAACTTTGAATCATCGTATGAGAAGGTTAAAAATTATATTTATTTTAGAAATGGATATAGAATCAGCCTGATAGAAGAATGTGGGATTTAGGGTCAGAAGACCAGAGTTATATTCCCAATTCTGCTACTTACTAAATGTAGCTATTCAAGTTTCCAGCAGTTCAATCACATGGAGGTCGTTTCAAATCTTTGGGTCTCAGTTTTCTTTTCTAAAAAAGGAATGAGTTGCATTAGATGATCTAAAAGGTCTCTGCCCTACTGCCTCGTTTCTCACATTCTCTAATTCTGAGTGGATGAAAAAATAAGGAAGGATTAAAGGGTAAAAATCACTTTATGATGGTTCTGTTGTTCTCACATTACAATACTCTGTTTTGACATGCAAACGAAAAAAAATAAAATGAAATAAAGGAAGACCTCTACAGTTACTGCTCTTTCTTGGAAATAGGCATAATAAGGTAAATAGGATAATTTATTTAAAAGTGAAATGTACTTTTTTTTTAGGCTAATAATGAAACAATTTTAGAAAACAATTAGTAGGTAAACATACTTCCTCAAACATGGATTTCACTAAGAGTATCTTGTCAATTAATATTTCTAAAGAGAAGCTAGAAAATAACAAAGGAAGAAAGAAGAGAAAGAAAGGAAAAAAGAAAGGAAGGAAAGAAACAAAAGATAACAGAAATAAAATAGACGAAGTCCTTTTTTCATGAAAACTCATAGAAACACTGGCTTAGAGTTAGAAGGGCTTCTGAGGTTATGTAGTCTAGCCTGCAAAAGCATAAAAACTCACAATTACAGGTAATGACTCTTGCAATTATTTTTAAGTGAGTAAATTAGTTTTACCCATTCATTTGTCTTCAGAAATGATTTGTATCACAGTATATCACAAGATTTAAAGCTAGAACGGACCTTAGCGGAAATCTTGTACAGCCCCCTCATTTTATAGGTGGGTAAAGAGGCCTAGTAAGTTTAAATGACTTAACTGTATAGCCCAAGGCTTTGCAATTGTGATGAACTGAAGAGCTAAGGTAAGACCCATATTATCATGGAGTACCTGAGAGTTTGTGCCAAGAGGTCTATATCCAGAGAGTATGTTATGTGATTTCTTCTTCCAAGGATCCTCTACTCCCACAGTCCCATTCCTTGGTGCCACCATCCTAACTTCATTCCCATCATATCCCCAGTAGTGTCTCTTTATGCTCTTTTTCCAGGGCACATGTTCCCCTCCACACAACCCATCAGATTGGCTTTATTATAACCATCTCTGGTGGACTGCCTATGTTAGGACACTGGATCCAGAGATCTGCACCATGTGGGAAACTAGAGATTTACAATGGGAGCTGTAGTAATGGTGGCATGGATCAGGCCAGTCTCAGGATCTCAGTCTATCATTCCTGTAGTTTCATTCCACATCTCTGGACAAATATATTCTGAGAATAGCATATTCTGAGAATAATAAATCACTTTTTTTGGCACACAGGAAATTAATAAGAGATAAGATTGGGAAGGTATGTTCGAACCAGAAAATAAAAGAGAGCTATGACTAATGGACAGAATTCTTAGCTAAGATTCAAATCCAGAATTTTTAATTTTCATATCAATGCTCGTTTGACTATATCATGCTGCCTAGGACATGGGCTTGGCTAAAATAAACACTTAGGAATTCAATAAGATTGTAAAATAATCTAAACCAATCACTTTCTGGTACAGTATTAAAATAATATTTAAAAGGCTGATATAGACTGAACTAAGGGTTTAAGCCTTTCCTGACTAACTCCAATCTACCGTGACTCAGTTCAATTCAATTGGAAAAGTTCTTATTAAAGTGTCTACCAAGTGTATAGCACTAAGCATCAGAAGTTAAAACAAAATAGTCCCTGCCTTCAAGGCCCTTTAATGTTTTGGGGAGTATATATATGTACACATACATGCATACATATATGTATATATATATGTATATATATATGTAAAGTGATAAGGAAATACAAAACATATACAAAGTAAATACAAAGAAAATTTTGAGGGTAGGGGCAAAGCTGTGTTCCCCTTACTATCAAACATGATATTTCCTTGGAAGAATCATTTGCCTGTGTTGTTTGTGTATATCTTCTCTTTCCACTCAGGCTATAGACATATTAATGACAGGGACTATATCTTTTTTTTTATTTTACATTTCCATTGATGCTTAGCATAATTTGTGGAATTGATCAGTAAATATTTATTGCATCGAATTAAGCTATATTTTAACCTTCTAATGCAATCAGCAAATTAGTATATTCTGCATATGTTGAGTGATCTGTTTTGAAACTAAGGGTTCCTTACCTAAGGTTGGTAGAATATCATTAGAATCTGAAGCACATAAAAATAACAATTGCTGAATCTGGCAAAGTATTGATCATTGTCATCTAGTTGACAGAGGCTAGCCACATCAGATGTTCCTGTAGGAATTGCATACTCCAACTAACTTCAACTAACACATTAGTGACAGACAAAATGGTGGTTGTAAGAATGTTGACAAAAGATAGTAGCCAGCATGAAATCATCAAATTCCTTAAGTCAAGTGTCTTTTTAATATCATGAATAGCCTAAATGTAGAATTCTGTGGAGTCAGTTTTGGTGAAATATAGTTTACTCCACTGAATGACAATGTTCTCTGTCCTCACATTCCTTTAGCAGCTCATCTAAGGCTTACTTGACTGTCTTCTAGGTTTAGCCATATCATAGACTTTGAAATTTTCCAGTCCTACAAACAAAAGAAATATGAAGACTCTTGTGCCAAGGGTCCTCAGGTTCAAGTTATCTATGCTGGAGTTATCTTTTGCAGTGGTGTAGAGGAAATATATCTTACTGGTATGGCTGGCTCAATCTTCAGAGAAAGTGACCTTCACACCTGAGATACCTGGTGAGGCAGGTGAGCCTGGAGAAAAGGAAGCAGTTGTTGCCAGATGGGATGAAGATAGGGTGGGGTGGGGTGGAGCTACTGAGGGCAGCTGTCTTGTCCACTACTGAAGGATTATGTGCTAAAATGAGGGATTGGGTGTTTAGGATCTTTAGGTAAAATGAAATATGGCCCCAATTTTGCTTTTAGCATACTTAAGCAGGGTCTCATTCACTTCATCCTAGTTATGGGTCTGTCAATTTTTCTCAGACTTGGACTTATCTTATCATTTTACCTCAATATTCTTCCTAATAATAAGAGGGAGCTCTTGAGCCCCAGTGACTGAGACTTAGTCCCAATTACCTATTGGTAGATTTTTCTCACATTAGTGCAGGCCTTCCTAGAGCTCTATCTATTGCCCTTAGCCAGAGTGTCTTGACAACCTACTTATGTTTTCCAGGACATCAACTTGAGCATACTAAGATCTGCCCACCTGCCTAACTGGGCTCCTTTGTATTCTTTGTTGCTGACATTTGTCCCACCAGTCACTGGTGGCTCTACCTAGTCTCTAGGCCCTAGCCATCCAAGATCTGTCCTGCCTTGCTGCCAGCTGAATACCAGCTTTGACAGAGACCTCTGTTTAATTTGAACTCCTGAGAGTTTAAATTAAATCATAGCGTGAAGTTTTTGTTCTCATAATAGATAACAAAAGCAAAGATTAAAGACAGAAAAGAGGAATAGTTGCACTGTGATCTCTGTTGAAATAATCTGTCTTTTTCTCTCTGTCTCTCTGTGTATATATGTATATGTACACATATATGCTCATATATGTTTATTTATATATGTATATACACATGTGTATATACATACATACATACATATATTATAGATTATATATATATACATATACACATATATATGTATATATATATCTACGTCTATATCTTTATCTATCAGTTATCTGTACTGGGAAAAGTTCATTTCATTTACCAATGGGGAGCTTCTCATGGCATTTTACAGCCTCTTTGTGGGCCATGGCCTTTCAGATGTTTCCTTTAAATCTTGATCTAAATATGGAAAGCAAATGATGACCCAAATTTACAGTCTTACTAAATGAGAAATCCACTGAGCTAGAGAGTCCATAAAAGCATGCTGATGCTTTTGGCCACTGATTTCATGTTTCCTTTAACAAAAAAGTGAAATCTGGTTAAAGCATGTAACATGCTTTGAAAAGTTTACAATTCTTTGTAAATAAGAGTTGTTTTTGTTATTACCGATGATGATACCTTCCACTCTGCATATTTTCTTCATTAAGTATAATTTTCACATACATTTCAACATTTTAAATGAACAGATCTTAGAGGGTAAGTTTTGTAGCACTTCTTTCTTTGTCTCCCACACAACTCTGCTATTCAATCCAACACATCTTGAAAGATATAAAGCTCAGTTATGTTTAGTATAATTTTCCTCAGGCTCCTGTGTGATAAGAATTTCAGACCATGATAAAATTATAGTCAGCATTAAGACAGAAAAAGAATGCTCAGTCCAATATTAATGAAAAGTTTTATGATCTTATTACATCAGTATCTCAAAAAGGCTAAGGCATATGGCACGATAACTCAGATCAGTTGAGTAAAATAAGGGAAGTGGTTTCCTTTTAAAATCATTCTTGAAGTCCTCCTTAGTATGTTTCTGATATTGTCAGAAAGAGAGAGAAAAAATATTCCTTTTTCAAGTCGAGTCATTGAAAAGAAAAGTGTCTAGGGCAGCCTGTCAGAGCAGTATTATCTTGCTATGCTGCTATTTTCAAGGACCCAGGCTCCTGACCTGCAGTGGAGTGTAGATCTTTCTCTGAGTAAGTGGGGAGAGATCAAGTAGATTTTGCCCTCTTCTGGTCTTTTTATAGTTTCAGGGAGACTATTATTAGTATTTTATTCTTATTTTTCCTTTTCAGCTGGGCTTTGAGCAATTGGGGCCCAATACAATGTAGCTGATGAGGCAAGAACAATTAAAAGTGGATTGCTAACAGCATCCTATTAGGATTGAAGGGCCAGGTTTTAGCACTGCATGGAGAGATATTTATTTGACAAATCTGATGAATAAATATGAAGCCACCTCCTATATTAATGTGGAAGCTGAATAATTTGATTGGAGTTATTAATACCATTAAAAGTGATTGCTTTAAGATTTGTTGTTATTCTGTTAGATTAAAAGATAAATCAATGTCAGCTTTGTACAGGAACTCCTCCCTCCCAAATCAATCAATGACTGGAGTGGTGTGTGCCTTCTGTTTCCAGTCATTTGGGGCTCATTTTCCCTCATTTTCCACAATCTGAGGCTGACATGTGACCTTGAGGGTTGTATTTGTGTCGAATGTGTACCAACATCATGTCTTCCTGGTTAGCAGCAGCAGTGAATGTGAATGCAGGGCTGCTTTATTTGGTAGAGAGAGGGGCCTCAGACATCTTTAAGACACTTAACAGAAATGTGCAAGTGATTTATAGGACAAACAAAGTGTGACCTTTCCTGAACTGACTAACAGTGCTATTCTTTATAATGATGGTTTCCTATAGATTCTCCCACATTTAAATGATTTTATAACTAAAAGACACCACACAAATGAATGCCATGCACAACAATGGAATTGAAATAAAGCCAGAGCAATATAACCACAGGGAAAGTATCATTTCTAACTTCAGTACTCAAGGATCCCAGATTTCAGTAATATGAGTACTGCCTCCATAGAACCATTCTGCGTGAAAATGGATGGTCTTTATGAGTTCAGATGGAGCTGAGTGGGGGTGGAATCTGATGATTGAACTCAGCTTTGAGAAAAACAAAGTACTATGGGACTGGTGTGTGCTACAAGCAAAAACAACGAAACAAAATAAAACAAAACAAAAACTAGAGATGCAAAAAAGAAAACAAGAAAAAAAAAACAAAATAAAAAAGTCCTCTTAAGGTAATTAGATTCTACTGGGAGAAGCAACTTGTATGTAAATATAATTTCATATATAAATAGACTTGTATATATAATACTTGCATGCAGATAAATAGAAAATATATACAAAATAAATACAATGTGATTTTTTTTAGGTAAGGAGAACACTTAGAACTAGAGGAATAGGAAATACTTCTTTTATGAGATGGTACTTGAGTTGTTTTGCTGGAAGCTAGTGGTTGTACAAGGCAGAGGTGAGTATTAAGAACATTCCAGGCACAGAGAACAGCCTGTGACAGAAGTTTGGAATGTTCTTTAATGGGAACATCAAGCAGTCTCAGCACTTGTCAGTACGATATAATAACTAGAAAACTCTCCCAAGGAAGATAACCCAAAGAACTTTTCCTCTTAGTCTTATTTTCTTATCCCAATAAAACTTCTAAATATATGGTTTCAGAGCAGCATGAAAGGAACCGATCCCTAAGTTTCCTTTATTGAGAATCTGTCTTTTTTCTTTGCAATTATGAGTATTTCAACAAATTGATGAACCTTTTGGATTTTTTTTTTCATTTTAATTGCTGTTTCTTTCCTCTCTTGATTTGGCATGTTTCCCATTTGGCTTTTTTTGTTCTTCCCTGGGCTTCACTTGAGCACTTTTAGAACAGGTACATTGTGAGAACATAAGGAGAGAGTAAAGTTAAGCCATTCAGAAGCCCATTCTAATTAACTTCAGGGATGCCCCTTTTCCAATCCAGAAAGTATTTTATAAAGGAATGAAAAATTAGAGATTTTTTTACTTTTAATACCCAAGATTACTCTCCTTCTATGTCAGATAGGTTTAATATAATATAAATTATGTTTCTTCTTGAAAATATAGAATTTCACACCACCAATATTTTAAAAAATGTAGCAATAAGGAAGTTTATAAATGGTTATATGTTTGGAGGAAGTGTTCTTGAAACCTAAAATCTTTTTTCTTCTTTGTTTTTGTTTCATTAAAGAAACAACTCCACCAATGTAGTTTATAGTCTTGGAAGTGTGTCTGGCCCTTGCCTACCTTAGAACTTATTCAATGAGCCTTTCTAGCTGGGTAATGGACCTATCAAAAGTTTGTGCTCTGCTAGATCAGCCTTTAAAGAAAACCAAAATGGTCATCTCCACACAGTAATGAGTTAAGAACTCTGATCATCAAAATGGCTCGTCAAAATTTCATAGGACCTATGGTGAAGAACATTTTCTGCATCCTGACAAAGACTAGATGTACAAAATGTGCAGAATGAGATACTGACAAAATGGAAATTTTTTGGCTTGAATATATATAGCTATTACATGTTTTCCCTCTCCCCCTCTGGTGGAGGTGAGAGGTGGCTGGAAAGAAGAGAAAATATATTCTTTATTCCTGTGTCTGGCACATAGTAAGAGTCTAATAAATGTTTATTGATTGTTAATAAAGAAAACATTAAATATGAATACATAAAAGGAAATTGTTTGAAGCACTGAATTTTTACGTGATTTGTTCTTTACACAGATAGTATATGTCAAAGGCAGGATTTGAACCTGGTTCATCCTGAGGAAAAAAAAAAAGCTGGTCTTCTATCCACTACACCAGGCTACCTTTCTCGTATTTCTTGTCTTTCCTTTTTACCTTCTATCTTCTTCTTTTCTTTCTAAATGGAAAAAGAAAATCAAAATGATAAAGCTATCTTTAGATTTAGTAGGGCAGAATTTTATGTAGGTAGATTTTTTCCCTCTTTGGTTAAAGACAGCAGATTTATTGATAAAGTTCCTCTTTTGAGGAGGAATTTTTGGTGTAAGTGACATGAATGCCATCCTTCTTATATGTTTCCTCCCAAAGTTAGAGACTTACTGTAGTTTTCGATCATGAATGTAATGAATACATGCATTTTATAAAAAACAAACAAAAAGCCTTTTCTCACCTAACTGCATTCATACAAGCAAAGACTATGTGCAGTGAAATAGTAGACATAGGAAGAGATACAAAGATTAAGGCATTACTCTAGAACTTGTATGATGTTAGCTCCCTGAGTACTCAATCTATTTGATTTCTGTCAGATACATGTCAAGTTCTAGATGTTTTTTCAACTTGTTTTTATGTCTCTAAAACCTGTCACAGTGCTTTGCATATGGTCAAACATTAACATGAACTTGTTGAATTGAATTGAATCAAAAACATATGCAATTTATTTTTGGTAGCTTAAAAATTCATAAGGCCCTAATACTTAAATACTAAAATATATCTGTGACTTTATTGAATGAAGAATTCCCTTTCATGATGAAGGTTGTAAGCCATTTTACACCTGTCCATCCTGTGCAGCTCTTGTCCATAGTTTTCCACAAGTTTACCATTCAATATATTGGGAAACATTTTTGCTTTCTATTGACATTGAGAAGATACCAACAGAGAACATGGGCTATACGTAATTTTTATCCCCCACTGTCTTCAGATGATAATCCAAAGATTATCAGTTTCTCATACATTTCTTTGATACCATCCTTTTCTTGGATTCTGCATAATTCTTTATTTCTGATGTGCTGTAACCTATTCACATTCACTATGAGAAACTCAATTTTTCTACATCTATATAAGTGTGTTTCTTTCAGGCTTATACATTCCCTAGAAGAAGATTGGTAAGAAGACCTTTGCCTCAGAGAGAAGTTTGGGGTTATTCAAAGAACTTTACAAGTTCCCAAAGGAAATTCATACACTCTCATCATTCTGTTCAGTTTTGATTCCAGTTCACTGTCTATTTTCAGTGTTTATTTAAGATACAAGTATCCAGGGAGTAGTCAGTCTGGTCCTATGAGTATGTGTTGAGTACTTCTTTAATGTGATCCTTATGTGGACTTGAGAGGGAGCATGCATAGGCATTCTATAACTGGTTCCAATCTGCAAGCCATGGGATTAAATGGGAACATTTTTAATTGTTTATATGGCTAGAAATGGGGTTCAGTCAAAACGTACAAGCCGATTAGAATTTATTGCATTTCTTTGTCTGTCTTCTTCTTGCGTGTTTGTATTCTGATGAGACAAGAGAGACAATACTGTCATGGGAGATATTTCTGGGCTTCATTTTCCAAGGATATGTGGCTGATGAACACAAGTATTGAATCTTTGTTCTACAATGTTAAGAGAAGTTGTGAAATTACCAATATCCACTGGTAGCTGAAATAAGCACTAATCCATCAACAATGCACATTTGGACCTAAAATTGATGGGAATAATGCTATAAAGACACAATATTGTGTTATGTCACTCTCTACAGAGACTGAAGTAGTATTAAGGAAAATGTCTCCCAAGTGTTGAGGAGAAAGGTTTGTACATCCATTCTTGCAATATAGTTAAAGTAAATACTCTATTTTTTGGTAAAACCTAATCAATATTAACTGGTTAGGTGGAATTGAATTAATGGTCACTTGTGGCAAACAATGGAAAAATATATCAAAATGGAAGCTTTTGGGGATAATATTAAAGAAAGACACCCTCAGCCTTTTAGAGTTACACCTAGAACACTGCGAAGGAGTGAGACGACCATGCTCTGAGAGAACAATCGCTACACATATATAGAAATGGGAAAAGGACTTGAACTTGTAATTTCATTGGTATAGAGCAGCACTTCTTAAACTGTGGGTTGCAACCCCATATGTGACCACGTAACTGAATGCAGAGATTGTGAAAAATTTGACAATAGTGAAAAGTTTCTGAATGTACAACAATCAAAAATTAATTCAGAATCAAACACATAATGAATCAGAGGTGTTTTGGACAACACTTCTCTGTGTTGCATCATGCAACTTCACTGCAGCGTTGATTCTGAACACATAATATACACACTTTGTACTGTGCATTCTGTCATGCCATGCAATGCCAGCCAACACTGCCAGAAACAACTCAACTCAGATTTGAGACTATTTTATGTTATAAAATTGCAGTGTTTTTACTATACATACAAAATTTTCTGCTCTTTCAGAAATGTAATTTTTTAATTAAGGAAAATAAAGATAACATTTTCCTACCATTATTCCTCAGTATGTAAGTATCAAGTGGGTATATGTCTGAATTGTATTGTATTAAAATGTTTGGTTTTAAAAATTGCTGTTATTTTCTTCTTTTACAAAAACATGAGTGTTTAATTGCAATAAGTAAACACAAATGCCCTTTAATAATACTCCTCCACTATCACCACTATATGGGTACGTAAGTATGGACATTGATTTTTTAAAGCACAAACATAATTTCATACATTAAAGCTAGCATTTATTTGAGAAATTATTAGCAATATTTATTTACATTTTAGAACAATATATTTTTCAGTTATGGATAAGTGGCTAAATTTAAACAGAAGAGGTAAAAATACTGATGACAATGTGGTACAGTCTTTGCTACCAGACTGTACCTAAGTTGACAAGAAAAATACAATATGTTGAATCATTTATGCAATATGGATTTACTTCTAATAATGATGTTGGTGTGGGAAAACCCTCTTTGCTTAATTTGTAATAAGGTTTTGGCTGTGGAGAGCATGAAAACAGCCAAATAAAATGACATCTTAATATTAACCATGCAGCATACTGCAATAAAACAAAGGCATATTTTGAACAACTTTTAAAATCTTCAAATAAAGAAAAAAACAATGTTTTGAGAATTTGTTAGTGTCAACAAAAAGTATCTACTTGCAGCTTATGAAACTTTTATTTAATCATAAAAACTAAAAAGCCCTACACAATAGGAGATGATCTTGTGTTACCTGCTACTATTAAAATGTCAGAAATAGTTCATGGGGGAAAAAAAAGTATGAGATAAAATTAAAAAAAATTCCTTTATTAAAGATTAGTTTCCAAAAGAATTTCTTAAGTTAGTAATGACCAATTCCAAGAGCTTATTACCCAGCTTAATGGCAGCCCAAAGTTTGCAATTCAGTTGTTACTTTATGTAAGATGTGTTTATGAAAGAAGTATATATGATGAATTAGTGTTTTGTCACCCTTTGGAATGGCACACAAGAGGGGAAGATATAGATAGATAGATAGATAGATAGATAGATATAGATATATAGATAGATATAGATATAGATATAGAGATATAGATATAGATAGATAGATAGATACATATATATTTGTATATATACATATGTACACACTTATATATATATGTATGTATAAGCATATATACATATATATCTTAAAGTCCAAGATTTTTCACAAATGAAGGTTTACAGGGGAAAAATGCATTGTAGTCTGTACAGACAGTGCTGGAGCAATGATGAGCAAGAATTTTGGATTTGTAGCAGAAGTTAAAGCTGGTGGCAATGAACATATGACTTTTACTCACTGTATGATCCATCAGGAGGCACTTGTACCCCCAACAAATATCATCAAAGGTAGATGTTGTGCTTTGCAATACTCTGAAGATCATTACCTTCATTAAAAGCCATGCCCTTAACAGGCATTTGTTTTCAAACTTTTGCAAAGACATGGACTCCGATTACAAAAGCTTATTTGTGCAGAGGTAAAATGGCTCTCAAGAGGGTGAAGTTTAAATAGATGATTGAAACTGAAGGGTGATGTCGTTGTGTTTTTGACTCAGCAGAGATCCAATTTTGTTAATTTTATTTTCATAATAGCTTATGGTTTTCAAAAATGTTTTATTTGCCAGATATTTTCAAAAAACTCAATGATTTAAACATGTCAGCTCAAGGAAAAAATTGTAACATTTATGTTAAAAGATAAAACGGGAAAGTTTTGCTCAAAATTAACATATGAAAGAATAGGGTGGAAAAATGATTCTTTAGAAATGTT
Organism: Phalanger gymnotis; assembly: GCA_028646595.1. Lineage (NCBI taxonomy): Eukaryota > Metazoa > Chordata > Mammalia > Diprotodontia > Phalangeridae > Phalanger > Phalanger gymnotis. The sequence goes on along the minus strand of CM053627.1, from coordinate 106,078,146 downwards.
TACAGCTACAGTTGATTTTATAATTGAAAATAACCTTCCCCAAAATTTAATTATAAGAGTCATAATTGATCATCTGAAGTGCCTGGAGACACAATTTCAGAAATATTTACCTTCACATTTTGATCCTAAAAAACTAAGTTGGGTTCGTAAACCATACTCAATTGCAGTAAAAATAAATGCCAGTCATCTGCCATAAAAAGTTCTAGAATAATTTGCTAAGTTTTCGAATGATACATGTTTAAAACTTGAGTTTCCTTAAAAAATCGTTAAATAAATTTTGGCTTGGAATTAAGACGGAATTTCCAATAATTTCTGATATGGTACTAAACATACGTCTGCCATTTTGTACTATGTATTTACATGAAGCAGTATTCTTAGCATTGACAAGAATGAAATTAAAATATCAATCAATTCTGAAAAACATTGAAGATGCTCTATGTCTTGTAATATCAAATATTCTGGCAAGATTTAATTCTCTATGTGAGTATAAACAAGCTCATCCATCTCATTAGTATGCAAATTTGCTTTTGTCTTTAATAAATGGTGAACATATATATATATACATATATATATATATATACCAAAGAATTGTTTTAAAATAAATTTCTTTAAGATTTATTATCAGTAAATGTTTGATTTGAATACCTATTTTATATACCTATATACTTGGGGTCCCATAAAAATTTCTCAGGCAAAAAAGGGTAATGAGTAAAAAAAGTTTAAGAAGTCCTGGTATAGAAGTCTCTCAGGTAAAGAAACTCCAGATTGCCACCTTCTTAAGACAGTGATTTAGAGCACTGAAGAGATAAACGATTGGCCAAGGTCGCATGACTAATATGTATCAGAGGCAGGACTTAAGTCTTTCTTCTCGGTTTTAAAATAAAGTCTTCAACAATTATGCTATATTACTACTTGATGAGTTTTATGAAAGTGAGAACATGCCTTGTTTAACTTCTTTGTGTTGTCCAGCGAACGCCCAACACTCTGTACACAGTAATAGCTTAAAAAGGTTTGCTGAAATTAAAATTTGTCAAGTAAACAGTTCTTAACTGAATCACTTGCATACTTTCGAAATGATTCAAGTATGTGCTGGGGGCAGCTCAATCTGGCTTTCTTGAGCCAACTGTTAGATTTTTGGTGTGAAAACTTACAATTTAAAAATCTGTAGATGCTACAAATCAAGATTTACTTTGTTGTTTTATTGATTTTCTAGACTTAAGAAAGCTATGGAGAAAATGTTGATAATCTATATTATACTTAAAAAATGTGCATTTTTTGTTCTTGTTATTTTGGAGAGCTAGTTGTTAACATTTACCAGAACATGCCTGAAATGAATAAAAAGAAAGAAGTTACATAATGTAGTGGAAAGGGCACTGGATTTGGAACTAAGAGAACTGGTTTTAAATGGTGTCATTCACTAGACTCAGGGCTAACTTTGGTTCCTCATTTTTAAAATGGGGAAACTTTGACTTACCTATAGTATTTGTGAGAAGAATGTATTTTTGAAAACTTAAGGTGCCCTATAATATGAATTATTATATTTTTGGGGAATAGAAATATTTATATTTAATATCCTCTGTATCCCTCCAATGTTATCTTCTAAACTGATATCACAGTTTGTATACAGATAGCACTTTATAGTTTCTAATGCACTTTTGCACAATGATTACATGAAATGAATAATATAGGTTTTATTATCCTCACATTGCAGATGAAAAACCTGGAAAGTTTAATGATTTGTCCAAGGCCACACAACTGGTAATGGCTTATATTCCTATAGTAAGGGGCTGAGATGATACTCATAGACATTTAGACACAGAAGATTCATTAGACATAATCTAGATCATCCTTCAGTTTTATAAATGACACCCAGAGAGTTTCAGTGATTTCTCCAAAGTTACACAACTTTTAGTTGTTCAAGTAAGCACTTGAATGCACATCTCCTAACTTCAAATCCAAAATGCTTTTCATTACAGGATGTTCCTAAAGTCTGGACACATAGGCAAAAATGCACATTTTCAAGAAATGACTGAAATTTTCAATAACATTTTATTTAATTGGAATATTAACAAATAACATCTTCAACTTCAAATAACATCACATGATTTCATATTCTTATTCCAAGAGTGAATGTGCTAAAATTGATGGCAATGCGGAGTTATTGAGTTAATGCATCAAGTGCACGTGAATCTTGGAAAGTGCATCAACCTTTGCATCAGACCCCTGTTACTCAGATAAGAAAACTTAGCCCCCCAGAAGGGGAAATGACTTGAGGTCACAGGAAGTAGGAAACATAGCTGGGATTCAAACAGTATCTCTGACTCCAAATTCAGCACTTTATCAGCTACATCCAAGGCAAAAATAAGAAGTCAGTAAATTCTTTTATTCTAAAATTCTCTGTAACCTTCCTTTTGGTATTTTTCTCCCTTTGGTATTTCTTGGTTGCCTCGAGTCCCAACTAGAATATTTTGAACAAACATATTTCTTATAATTTTACTCTAAAATGTTTGGTTATTCAAGTTTTGGACCATAGAAATTTCACAAGTGATTACTTTGTACACATTAAAGGATTTCCTTTCCCTCCTTATTTTGAAAAGAATTGACAAATTTACATTTAGTAAAAAATAAAACGGAATGAAATAGATTCACAGCTGTAGATTTTTTCCCCACAAGCCTATTTTGACAGCTAGATGGAGATGACCTTTGAAGCAGATCAGATAATATGAAATTCTAAAAATATCATTCAATGACCATTTCAATGATAATCTAGAGGTCAAAACAAAACCTTTAAAAATATAACCGATGTCTATTGGGTAGCAAATAGATTTGGGAAATCAACTAATCTTGTTATAGGATTTGTAATAGTTATATTCGTTTTTCAAATATGATCAGTGATATTCTCTACCTCCCTTGCTCAGTGACAAATAGTAAGTCTTTGACCTTAAGAGGATGAAAGAGATTCAGATTTTGGATAAGGTAAGGAAGAGGCAATACAGACTAGCTATGTAGCTCCTTACTTAAAGAGATCTTAAGTATTCCTTTCCTCATGAGCCAAGCACATTCAAGTGCTTGCTTGAAAAACTAAAAGAGCAGAAGAGTTAGTTTCCCCTTGAGGAAGACCACAGTTTACATGAGGGGCTGAGTGTGGTTCATCTGGCTACTCCCTCTCTAGGATTATAAGTGGTCCATCTTTTTGCTGTGCTCAGAATGTTAAATGTAATGTTCTACCCAAGGCACTTTCTAAAATAAATTATTTCTCAAAAGAGAAGAGGAAAATTAAAAAAAAAAAAAAGATTAACTGAAAATCACCTCTACACCTGTGCTATACAAAGCCATTTAACTGCTAGGATGGAACACCAGGAAGTGACATAGAAAGATGAAATAACAAACTGGAGAGCAAACCTCTTCAATTGCTTGTGCCAGAAAGGACTTCAAATAACTAAATACAAAGAGAATCCTTGAGAAGGTAAATACAAATAAGAAAAAAGCACATCTCTTTCATGTCAGAAAATACACATCCAGAAATCACCAGAGAAAAACAATCAACCCTTCTGGCAACGATAACAATAGCAGGCTGACCTTAAATGTTCAGGAGCAACAGAGAATGTGGAAGGTTTATTCCTACAAGCATGGAAAGAGCTTTTAGGATTCTTCACTCTTCATTTGTCCGACTCTTTGATGTTTTTGTGATGTGTCTCCTGTGAACACTTTTTAAGGAATTTTTATTCTGAGTACTAACTTCCTTTTTTTTTTATTTCAGGGTGCAATGACTGTAATAAAACATTCTGTTCATCCTTCAGTTTACTGTCTTTTATGTAGCCCTAGAATATGCATACTCTGGAAGGATTGGTTTTGTCTTTCCCCTTTCCCCCCTCCATTAAAAATAACCTCCAATAGTTTACTGAAATAACTATGGAGAGGGCACAATTATGGTTGTAGTTCTTTACTTATTGATTGGGCAGACTATAAATTTTATCCACAGTCCACATTGCGCATAGAAATAGATGAGGTGCTGTGAGAGATAAAGAAAATCCTTCAAAGGCATGAAAGGTCTGGCTAGGCAGTGGAGAGGTACAAAAAGGCCATTTCTTTCTGTGCCCAAGTGCCTAGCAGAGTGCTTAATACATAGTGAGTGTCTACTAGACATATTTGATTGATTCCAAACAGAAGGTACAACATGAAAAATACCCAGAAGTAGAAATGAACAAGCCATAATCTGACAAATATGATTGAAGAGAATAATTCATGTATTATAGTAATAGAAGATGCAATCAGAAATGTAGGGTCCAGTCAGACTGTAGCAGACCTTGAATCCTAGACTAAGCCATTTGAATATTTACCTACATGCAAGGCAGAAGAATGGGAGATTTTCTAGCAGCTAAATAATACATATGAAATTGAGTTTCAGTTGGAAGGAATAGATATTGAAGTCAAGAGATCAGATAGAAGTCTATCACAATAATGCAGGTGTGCATTAATAGAGGTCTAAATTGGAGTGATGGCAGTGGGAAGAGTAATGAAGGGTTACTATTTCCAGTGAGAGACTCTGAGAAAGAGAAACCAGTTCAACTTGAATACTGATTGGCTAAACTGTGTGAGCGATTACCAAAGTAACATAGAGGTTAGGAGCCTGAAAAGCTTGTTGAATGGTAGGCGTCTGGAAGGAACAGGTAATAGTTCTAGATCTGGAAAGGGCCTTCAAAGTCATTTGATCCAGCCTCTCTCATTTTATAGTAGAGGAGCATTATGCTCAGGGAGGTTAAATAAATTGTCCAAGGTCCCACAGATGGCAGAGGTTGGATAAATCATTTGGAGAAATGTTTTGGCAAAAATAAAATAAAACTCTGTAGCCTTACAAGTAAATATATTCTACATAATTCCTTGCTTGACAAACATTAATAATTGGTATCATTGAAGGATTTAAAATATTTTGCATATATGTTTTGATTAATCAATTTTCTCAGAATCTTAGAATTGAAAGAGACCTTAGATTTTATTTACTTAAACAATTCCCCTAGTATGAACCCTCTTTACAATGTCCTTGGGTACACAGGTGTGAGATGAAATATATGCCCTCTGAGTTCCTTTCCAACTTCTCTCAAAGATTATGAGAACTTACTACTTCCTGAGGCAAACAATTTTACTCTTCACACTGCTTGAATCTCTGGTACTGGTAGAGATTAGTCAGGGTCCTTTCCACTCCACACCAATTTTAAATGGATTTAGGGACAGTGAGATTATAGAACATATGACCTTGGTGTCTGGAAAATCTGGGTTCGATTCCTGCTTCTGATATATACTTACTCTTGGCAAATCACTTAACTTGTTAATGCCTCCAAGAAACTCTCTGAGGTTATAATTTTCAAAAGAGTTATTTGGTAGAGATACCTTGGTAGAGAGTATTTCCTTACTGAGCATTCTGATCTTTAGTCCTATGAAATCATAGGCCTGTAAAACAATCCTCCCATTCCCTGCCCCACCCAAAAAAAAAGATCTAATGCAATACAATGGTACCTCTTATCATGCCGTTGAGGCAGAAGAATTTCCAGCACATTCTTCCTCTAGGAGAAAAAAAGAAAAGAAAACTATTTTAGAAAGTACACGTATCAGAAAGGTATGGTCGAAAAGACACTTAATCTGGAATCAGAAGACTTGAGTTTGAATCATGACTTTGTTACTTAATACAGGCATGACATTACACAAGTCATTTATCATCTTGGGAACTCAATTTCTTTATGAAATTAGAGGATCAGCCCTAGAAATGCTTTCTTGCCCTGAATCTCTAATCTAAGATCTCTTGAAGGCATATGACACTTGTTTTGAGAATAAGAAAGGATAATATTTGTACAGCACTTTGAAAAACCTTAAAGTGATATCTAAATTCTAGCTATTTATTATTATTACCATTATTATTTCATAATTTGCTTATGTTGATACAGTGGGAAAATGGTAGAAGTAAAATCGATTAGACCTTAATTTGTCCTTCACTGCCTGGGGGAGTGAGGTGTCATTAGTATTGATGCTATTATAGGAAAAAATACTGGAAGGGTTTTTCACTATTATTCTTCAAGTTTGGCAGACATTTATGCTAGATGCAGCTAAAAATGTTTGCCTATTCCGTGCACTATGTCTCCTACTTGGTTCGAGTCTAGCTCAGCACACTTTAAGTGAGCCTATGCACCAAGTAATTATTGCCTTCCACTATGCAGAAGTACTACAAGGAATACAACAAAAGGAAAAAAAAACACTACAGGGTAAAAACAAGTTAATATCTATGCTGTCATTCACTATATCTCTGTTTCATTCTAGTGTACACTTCTTCCCTGGAGTTGCTATGATAATCTGTGCTTATCGGTGCTTCTAAGTGAAGTACCTTGATGATTGATGTAGGCTAGTTAGACTGTTTGTTCCCTATTGGAGGAGGTAGGAAAGGTGGCCTGTAGACAGAAACAATCAGAATGACTGATGTTGACTATCTATGATCATAGGTCTTGACTCCCAAAGAATTCTATTAACCATTTTGTTCAAACTCATCTGCATAAGTTATTTTGATGCATTTATTGGAAATGAGTTTCCTTGGTCTACCTTGTTATAAAACCACATAACCCCTAAGGTATGTGGTTTAAACTTCAGTTAACTACTATAGTCTCAAAGAAGCCTACCTCCTAAGAGCAGCAAAACATGTAATTTTATTTCCCCAAGCCAAAGAGACTCAGTGAGTGGCAGTAAGTTGAACCGAAGAACAGCAGATTTCCTGTATGCTTTCTGAATGAGTGAATATGTCCTTACAATTTGGATATTATTCAATAACCCCCGATAGCTTTATTAAGGTGATATCCCCACCCTGTTAATTCCTGAATCTAATACATATTCCTTGCTCCACTGAAGTACCTTTCCAAAACTTGGTTAAATCACTTTATGGCATTTTGTTCCATGATTTTGGACTGATACAAATATCCATCATTTTTCACCTTGTTTCTTTTATAACATAAGAAGCAATCTTAAAGCTCATTTCTTCTCTAAGCTTCAATATTGATGCTCCTTAGTCTATATTAATGGAGAGTTAACAAATCTATTAGGTGGCTAACATGGCACTATGCTAAATGGTATTAGTCATGGTGGGGGGGTAGATAATAATGATATATATATATATATTATATATATACTCACAACTGAATTTTTATGGTGTACTGTCGTTTCTCCACTATTCATTTATTCATTCACTTCCCTAGTAATTCACTCATTTATTGCAAATAATTAAATCTTCTGTAGTTTACATTACTTGATTAATTTAACTTTATCATGAAAGAAAAAGGGCTTTTCTGTATGTGTATGTGTGTATATATAAATGATATTAATGTGTTTTTCTAAGTCTATATACAATCGAGTGGTCCCATTTTCTGGTGAGTTTGAGATCCCTCTTCCAATGTCCTCAAAACATACTACTTCTTTCCTAACTTCTCACTTCCTTAAACGTGCAGTAAACAACAGATTTGATATTATCAGTCTCTCTCTCTCTCTTCTCTACTACTTCTTCTGGAGTCAAGCATGTAATTACTTTATGGTGTACTTGGAAAAATCCTGTTTTAAGAGTCAGAAGACTTGGATTCAAAACCTAGCTCTTCTGCTTGCCACTCAAGTGGCCTGACAAGTCACAATTTTTCTGGGCTTGATCCATTCTTTGCAAAGTGAGGGGGTTGCCTTTGATCTCAAGATTTAATTACTGGCTATGGAATATAAAAAGGTCAAAGACAAAAGGAAAGGATATATGTATATCATTTCATAAATATGTATTTGTAAGTATATACATGTACGCATATGTGTTTATTTTTGTTGTTCAGTTTCTTATCAGTCATGTCCAATGCTTCATGATCTCATTTGGAGTTCTCTTGGCAAAGATACTAGAATGTTTTGCCATTTCATCTCCATCTCATTTCACAAATGAGGAAACTGAGGCAAACATGGTTAAGTGACTTGCCCAAGGTTACACAGCTAGCAAGTGTCTGAGGTCAGATCTGAAGTCAGGAAGATGAGTCTTCTGATGCCAAGCCCAGCTCTCTATCCACTACACCACCCAGCTCTGTGTGTCTGTACAGGTATACATGTGTGTCTGTACATAGTATATCTGTGTATACATATATATACATATATACGTATTTGTACATGTATATATGTGTATAATGAAATATTACTAACAACATTTTATGTTTTATCCCAAACCCTGGAAACAAAGTGGTGGCCCATTTATTGGGTAGTGACTATTATAGAGAAATGTAATAGAATATTATAACATAATAAGAAATGAAAAGTGTGAAGAATTTAGAGAAACTAAGGGATATCTGTGTAAACTCAGAGAAAGCAAAACAGGCAGGAATAGGAACATGGATACATAATGGCTATACTAACGTAAATGAAAAGAAGATTGAAAGGAATCTGAATTTTCAATAATTGGGATAATTAATCCTATCCTCTGAGAATAAATAATGAAATTGAGCTTGATCCTTTGCCAGAATGCTTCATTCAGTAATTGTCAGATGACATCATTGTATCAGTTGTTCTTACTTAACTACTTTTATTATTATATTAGAGAGGGGGAAGAGGGAGAGGCTTTAATTTCATGACCAAGGTCTGTTGCTGGGAAAGTGTAATGACTTTCAGGACTGTAAAAAAGGGAAACACACTGGAGTTTAAGCCAGAAGATATGAGTTCAAATCCCATTTCTGTGACTTTAGGCATTTTAGTCATTTAACTTCTTTTTTTTGGAGGGGGGAAGGCAGGGCAATTGGAGTTAAGTGACTTGCCCAAGGTCACACAGCTAGTAAGTGTGTCAAGTGTCTGAGGCCAGATTGTCATTTAACTTCTTATCTATAAATAAAGGCCATCCATAAAATGATTAGGTTAGTCTAGATGTCTTCTAAATTCCTTTACAATTCCAAGTCTCTGCTCTTATGATCTTATAACTAAGACATAAAAACAAAAGGCATCAATATTTTTTTTTTTACTTTTAATAAGGAACTTTGATTAGACAAGATCTAAAATGGCTTAAGACTCTGTGAATTTTTGAATATCTGCCCTATTTTCCTGTGAGAGTTACTGAGTTGTCTCCTTTTCATGTACTGTAACATTTTAACCACAGAGAAAACTAGAATATAGTTTTTCAAGATGCTACGACAGATTTTTTTAAATTTCTTTTTTTTTTGCAAGTGGAAAGTTTCTCCTTACTATTCTTATGCGGATTTCTATAGCATAAAGCACATAACATAGGCAATGAAAATTCTGCCCTATCCTAAAGGTTATGGCTATTTGTTATACACTGAAAAATAATTTTCTAACTTGTCTTTAGAAATCATAACTTAAGGAGTACTATTACTGTGAAAATAGTCTCTAATTGAAACCTTCAATTTGAAAACACAGTTCATCTCTGAACAGAAAGCCAACTGGTGACCAAGGGGTAGAAATCATTGTCATTCATTACTCACTTGCTGTTGCAACCTGGGGTTCTGAAGTTGGTATGCTCTCCAGAGTAAAAAAAAAAAAATTCTTGGAGCATCAAATTAAAAGAGTAGATTCATTAACTATAGTACTTTCAGATTTTGAAGTCAAGAAGCAATCTGCTTGGCCTTCATAAAAGTATCTTTTCAACTCTAGGGAAGGGGATCCCACAAATGTGAAGTGGCACAATCCCTGTTTCTCTGTAGCCTCTAGATACACTCATTGATTGGTTCTTCCTTCCATGTAAAGGCAGTTTATCCTTTTTCTTGGATCAACTGTAACTGACAAATCATAGCCCTCATACTATAATTAAAAGTCAAAATAATTTTATTAGTAATATATACACATATATGAATATATGTATATATGTATACATATACACACATACATATATACATGTATGCACATGCATATTTGTATATATACACATATACATGTATGTATACATACACACATATATTGATATATATGTGTGTGTATGTGTGTGTATGTGTGTGTATGTGTGTATACATGTGTGATCAATGTTTACATGGCCAACAAGAATTTCCAATGTCCATGGCCCAAATAAGCCACCTTAGCTCCCTGAACCCCTCCCGAACACAATGTTGTTAACAACCCCCCACCCCTTCCCTTCTTCCCATTAAGTGGGCAAAGGGGAAACTAGATGGTCCATAGTTCCTCAGAAACCTATGAGCTAGGGGGGGTGGAGCCAAGATGGCAGCTGGAAAACAGGGACTAGAGTGAGCTCCCCTCCAAGTCCCTCCAAAAACCTATAAAAATGGCTCTGAACCAATTCTAGAACTGCAGAACCCACAAAGTGGTGGAGCGAAGCAGGGCTCTAGCCCAGGACAGCCTGGATAGTCTTTGGGTATGGTCTATCCTGCATGAAGCTGGGAGCAGAAGGGTGTGGAGCTGAGCAGAGCACAGCGCAGCACGGGCGATGCGGACCAACCAGACCAGGAGCCTGGTGGAGCGTGCCCTCTCTCCCTGAATCAGAGAGCTGCAGCAGTTACCAGACTTCTCAACCCACAAACACCAAAGACAACAGAGTAGGTTAGTGGGAAAAGCTGATGGGGACTGGGATAGAGTTTGTGGTTCAGCCACCACCCCAGGGGCAGCTTAGGTGGAGCAGCTACAGAACTATAGCTGCAGTTGCTTCTGGCCCCAGGCCCACCTGGTGGGAGGAAGTAAGTGGAGGATCACAGCAGAGTGAAGAGCCTGCTGAAGATCTAAGTCCAGTCTTGGTTGGGGGTTCTTGGGGAAGGAGGAGTACTGGTGTGGCAGAGCTGGCACATCCCCCCAGGCTTAGAACATAGAACTCTTTAGTCTACAAGCAGTCATATCCCACTGAAAAACTCAAGGGTCAAGTAAGTTGGCTGGGAACCTTGCCAGGCATCGAAAATGCACCTTGATTCAGTCTCAGACTCTGGAATCCTTCTTTGGTGACAAAGAAGACCA
>CM053627.1:106044763-106066696 GCA_028646595.1 Phalanger gymnotis | reverse complement strand
TAGGAATTAATTGTTCCTTAAATGTTTGATAGAATTCACATGTAAAACTGTCTGGCCCCAGGGATTTTTTCCTAGGGAGTTCATTGATGGCTTGCTCAATTTCTTTTTCTGAGATAGGGTTATTAAGAAATTTTACTTCCTCTTCTGTTAGCCTGGGCAATTTATGTTTTTGTAGATATTCATCATCAGTATGTAGTTCATTTGAATCAGTAGATATGAATTCATCAAGTACAACTAGGTGCTCTCTTTTTATTTTTTTTAATTATCAAGCATTTACATGTTTCTTCCTTCCATCCTCATTGGAGGGAAAAATAAAATAAAATAAAACAAACTCTTTACAAAAATATGTATAGTCAAGCAAAAGTAATATCTACAGTGGTCATATCAAATTCATGTCTCATTCTATACATTGGTCTATCACTTCTCTGTTATGAGGTGATGACTTCATCATTAGTTCTCTGTAATCACAGTTAATCATTGAGACAATTCTTAAATCTTTTTAAACTCTTTATCATCACAATGTTAATGTTATAATATAAGTTGTTCTTAATGTTTTGCTTACTTCATTGTCTATCAAGTTTCTCTGAAACTGTCTCTTTTATCTTTTATTAAAAACATAATAGTATTCCATTATATTCACATGCTATAATTTTTTCAACCATTACCTAAATAATGGACACTCTCATGGTATCCAGTTCTATACCACTACTGAAAGAGTTATATAAAAATGTTTTGTGCATATAGTATCTTCTTCCTTTTTCTTTCATATTTTTGGATAATAGACTCAATTATGGTATTGTAGAGTAAACAAATATGGAGAGTTTAGCAATTTGGGGGGCATACTTCCAAATTATTATACAGAATATATATACATATATATGTACATACATATATATGTATGTATGTATGTGTGTGTGTGTGTGTGTAGTAGCACACAGGCCCACCAATGTTCCTGTTTTCCTGCAGCTTCTCTAACATAATTTTCTTTTTTTTTCCAAGTTTGCCAATCTGATGGATGTGAGATAGAATTTCAGAACTGTTTTCATTTTCATTTCTCTAGTTACTGATGATTTGGAGTATCATAGTCATACAGTTAGAGATAGCTTGGATTTCTTTTAAAATTGCATGTCCATATTTTTGACTATTTTCAACTGAAGAATGGTTTTTATTTTGATGACTTTTAATTAGTTTATTATTTATCTTAGAAATGAGGTCTTTATCAGAGACACAGTCTAGAGAATCTCTCAATTAACTTCTTCCTTTCTTTTATTTATTTTGTAACACACGTATATACATATGCATATATCAAAATAAGCATACACATATATGCATATATGTGCATGGTGTATGTGTTTGTGTGTAGGTGTGTGTATGTGTGTGTGTATGTTTGTGGCAATTGTTTGCATTAATTTTTGTGATACTGTCAATCCCTTATTTGGTGATAAACTCTTTACCTATCCATAGATCTGCAAGGTAATTTCTTTCTTGTTCATCTATTTGCTTATGGTGTGACCTCATGTTTAACTCATTTATACAATCAGAACATATATTTTTTATATTGTGTGCAGTATTGATTTAAATCCAATTACTTCCAGAGTGCTATCCATCTTTCTGAATAGTTTTGACCAGGTGATGAGTCTTTACTTCCCATATTGAAGTCTTTGAGTTTATCAAACACTAGGTTACTAGGTTTGTTTGCCTTGGGATATTGTATAAATGTACAATCTCACTAATCGCTTGCTTACCATAGGCAACAATCCCCTCAGTATTTCTATATGGGGAAGCAATATGTAAATGTTAATAATACACATTCAATAGACTTAACAGTTTCAAATTTCTTTCTTCATAACAACCCCATAAAGTAGATTATGTGTTATTGATTTCAATATCTGTAAGCAGAATCACAATCACACAGGAATTGCAATACTCTAATAGAGTTGTGATTTCACTAATTATGTATTGTCTCCTATGCCATTGCAGTTTTGTTATGGCAATTAAGGCAGGACTTCTTTACTGTTTTCTCTTTTGGAGTGCTGAGGTAATCAATTACCTTTGATGAGTTTTGCTTTTCAAATGTAATGGCAAACAAAGTGAACTTTTTGTTGTCTTTGTTTTGGAGTGCTTCTCAGCACTAAGGAATCTTTCATTGAATTGGGAGTCTTTGATGTCCTGCTTATGTCAAAGGAAGGCCTAGTTCACATGGGTTTGAGTCACATGGTTGTGACTCCCTCTGACCCTGAGCAAGTGCTTAGGTCACAAGAAGGCTAAATCACATGGATTTGAGTTGCATGGTTGTGGTGCCCTTTGACCCTGAAGAAGTATATGTAAACTCAGAGGTTAGTGTGTCTGCCTTCGGGGGCTTACTTATTGGAAGAGTGTTGGTGTGGAGACTCTGGGTAGCTGTTAAGGAGCCCTCCAGCTTTGAAAACCCACGTGTTGGTACTTCTGTCTCTGGTAACTATGTACGTATAGCTTTGGTCAGACAGCTAGAAGCCTGTCTGTTGATACTTTCTCTGTTTATAATTTCTGTTTATATTTGCTCTGAAGTTCAGAGTTCTGACTTTTCCCCCTGAACTAAGCGAATGATGTATGTATGTTTGATTAAAAGTAAGATTGTTAACCTCTTAAAGTTGCTTTCATTAGAAAAGCAGATCAAAGGACCTGTGCTATCAGACCTCCTGTGTGCTAGTGCTGTTGGTCTTTCACCTTCACAGCAGCTGCTAGCAAGATTGTTGTTACAAGTTTGAAACTACAACATATGTCTGCATCCTGTAACACTTTTTCATTCATACCCTCCCATAGGTTTGTCATAGGATGTCCTATGGCTTCTATATTTTCTTGACATTCCGTGAACATCAAATGAACATATGAGCTATCCTCAATTATTGCTTGCTCTCACTACAAGAGAAACCTAACTTTTTTTCCTGTTCATATTTGTTTAAATTTAGCCTTAACACTGTTTGAATAATCTCTTTTTGCCATTTGTTATGGCCTATTAATTTTTAGCATATATTCTTTTCATTGTCATTTGGGTAATCTACAACTTCAATTTTTTCAGAGATCTTAAAGCGCCAACAATAATAGTCATACAGTATCATGTAAAAAAATCACCAAGACCTATCCCTGCATGTAGATCTTCAGTAATAAAGAAACTTTTCATTTTTCACTTTCATTCTGACACAAACCATCACAAGAAATATCCAGAAAAGGAATAAAAAGAGCTATTGTGACTGTCTGTGATTGAAAGCACTGATCGTCACTTATCAATGCAGACAAGCCTTACTTGCCACTTCTCTTAAATATTTCCTTCCTCCAGACATATCAAGTTAGTTCTTTTCAAGCAAGATAGTTTATACCAAAGGTATTTTGGCACATGGACTTGCCATGTCACATTTTTTTAATCTAACTTTCTCACAAGAATAACAGACATGATGCATGAAAAGCAAAACACTCAAATCTGAACATACAGGAAATACTTTTAAAAATATATGATTAATTTATAAAATTTACCAAACCTAGAAAACATTGAAGCAAGTGGCTTAGCATTTAAAGAAGATTATATATTTGTAAGAAACAGAATAATTTTTAAGGTTATCTTTATAAAAATGAAATATTTATTGATATACATCAGTGCAAAAGGTGATCCCCAATTGATCTAAAATGCAATTTCTTTTAAAATTAGATAGAATATATTACTATTTTGCAAAATGATCTCAAAGTGTTTTGTATGATATGATTTTTTCTTGTTTTGTTTTTATCTATTAATTATCATATTATTCAAAGTAAGGTCATCATCCACAACAGTACCATCACTCACTATATTATTCTTGACAAGTCACTAAAGGGTATGTAAAATGAAATTTTTGGTAGAATGGAATCATAATCATATTGCTTTATTTAATTTTAATATAGGGAAAACATGGGAGATGATAAAATTACTTCTCTTTTCCTCAGTAATATATAATATGTTCTCATGTATGTTACATATATGTGTATGTATGTATATATATAATATAATGTACATATACACATAAAATAATCACTATCTGCAAATGATGGCATTTTAGTGTTATCCATTATCATCCCTTTACTCATCTATAGCATCAAAGGAAAATATAAAAGAGATTGAAAGACATTTGAAGCAACTAAATGCTGATGAGAATAGTAAAGTTTTAAGTTAGAATGTGATGTCTAAATGAAATCTGGAAGGAAACCAAGGACTTCACAATGTGGAAGGAGGAAGGTGTAGTAGGAAGGCCGAATTTATAATCTCAAATATAATCATGTATATGTTTGAATGGTTCGAAATCTCAAGGTATGAGAGGTTCTCTAAGGAGAAAACAACAAGAAATTTTTTAGGCCCCACCGCAGCAGAACCGTGAACCAGCCTCCCATTCCGACATCTTGACAAAAAGACTCCAGGCCCAGAAAGCCCGCCTCACAAGAGTAACCAGGAGGCCACAGAAAAACAAGATAGTATTTAGCCAAATCATTTTTACTGGCCTCACGTTCCTGCTCACACTCCTGGGTCTACACACGGGTAAGCCCTGCTTCCGCAGCTTCCTGCCTCCACAGCTTCTGGCTTCCACAACTTCTGGCTTCCACAGCAGCAGCTTCTGCTTCCGCTGAAACTGTCTCTTGGCTCACCTTTCCTTGCAGCCGAGCCTCTGGCGTTCTCAAGCCCCGCCTCAAGGACCAGAGACCATTGGTTCCCGAGTTGGCCCCTCTTAAGTCATTAATCTACACCCACACAGGTTTCACACCTGATAGGGCTTTGGGCCTGGGGCTTAGCACTTAACAGCTGAAAGCACTTCCACTCAAAAGGAACAAAAGCCATACTAAGGAGACAATTTTGCTTAACAACACAGAAGGGCATTTTGAGCAGGGACAACAATCAATAAAAAAGGTGACACTGATATTGATCAAAATGGGGAGTCAATGGGATTCTGTTGTGATTATGGTGTATTTGGGAATGGAGAGGTTAACATTATCAACTCTGTATTTTAGTAATGTAACCAGTAGCTATGTGGAAGATGACTAAGAAGAGGCTTCCCTCAAAGGAACCAATTAGGAAGTTATTGCAATAGTCTGTAGGAAAAGTGATGAGACCTTCAGCTAGAGTAGTAACCACATATATATAGAGAAAGAATTGGATAAGAAAAGTGATGATGAAATTATAAGAGAAATTATTTGGTAACTGATTTCATATGCAAGTGTAAGAAGCTGAAATATACATGAAAGTTGCAAACCTGGGTAACTGGAAGTTGGCTGTGCTCTCTATAGAAATAGTAAATTCAGAAGACAGGTTAGTTTGGAAGGAAAGATAATGAGTTATATTTTTGATTGATTGAGCTGGAAATGCCTACTGGCCTTCCAGTTTGAAATGTCCAGTAAGTAGCTGGAATAGTGGGACAGAATGTAAGGAGAAAGATGAGGACTAGATATTTAGATCTAAAAGTTGATTATTAAAACCAAGAAAGTTAGCAAACTCAAGAAATAAAAGAGTGAAGAAAAAAGAGGAGGGAAGCTAACACCAGGGAGATGTTATGATATGGAAGATCATTCAAGAAAGTAGACAGAGGATGGGTTAAAAATGTTAGGTAAAGCAGGAGAGGAGAGAGTTTTCAGGAGGTGAGAATGCATAACAACATCAAATATAACAGAGATGTCAAGAAGGATGAAGTTTGAGAAAACGTGATAGGTTTGGGAATTAAGACTTCATTGGTAACTTTTGGAGATAGTAATTTAAGTTGAGTTATGAGTCTGGGAGCAAGACTGCAGAGGGTTAAGAAGGGAAGGAAAGGTTAAGAAGTGATCTATACAGTTTTTTTCAAACAATTTGACTGACAGCATTAGGAGAGAAAGGAACAGAAACCTGCTATAGAATCCAGGAAGAACTGGATTTAAATCCTGTATCTGAACATAGTGTCTGTGGTACCATAAGGAAGTCAATTAGACTCTCAATTTTCTAGGAAGTTCTCTAAGTCTATTAGTTGTAGTAAAGGTAGTGTGACCTGAATTTGTAAATAAAATTTCCTTAATTCGGTGTTCCCTATATATTGGAATCATCATAGGCATAGTCCCTATCCCCTATTAACTGAAAAAGGGATGAGATACAAAAGAAACTAGTGGAGACAATAGGGTAAAATGAGGGTGATTTTTTTCAGTTTATTTTTAATTATGGGAGAGACATGGGCATTTTAGATGATGGAAAAGGAAATAGTAGATAGAAAGTGATGAAAGATGAGAAAGAAAGCAGGAATGAATAAAAGAGTGAAAGAATAAAACATTCATTAAGCACCTATATATACAAAGCATTGTGGCATCATCTAGGGATGAATAGAAAAGTAAGATAGCGTTTGCTCCCAAAGAGTTCATGTTTTAGTCAATAAGGAAACACTTATGAAAGTTCCAGGTGAAAATCAGATGGAAAAGTACCATGTCCTTCAGTTAAAATGTAAAGCAAATGGCAACCATATTCTTTAATGTCACATCCATAGATAAAATCATATCAATTCCTGATGCTAAATTATTTGGTAGTCCCAAAGACTTTTGGGACAAGAACTTTAATTTCCATTTCTTTAGTAGGTATTGTTATAAACTTATAGGAACAATTATCAGGATACATCTCCAAAAGAAGCGCTTACCAAGATGACGGTCGTGGACACTGGGCTGGGAAGCATCACTATTCCCAGGGCTCTTGTGTCCAGGGTCTTAGAGTCTGAAGGGAGATGGTGGTTAAAGGGCTAGTATTGGTTTGACATGCCTTGCACATTCTATTTTCTGTATCTTCATCAAGGTTCCTTGGTACTTCAGCTAGATTAGCTTTCCTCCCTTGTGAGTGATGGTTAGTTGGCAACTGGAGAGGTAGCTGGCCCTTCTTCCACGGGAGTCGTTTCCCCAAATAATGACTGTTAGGTCTAGCCTGAAAAAAAGAACAAGTGTTCTTTGGGGTGGTACCACTTCCAGTTCTCATGCTAATTTACCTATTGGTGACAGTTAGCAGTTATTACTGATAGCAATGAGGAAGGTTGGCCCCCTTTCCATAAAGATTTTTCCCTCAATTATTACTTCAGGGGCTGGGCAAAAAGTAGGTTTTCAAAAGATGTTTTAGAGGATTTTGTTATATCCTAGGCTCTTGATTTCAAAGTTCTGGCCTATATCTTTTAGGGTTTCAGTGAAAATTGTGGTCAAGGTGGTGATGGATGTTTGTCTCTATAGTGGGGGCAAATGAATCTGCTGGAGAAGATTGAAGATGGGATAAAGAATAAATACAAGTACGCATATGAACATGTGCACGTATGTACATATATAAATGTGTTTATAAGTATACTTGTATATGTGTATGCATCTATAAGCATATATAGTTGTATGCATGAACACAAACATGTTTGTGTATATATATATATACATATATATATATACATACATATATATATATGGAGAGAGAGAAAAAGAGAGAGAGACAGAGAGGGAGGGAGGGAGAGAGGGAGAACAAGAGGGAGAGAGAGAGGGAGAATGAGAGGGAGAGAGAGAGAGGGAGAAGGAGAGAAGAGACAGGGAGAGGGAGAGGGAGAAGGAGAGGGAGAGGAAGAGAAAGGAGAGGGAGAAAAGGAGGGCTACCTTCTCTTCACTAGAGGCTGGAATAAAGAAGGAAATAGTGGGGTATTGTGTCACAACATGGTGAAATGTTAAGAAAGAATTCCTTCTCTCAATTTGAAAGAAACCCTTTTCACGTTTCTGTAGCTTGCAATTAATTTCTTTTCAGTGTACATCTACAATTCATTTATATTGCTCTTTGATAAGATACCCTAATTTTGCATTACTATTTATATTCCAGTTCCCTAAATTCATTTGTTTATACAAATAAGTTTACTATTAACTTTCTCCCTGAGTGAATGTAGGTTCCATCTTGAGACTTTAGGTAATATCTGTTAAACCCTCCTTTTTTGAGGAATTTTTTTAACATTTTCCCCTATCTTCAAAAGTTATTTTCCCTTTTTTGACTTAATTTTCCTGGCATTTTAGTACTCATCGGTTATTTTCTTCAAGGTTGTCATGAACCTTTAGAAATTCATCAAGCTGCACTTAGAGTTCACAGTTCTCTGGCTGGAGGTGTATAACATTTTTCATCTTGAATTCTTTGGAATAGTTGTGGATCCTTGTATTGATCAGAGCAGCTAAGTCTTTCATAGTTGAGTATAATTAAGGTATAGCTGCTATTGTGCATATACAACATTCTCTTGGTTCTACTAATTTCACTTTGCATGAGTTCATATGTCTTCCCAGGTGTTCCCCACCTCCAGCCATCCTGCTGTTATTTCTTGTAGCACCAAAGCATTGTGCTGTCATATACTATGACAATCATATACCACAACTTTTTCAGCCTTTTCCCATTGCCTTTGATGGACACCCCCACAATTTTCAATTCTTTGCCACCACGAAAGGACCTGCTTTAAAAAACAAAGAGGCAGAGAGAATAAGAGTGAGTCATGGCAGTAGAAATGTATATTGGCAGAGTAGGACGAAGATTTGATTTTCCCAGGGATAGCCAATGTCATGGCCAACCACAGGCAAATAGGAATGTAAAAGATACAGTGGTTGTGGTGGTGTGATCATTGAGATCATCTCGCCATTTGCATTTCCAGACTAGGAACTAAACAAGAAGACTCACAGATTGCTTTGCAAGAAACATGATGGAAGCATTGAGACCAAGCATGGTGAGTTATTATTTACTCTGAAGAACTGCTAAAATTTGTTTGTAGGTTATTCCCTCATCTCTGCCTCCCAACTCCTTCCCTCTTTCTCTTCCCCTTCTCATTGGTTGGGAATTGCCCAGCATACATGCTGATGGGCTTCTGAGATCTGTTTCAATCTTTGTTTTCTTATTTTTATTTGATCTTCCTCTCTTCATGTGAAAATGTATGGTTAAGGTAGAAATATTGTGAATTGCTTGTTTATGTATGAATACAATGTCCAAGTAGAGTTGAAAGGAAATACAAGAACTAGAGGAAAATTTTGAGGGGATACTATAGATCAGAGAATGTTTGATGAAATCACAGATCTATAGCTGCCAGGAAACACCACAGAGGCTTTCTAGTATAAATCACACATTTTACAGACGATGAAACTGAGGCCCAGAAATGTTAAGTAACGTGCCTAAGATCATGCAAGCAATAGGTGACAAAAGTGAGGTTTGAACCCTCATTTTCTGACTCTAAACCATTGATCTTGCCACTATATTATGCTATAATGCTCATGACTACCATAAGCAAACATGCCAGTATGAAAATAATTGCAGTTTATATTCTGGTATCTGCTACAGATTATGAAATCGAGAATGATTTGAAGAACATGAAAAGATTCTCCAAATTAAGTTCAATATATATTTTGACACCTGTGACTAAAACATTAAATTAAACATAGGGAAAGACTGCCAAAAATATGTTGGGAAACATAGCTCAGGATTAAGAAATAAAAATGGCCAAAAGTTATAGATAATGCAGAATCCTCTTGCCTACTTCATAATTACCTTTAGAAAAAAAGTAAGAAGAAACTGGATGTGGAGATCACTAAATAGAGTGCCAGCAAAATAAAATTGACTGCATTTTAACACATAAGAAGTAAATAATTTACCAGGTTGAAAGAACTTTAAAAATTAACTCTTTAAAGTTAGAACATAGACTAACAAGAGTAATGATAAAAATTAGTATCAAGCTAAAAGAAATAGTAAAGATGAATATGGCAGTCTGTTTACAACAAATAAACTAAGCTAACAACACTGAGAAGTGGGAAATGGATAACAATAAAAATAGTGACTCCAATCATTGCAATTTTTTAGAGATTACTACTGAATGCAAAACTCTTACCACAACAAGGGTTCTAAAAAAACCCAATCCAGTGACTCTCATTCAACAAGCATATGATGCCTCCATGAGCAGAGATATAGAAGCCATAGGTAGATTAAAGTACATTTATATATCAAATATGCAGATGATAGAACAATTTCACTAGTCTCAATGCAATTAAAAAAAACTTAGCAAAGTTCCTTAAAAACAGTGTACCAATATCAATCAGTGAGTCACCATGGTTAAAGTAAATTTATATTAAGAATTCAAGTATGGCTTCACCTTAGGGGGAAAATAGAGTGTTTGTTCTTATAAACAACAATTTAAAACCCAAAATATTATATAAATAATACAGAAAATTTCTGCAACAAAAAACATCAGTAATTTTAAGAACCCTAAAAAACCTTAGCATTAAAGGATCATCCTTAATTTATATACTCAAAATCAAGAGCTAGTATTATTTTCAATTAAGAAACAATGTAAGTTTCTCAATTAGAAGAGGAAGAAAGTAAAAGTATCTTTTCTAAATAATATCTCAAAATAAAACTCAAATATTTTTGTGACATGATTAAATTGGGAGTTCCCTTCAATGATGATGACTACAATACATTCATTCCTGCCTATCCTGCTGAACTCTTATCCGTGTTCTCCCAGTTAAGAGATCATCCCAATGCACTAGAGGCCTTCTTCATTTTCTGTCTATATAATAAGGGTATCAACAGAGCACTTTTCCTATCCACTTGTTGTCCCTCACTTTTACCCTGTTATTTTTCTTTCTGTCATACAATTCTTTAATGGCATCCTATAATCATGCTACTTTGAGTCTCTCTTTGGGTATATATCATAGCTTTCTTGCACCTATAAAGTATCATTTCATTGCCCTCTATATGAGCTTTATTTCTGAGGTTTTAAAGATATCACTGCAATTCATCACTGGTAAAATATTTCTATTAGAAACATGGGACTTTGTTCTTATGGAAATATCATGGTCAGGAAAGTATTTTTCAAATCTCCAAAAGCAGTCTACCCTACTTTGATCTTTCTTTTCAACTATGGGCACAGAGTTTCAACTATAGGCACAGTTTGCTGGCCATCTGTATTGTCTATCCCAGACACACCTACTATTGGACAAGCATTATATGGGGGTTTCTATGGATTTATGTCTCAGTCTTGATAACATTCTTCATCCATTTGTTTTTTCCTGTGTGGATGGACAGGCCAAATCTTTTTGAGTGATTAGAGAGCTCTTCCATGAAGTTCTAGTCAACCCACTGTCATCCTTAAATAAGAGCATTTAAAAAGAGAACTTTATCATGCACGAGAAATCTTTCCTGGAATCACTCTTCACTGCAACTTCTTCATCATAATAATGAATACTTTTAGGGATTTGTGCCTTACCTAAGTAAGAGAGGGTTGTTGACCAGGGTTATTTCTGTTGTTATCTCTTCCAAACAATATTGAAAGATCGTGATATGTAGATGGAAGATACCTTGGTAAGCCAGTAAAGCAGCATTTTGTTCAACCCAGTTGAATTCTTCATTGTAGTCAACAAACAATAAACACAATGGGACCTTATATTCCTTCAATTTTCAGTCAGTAATGTGGTGGTAAAGATATGATGCCTTGTTTGATATCTTTTGCAAAAGTCTGCTCATTCCACGGTAACCTTTTAAATTATGTCATAATTGACACTCATAAAGATTTTGAATACATTGAGGATCAAGGATTTAGCCTACTCTGTGCTAGTCACTGTACTAAATACATTACAAATATTTTCTCATTTAATCCTCACAATAGCCTTGGGAGATTGGTGCTATTTTTAGCCCCATTTTACAATTAAGGAAAGTGAAGCTGATGAAGATTTAAGTGATATGCCCAGCTCACAGATAGTAAGCATTGAGGCAGTATTTAAACTTAGCTCTTCCTATCTCTGGGACTCTATCCACTGTGTTATCGAGCTGACACGTATTCTGACAGCTACTAGTATAAAAGAAGGGAGCTATAACAGTAAGATAGTAGAGGAATTAAAAGTATAAATATCACCAAGAGAAATAAAATTATTACTAACTGTATATGGTCTTATGATTCGCTGAGAGACATACTGCATTTTATTACTTAATGAGGAAGTATCAGAACATACTCCTTGATTGCTTAAGAAACCAAAATAAGAATGAATAAGGTAATAAGAAAATTAAGAGTCTAAGGAGCATTTGGTACTTTTATCAACTCATGCATGTATCATACATCCATATACACTATACACATGAAGGATATTTATCCTAAATTCTGCTATATAGGAAAAATAGTAATAATAAAACATGTTAGGGAGTATGTGTGTGGAGGGGGAGAGTATATGTGTGAGTGAAGACAAGCCTAAGAAAATGCTAACAGAAACTACTGAGTCTCAGTAGAATGGAAGTGTCACCAGTGATCTGACAGAGAGGGATCCATTGCTGTCAAAGTCAGAGAGTGCTGTCTGAGAGCACCTTCCAACCTACACTCCAGTTTCTCAGCAATGAACTTACAGCCTGACTTTGAAATTGCTGCATTGCAAAGTGTTTATATAAAGATTTTTCAAAAATAACGGATCCTATTCAATCACAATGTGTGCATGCACACATACATATACCTTCCCCCTCAAACAAACAAAAAACAGTAAGCCAGAAGAGTATTGTGCCATTAATAAGGGGGATGAAAGGATAAGCATTTTTATAGCTCTTCATATATGCCAGTCACTATGTTAAGCACATTTTACATAACAACCCTGAGATATAGTTGCGATTAAAAACACACTGAAATATTATTTATTTTTAATCTTTTAAAATATGTATTTGTATGTTTTTGATATGTATAATATGTTTGTGCTGGAGTGCATTAACAGTAATAAATAATGCTAAGTTGGTGCAAATGCATATGCATATGTGCATATCCATGTTGCAGACATATACTATCAGTGTGTACTCCCCAAATTAATAATAGGTAGGAATGATTTAAAAAGTTTGGATGCTAGTATTGTGTCATTATTTATGCTAGTGTAACTGTGACATTTTAATTCTTGCATCTCATATTTGATAAGCTGTAGGAAGAAGAGAATTAGAAATGATGCTTAAACAAATGAAGTTGGTAAGAATAACAGGACCTGAACAAATATTCAGAGAATCAACACAGGCTTAAGATAATATAATTTTATAAGTAGTCAGGGATATTATAAGGAAGAAAAAATTCCAATTAAAATCATAATCCATATTATTATCAAAAAAGTCAACTGTGAAAACATCAGCAACTCCCAACTCTTATGCCAAAATCTTCATTTCAAGGCCTTTTAAAATTACTGCATTTGTTTAAAGTATTTGATTTTAGGTAGTTGACCTTTTTCAACAATGTTCGAGAAACACCTGTGTTGGTAAGCAAAATGGGCTCCTTAGCACTTAGTGTGCTTGAGGAGTTTAGCTTTTGTTTGCTTTGAGTAGTGCTAAGTCCCAGGCCCAAACCTCTGTTAGGTGTGGAACCTATGTGGGTATGGATTGGTGACTGGAGTGGGGCCCAAGGTGGGACTGGCTAAGGGGAGGTGCTAACTCCAGAGCCATGCCCCCTTAGGTGTTAACCTAACCTATGTGGATATGAACCTCCCAGGATCCTAAAGGGAGGGGCTAACTCAAGAACCTATCATAGCAGCCTAAATTCTGGTCATTCAGATGACATTTGATGATGTCTGAAGCCATATAAGAAGGAAGGACAGAGCCATTTGTGCAAGGCTCTTGAGATGGTGTTGATGAGGAGACTCCCAGCAGCTGTAGCTAAGGAGCCCTCCAGCTTGTAAACCTGGATGCTGAGACTTTGTTGAACTCTGGTAACTATGTATTGGGATTTGAATCAGACAAGGTCTGTCTGTTGATGCTTGTAACTTGTTTGTATTTTGTTCTGAAGTTCAGTTGCTGGCTTTTTCCTCTGAACTAAGTGAATGATATTTGTGTGCTGAATTAAAGTAAGCTTGTCAACCCCTGCACCTTGCTTTCCTTAGTTAAGCAGATCAAAAGAATCTGCACTGTTGGTGGATCTTACACCCCTACAGAAGCTGCTAGCCAGATTGTGGAAACAACACCCCATCCACAAAAGTACATTTCCTCAAATATTAAGCAAAACCACCTAATAGGATGATGTTTAATCTGACTGACAGTATATTAATTTCTACTTTGGTGGGAAGAGTGGGAGGCAGGTACTTTAACTTTGAGAGTATGGTACAAATATCCACTATTGTGTTTTACTTGAGGGCTTTTTATTATTGTTGTTGTTGTTGCTGTTTTCCCTTGTTATCTTTGTTTACATTATTGTGGTCATTATATATCATGTTCATTTGTCTCTGGTCTCTTCTTTCTGCATCATTTCATATAAGTCTTGCCATGTTTCTATGCATTCTTCATATCTGTCATTACTTCTTCATATGCCGCAGTCTGTTCAGATAATCCCCAATTGTTAGGAATATATTTTCTTTCCAGCTTTTTTGTTATCACAAATAATGCTTCCATGAATATTTTCATACATATGGGTCTTTTGTACACTTTCCTTACCGAATTTATTCCAATGATCTACTTTTCTATTTTGTAGATTGTACTGAATAGATCCGTTAGTCATTATTTTTCAATATAGTTTGTTATCTAGTAATGTAAACCCTTCCTTCATACATTTTAAAGCAATTTTATTTGATATTATTGAGGCTTTTATTTTGTATTTATAATTTGTTTAAATAAAGAACACCTCCTCTTCTTTTTAGGATAAAGAATTAAATCTATTGCTTTGTGTAGGGAGTAATATCTTAATTTTTTTCTTTGTATATCCCAGTCATAAATATTAAATAACTCCAATTTTTCAGGGAGTCTCCATTTATTTCTTATAAAAGGTATCTTATTATTGTGTTTATAGAAGTCCTACATGTTGTACTGG
The DNA here is from genome assembly GCA_028646595.1 of Phalanger gymnotis. Lineage (NCBI taxonomy): Eukaryota > Metazoa > Chordata > Mammalia > Diprotodontia > Phalangeridae > Phalanger > Phalanger gymnotis. The sequence continues at coordinate 106,051,907 of CM053627.1, read as the reverse complement.
TTGACTTCTAGATATTCAGCTAATTTTCTTATTATTTTAATTGAACTTTTTCTGTGTCTTTTTAATTTTTGTTAGCAATATTCAGAAATTGATTATTTTGTGGATCACATTTGCATTCTGCTTCTTTACAGAAGCCATTATCTTCACTCAATATATTTGTTAAATTTCCTTTTTAAATTTCTTTTTTTATAGTTTCATCTTGCTGCTTCTTTGCTCTTACCTCAATGTTTTCTCTTATCTGTGGATCACATTTATAGTACTCTGTTAAATAATAGCAGAAATAGTGGATATGCGATATTTAATTCACCTTTAACTTTATTAGGGAAGCTTCTAATGTTTCTCCACTAAAAGTAATGTTATCTATCAACTTTAGGGAAAAGTTTTTGATTATATAAAAGAGTGATCTTTCCATAACTGTGCTTTTGACATAAATTAATATAGTATTTTGAAGAAATCTCAAATATGCTTTCAATGCTAAGTAAACCACCTTTTGTTAAATATTGAATGGATCACAAGTACATCATTTCATCTCAACATAAAAAGCGAATGAACAGGCTTCAGACATGGATTAGGCTCATTCCTAGCAGTGACCTTGTTGATTATCTAGGATTTTTTCCCTTATCAAATGTTAAATTTTTCTCTTTTTTGGCAATGTACATGATCAGAGATACAAATTTTCCTCTTAAGTATTCAATTGCTACTTTTCCTTAATTTGTGTTACCTTTTTAGTTTCATGATTTTTGTGTATTTTTATTATTATTTTGATTTGTTCTTTGACCAAATCATTTTTTATTATTGTCTTTATTTAGCTGATTTTTTTTACAAACTTCCCTTACTTGCAACAGTGAAAAAAAACAATATCTCTAAAATCAGTTCATCTATATTCAAATCCCAACTCAGAAACCTGAAGCCTATGTGCTCATGGGTATTTCATTTAAATAAACTGGTCCTTAGTTTTGTCATCTATAAAATGAAGGTTGGACTAAATTACTCCTGTTTCCCTGAAAGCTATATACTTATGTTTCTATAAATTATTATGTTATGTTCTCTAAGGGCCTTCTCCCTCCACTTTGGCATTCATTTGGGGGTCATTTGCATCCAAGTATAGTCTGTTTGGGTCCCATGTGATGGCAAAAATAATTTCTAAGCCATTCTGCAACTCTCTTTAGTTTTATGGAGAATTTAATCCATTAACATTCAAGGTTATAATTGTTAAACTAGCATCTTTTTAAATTCTATTACATTACTTTTTTGTTCCAATTTGTCTAAATTACCTGATATTCATTTTATTTGCAACAGTCAAATGCCAATCTTCTACTATCAGTCCTGTTCCCTTGCTTCCCAATGCAGAACACAAAATTTAAAATTGTTAGAGGTTATTGAAAGGAGCTGTAAGCTTCCAGCACCAATGGAGTGTCTTATTTGAGGAAATCTGATCCCCATCTTTGTCCTTGGATGCAGAAATCTTTCTTACTCTTTCCCAGAGTATGTGCCAGATCTTATTATTGTACTTTTATTGACATAATGCGAGTCATACTTATCTTGATCAATCCAGTTAAGAGTATGATTTATATCCCCTTCTCAATACTGGCCCTTCAACAATATTTAAATTATCTTCTGTGGCTCCTTGATTTTAAGAAATATTACATCACTTCTATTTTCTGTCCTCTTTTCCCCTTCTCTAGGTTTATTTTTCTGATTACCTAGTCCACAATTCTTTGTTTAAACAATTTCAAGAATAAAAGAGACCTCACATCTGTTCTTACTATACCTAAATAAATCCCATCCTACAACATACTTTTAAAAAGTCATTCGGTTTTCCCTATAAACTTTCACTCCAGAGAAACCTAGTAACTCATGAACAACTTTTTACTTTATGACAGTTTTAAGTCTTAAAACTTTTCCTTATATCTAGCTAAAATTTGGCTCTTTATAACTTCCACCCATCCATCAGGCCCCTGTTTTGACCACTAGCACAAGTAGAACAAATCTAACCTCACCTTTTCAACCCCACTGAGGCAGCCTTTAAGGTCTAGAAGAAAACTAATGTTTACTCTGTTTTCTGTTTTCCTAGTTAAACATCCTCAATTCTATCTATCAACTATTTTTTACATTATACCAACACTTATCTAGACCTTTCACCATACTAATTTTTCTCTTCTGGACACTTCCTAGCTTCATCAGATCTGTCCTAAACTGTGATGTCTTAAAGTGAACACATTACTCCAGATGTAGTTTGACCAGAGTAGAGCAGAGCAGGATCCTATGTCTCTCTTAATGTAACCTAAGATTGCATTATCCTTCTTGGCTGCTCTGTTGGGTTGTTTGTGAGATTCAAGTGAGTTAACATATGTAAAGTTTTTTTTCCACTAACCTAAAAGGAAACCATTGTTGCTGTTGCTATCTCTATATTACCTCAAAACAATTACACAGAAGGGATTTTTAAGGGATGCCAATCTTGTCTTTTCCCTGTAGACTTTAAATAACAAATCACCAACACTATCATGAAATGTAGAATTGTTTGTCTATGTTATAATTCCTTTATGCACTGAGCTTGCACAAAATCATCATCATCATCATCATCATCATCATCATCATCATTTCTGCTCTATTCCAGTTTTCTCTAGTAAATTGAAATCAATAACATTATTGGAAGTCCATTTTTTTATGTATGGAAATTTTCAACTCTGTAGGATGTTATCCTTAAGTGAAATTCATTTCCCTTTGCTTGATTTGTATGTCAAATGCTAGTCTTTTGCTTAATGTATCTTCAAAGAACAGTGCTACATAATTTGAGTTAGCATTCCATGATGCATGAATTTGGCAGCTTGCCAAACTCTTTCTTGGACTCTAAAGCTCTGGAGCTTAAAACTACATGCCTCCTTAAGTTACATTTGGAACTCTGATGATGGTATGCTGTGGGATCCAGCAATCTGTATTTTTCTTCTATAGCAACAGTTTCAAATATTTTCATTTGGACTATATTTCATTGTGTTTTGTCTAGAAGATCAATGATTGGTAGATTGTCTTCCTGAGACAGTTTTTTTTCCTAAAAGGTCAACTATTTTGGTTTGTGGGGACCTTAAATGTTCTACAATTTTTTTTTCTAACGTTTGGCTTTGATGAAATATTTCTTCTTGGATAATTGCATTTTACATTATGTTTCCACAATATTTTCAGTATGCTCCTCCAAGAATAACCATCTTCTGGTTTAAATCATTAATTATTTTGTTTCCTTTCCTCCAAAAAAGGCTAGGAATATTAAATTCTGTTCTTTAGCTATTCTCTTAATACTTTTTTATTAAGCTTTTAACCATTTTCGGCTTTCTGTTATTCCAATTTATATTTGGACATTTAGTTATAATTATTGTAGCACTATTTCCTTCTAAATTAAAGGTCTTAAACTTGTCAGTGTCTTGGAACCTTAGGCAGTCTGGTGAAATTTATTGATTCTTTCTCAGCTTAATGTTTTCAAATGCATAAAAAATCCTATAAGCTTACAAAGTACACCAACTATATTGAAAAAAATTATCCAGTTTTAAAATAAAGGTAGGTTAACAGATCTCAGTTTCAGTATCACTAATCTAGAGATTTCTCCTTTTAATCCTTTATAGCATCAATATTCCTTAGTTGTATTAGGAAGTATTTTTGCATATATTTTTTCCAGCCTTGTAGTGATCTTTCTATAAAGTATTCTTTGTGATATTTCTTTTAATTTTTTTTCTTTTTTCTTTTCTTACCTTGTTTCATTTTTAGCTTTTTTAGATGGTGAAGTGAAATTAGGATTAGGCAGAAAGAAAAAAATCACTCAGATATCCTGCCACAAATATCTATACAAAATAATTATTAAAATGATTACACCCAAAATTTGTCATTGATGAAAATGCAACAATTGGGCAGAAGGCTTTCACAGGTTTTTTCAAAAGCAAATTATATATTTATGACCTTGTAATTATCAGCTGGAGATGGAAATGCAAGCTACTACAGTATCTTTGTCAAGAAAACCCCAGGAGAGATGAAGAGTCGAATGCAGCTGAAGTGACTGAACAACAAATTAACTCAAAAGAGCAGAAACCAAAGAATGTTAGATGTTCTTGTTTGCCAGTTACAAAAAGCACACACACAGACACACACGCACCACAATTTCTTCCATTTCAATCATATCCTCTGCTTTCCAACCATCATATGGTTCTTACCAGAAACTTTGACTCTGATCCTAGAACCACAAAATCCTGAGAACCACTCATAAGCCAACCTTAATAGGTAAGCTTTCTACCTTATTGTACCCAGATCTAGGCCTGTACCTTCTCTCCCCTCATTTCTACACCATTTTCCAGGGTTAGTGTTGGCTTCTCTCACTAGAATATAAACTTCTTGAGGGAAGGTATTGTTTTGCTTGCTTGAACTCCCATCTCTGTCTGTATCATTGAGCACAGTGCCTGGCAAATAGCAACCACTTAATACATATTCTATATCTCTGTCAGTTTGTCTCTATGTGCCATAATCCTTGAGGATAAATAACATGTTGTTTTTTTAAAATAAACTTTCTAAAGTTAAAGTTAAATTTTTCAACCAATAAGCATTTTTTTCTCTCCCCCTTCCTCTCATTGAAAAAAAAAGACAAAAAGAATCCTGCTAAAAATATGCGGTCAAGCAAAATTAATTCACATACTGGCCATGAGAAAATATATGGGACTACATAGTCTTCATATTTACATCCCCAGGACCTAGTGCAATGCAATGTAAACAATAGATATTTAATTTTTTAATGGAATAGAATTGAAAATCACTAAACACTAATTTTGACATATGTTGTGCTTTAAAATTTATCCACTCTAATTTTAGAAATGAGAATGAACATTTAAAAAAAACTCACGGTGTCATAAAGAATGCTGCCATTAAAGACATTCTTTTTGACATCAGAATTTGCCTTAATTATAGGGTCAATCATAGGAATTGCTCCTGGTGAAATAACTTAATGCTAAACAACTACTGAGACTAGTAATATTAACAATGGCAATTATCACAACAATAGTATTTTGCCATTTACAAAGTTACTCCTCACAAATCTCTCATAGGTAGGTAAAATAGTATTATCTCCATTTCATATAGGCACATGGTACTATGTACACATTTGGATATTATCCCCATTTTCCAAAGTTAATAAATTGAGGTTCAAATGGGTCAAAAGACTAGTCCAAAATTGCACAGCTAGTGTCAATGTTAAGAATCAAACAATCCATTGTTTTTGTCATTGTTTTTTTTCCCTCCCCACAATTATAATCCCTGAATATTTCTTCCTATGCACCATTGTCCCCCCAAATTCAGAGTTTAGAAGGAGGAGCATATGGAACATAAGAATTTGGATGTAGAGTATATTAAGTGAGTCAAGTCTCTTGATAATATCTCTGAGAACCATTTCTCCTCCTCCAGGATAGTTCTTCAAGCTGCATGAATTTTACTCTATTATGTCTCAGATGTCAAACAAATCATAGTCACAAATTCAAGAAAAATATCATTTTGAATAAAATGAATGAAATAATTTCACAGAGGAACTGAAAGTACTGAAAGAAATTAAGAAAGGTTGCCAAGCTCAAGAACTTTGAGAATTCTTTATCTAATAATATCTAGTAAGATGTAATAGTAGTCAGTTAATTTGTTCATTAAAACAAAATATTTGCACAAATCTTAATATAGTACAAGTTGACTCACACAGCCACTACTGTTATGAGTCAAAGATTAATGTGTAATATGAGAAGAGCTATTTATATTTCAATAGCTTTCCCTTTCCCCTTCCTCATACTCCCAAACATATATGCTAGAGCAGGGATGGGGAACATGTAGCCTCGAGGCTATATGTGGTCCTTTAGATCCTCAAGTACAGCCCTTTGACCGAATCCAAACTTCACAGAACAAATCTCTTCAATGAAAAGATTTGTTCAATACCCATTCCTATTACAAAGACTAGAGAGTGTAAGAATAAATGGAGTCTTCCTTAAAATGATAGGTAGCATCTATGTAAAACTATCAGCAAGCATTATATGCAAAGGGGAAAAGCTAGAAGCATTTCCAATAAGATCGGGGATGAAACAAGGATGTCCATTATCACCACAGTTATTCAATATGGAAGTAGAAATGCTAGCTTTAGCAATAAGAGAGGAAAAATTAATTGAAGGAATTAGAATAGGCAAATAAGAAATAAAGCTATCACTCTTTGAAGATGATATGAAGGTATAGTTAGAGAGTCCTAGAGAATCAAGTAAAAATTATTTCAAATAATATACAAATTTAGCAAAGTTGCAGGATATAAAATAAATCCACAAAAAATCATCATCACTTCTATTATTAACAAAGCCCAACAGTAAGAGATAGAAAGAGAAATTCCATCTAAAGTTACTCTAGACATTATAAAATATTTGGAAGTCTACCTCCCAAAACAAACCCAGGAACTATATGAATATAATTAAAAAACACTTTTCACACAAATGAGATCTAAATAATTGGAAAAAATATCAGTTGTTCATGGGTAGGTCAAGCTAATATAATAAAAATGACAGTTCTACCTAAATTAATTTACTTTTTCAGTACCATAAGAATCGAACTAACAAAAAATGTTTTATAGAGCTAGAAAAAAATAACAAAATTCATCTGGAAGAACAAAAGGTTCAGAAAAAAAGGGAATTAATGAAAAGAAATGCAAGGGAAGGTGGCCTCACCATACTAGATCTTAAATTCTACTATAAAGCAGCAATCATCAAAACTACTTGGTACCAACTAAGAAATAGAGTGGTAAATCTGTGGAATAGGTTAGGTATGTGAGACATGATAATCAATGACTACAATAATCTACTGTTTGATAAATACGAAGACTCCAGCTTCTGGGAGAAGAACTCACTATTTAACAAAACCTACTGGGAAAACTGGAAAATAGTATGGCAGAACTAGGTATAGATCAACATTTTATAATCTACACCAAGATAAAGTCAAAATGGGACATGATTTAAATATAAAATTTGATGCTATAATCAAATTAAGAGAACAAGGAATAGTTTATCTGTAAGATCTATGGAGAAGGGAAGGATTTATGACCAAACAAGAAATAGAGAAATAGAAAATGAAATACACATTTTGATGAAATAGAAAT
>CM053627.1:106018694-106044263 GCA_028646595.1 Phalanger gymnotis | reverse complement strand
GACCCATATGTACAAAAATATTTATAGCGGCTCTTTTCGTGGTAGCTAAGAATTGGAAATCAAAGGGATGCCCATCAATTGGGGAATGGCTGAACAAGCTGTGGTATATGAAGGTAATGGAATACTACTGTGCTGTAAGAAGTGGGGATGATACAGACTTCATAACAACCTGGAAGAACCTACATGACATAATGCTGAGTGAGCGGAACAGAGCCAGAAGAACATTATACACAACCACAGATATATTGATTCTGTGATGACTAACCCTGACAGACTTTGCTCTTCTCAGCAACACAATATGCGGAGACAGCTCCAAAGGACTCATGATGGAGAGGGCTATCTACATCCAGAGAAAGAACTATGAAGTATGAATGCAAATCGAGGCGCACTTCAGTCTCGCCTTTTTTCCCCTCCACTTTTTTTTTTTCTTCTCTCTTTTATATTTTTTGTTGGGTTCTGTTTTTTTTTTGATTCTGTTTCATCTTTCTCATGGGTCATGAGAAAATGTACAAATTAATTCAATGCCTAGTTATACCTGGAAGTTATATGGGACTCCATGCCTTCTTGGGGAGGGAAGGGGGAGGGAGGGAAGAAAATCTGGAACCCAAAATTATGTACAACTGTTTGTTGCAATCTAAAAATAAAAAAAAATTTTAAAAAAGAGTTTGTTTTATTTTATTTTATTTTCCCTCCAATGAGGATGGAAGGAAGAAACATATAAATGCTTGATAATTAAAAAAAAAGAGAGAGCACCTAGTTTTACTTGATGAATTCATATCTACTGATTCAAATGAACTACATCTTCAGGCACTGAAGAATTAGCAAATGTTGTGCTCATGTTAATTACATATAAAGAAATATAGAAAGTGGGAACTTTACCATAAGATTAGAAAATGGCAGATAAATGGATTTTTTAAAAAGAACAGATTCAACAAATTAAAAGTCTTTGAGCTTGATATATTCCCAAGAAAACTCTAGAATGGTTCATAAAGTTACAGTTGGCAAACCCATAGAAATGGAAAAGATGATTACAGGTTTAATCTAAAACAGGTCGTATTAGACCAACATTATTTTTCTGATAGAATTAATGAAGTATTTGATTAGGGGAATGTTGAGTTATAATTTATTTAGATGTTAGCAAAGGTTTTAATAAGCATCATGGAATTCTTTTAGAGAAGATGAAGAATTGTAGAGTAGATGCTAATACAGTTAGATGAATTCGGTACTGTTTGGATGTCTGACTCATAGAGAATTAGTTAATAGTTCAACATCAACATAGCAATACATCTCTATTGGGCTACAGAGATGTCTATGATTGGATCTATGATTTTTAACATTTTTATCTATGACTGAGATAGAGGCAAAAATAGAACGCTTATCAAATTTTCTGATGACAAGATGAGATGAATAGCTAATAACCTGGAAAATACAATCAGGATCCAAAATTTTCTTGATAAGTGAAAACACTGGGGTTAATCTAATAAATTCAAATTAAATAGCAGTAAATACAAAGTATTATATGGGCAAAAAAATAAATCAACTTCAAAAATAAATGATTTGAGACATATGATCAGCAGATATGCTGATTAAAAAAAGATCTGAGTATTTTAGGAGACTGAAAGTTCAATATGGCTCAGTCCTATGATTTGATGGCAAAACAAAAGCTAATACAGAATTGAGCTAAATGCAGAAAGCAATAAGGAATTAATAGTCCCACTATTCCTGGATCTTATCCAGAATGTTGTGCTGAGTTTCAGGTGTCACAATTTAAGAAGAACAGGGATAAGCTACAGTTTCCAGAAGAGGTTGATGAGGCTGGTCAAAGACGTTAATTCCAAGTCAGGAGGATTATTTGAAAAAAAATTTGCCTTATTTAGCCTTAAAAATGAGATGAAGACAAACACAAAGACGTTTGAGAGATGAAATTAAATTACTTGATGCATTCACTCACTACCAGAAACATTTATTACATCCTGATTATGTGCATAGTATGGTAGTATATGCTGCCAAGTTGTCACATTTTAAATATGGTATCTACAGTGGTTTAATGGCTTTATTTGCTTTTCAATTACAATAAAACAATTAATCAAACAGCAAGGACTTATTTAGTGCCTACTGTGTGTCAGGTGATGATAGTCAATGGGGACACAAAGACTAAAATTATATAATCCCTTCTTTAAAGGCACTTGTATTTTATGAGGGGAGACAACACATACACATATAACCATATAAAAATAGGATATGTAAAATATACCAATAAATACAAGGCATTTTGCAGCAAAATAATACTGGTTGAGTTCATTCATACACACATGTGTGTATACATACATACATATACATACATACATACATATACAAGCAAAGTACGAACCTACCAAGGACTGAACTCACCTCAGGATTACTTTGCTGAAAAATACCATGTATTTACTTGGTGAATTTTTGCATGTATTTATTTTCATATAGTTATATGTGTACACGTTATTGCTCCTTATAGACTGCAATTGCCTTGAGGGAAGGAATTTTCTTTTTGTCTTTGTATGCTCATTGGCTATTACAGTGCCTGACATATAGAGGGCATTTAATAAATGTTTGTTGATTGATTAATTGGTTTATTGTGATCCAACGTTAAACAAAATCTTGAAATTGCAATAGATTGCACATTCAAATATGAGCACTTGATATCATGTTACCATATGTATATGTGTGTATATCATATACATATTTGTCATTTGTCTATATCTGTGATTATTTGCTTTCTCTATATAGATCCTTGTCTCTCTTCAAATTGGGGGAGATTTGCTTATTAACAAAAGTATGTGGAAAGAGGTGGACTTTATGAGCTGCTTGTTTTAATGATAGGGATGTATCATATAAAAGACAAAAGTTGCCAAAGCACAAGGCTCTGGTTAAGTCCAAAAGAAAGAATGCACTGCTTTTCCAAGACAGGAAGAGAAGACTCATTTTTGAAAGCAAAACAAAACAAACACAAAGGAACTTCACATGGCGATTTTCTATGTATCACACAGAGAGTCTCTAGAGTTTATTCCAAAGATGGTTTTTCCTTGTAAATCTAAAAATGTGCATAGTCCCTTCTTCTGCTATCCTATTCAGTCGGTAAACCTGGCACAGCATTCTAATAGCCTAAAGCATGCTGCTGCTTACTCAAAGCTTTATCAAACAGGATGGCTGCAGAGAGTAATCAAGTCTTCACATAGATTGCATTATTTTGATGCATAGTGTCATATTTCCTTACTGATTCTGATACGTCAGTGACTTAAAGTTTCTTATCTTCAGCTTTGTGGTTTATAAGCTATAATTGACTGTCTCTTGGGACAGAGCAAGGCACATTTTTTTTAACATTTGGCTACTTTCCAAGATGCTTCCTATGAATCTGTTTTTCTTTCCTCTTCTAAGGTCATACTCATGTTGAGAGTCTCTGCATCTTATGGTTGCTGAGGTGATTAATGTAGCCTATTTGATTTTCAAATTCTCTAGCCTGACATGGAACAAATCAGAACTGTTTTTACTGCTTTACAAAAAACTGCAGGATCGTTTTTACACCTGAAGATTAATGATGTATCACTGAGAGAAAGCATTTAAAATCTTTTTTAAAATATGAAATTGGATGGAGCTTGAACTTTTTTCTTTAAAATAAAATGATCATATTATGTCAAATAGCTCATAAACATCATCCTAAGGTAAATCTATAAACATTTAATATACAACATTCAAAGAACATTGCTGCAGGGTTCAAACTTTCTTCACCTGTTTTTCGTCCTATCACAGAAACAAGGATGAGAATTATACAAAGATAAGGATTGTACCTCATCTAAATTGCTTCACAGACAGTGAGAACTTAATAAATTCTTATGGATTGTCTGAAAGCACATGCATTTATAAAGCACGTGTTTATTATATTATGGTAAATGTATAATTATATGTTTATTACCTATTCATGATATAGATCAAGGTACAGATACTCCTATGTATTCATTTATTTGCACATATTTTAGAGTTATAATGATAGCATTTATATAACACTTTAAACATTGTAAGGAAATCTACCAAACATACTCATTACTTGTTGACTGGACTTCTTCAATCATCCTTTAACTCTTCTCTCTGCCTCCAATCTCTCATATCACCCATATCACCCTAGATCCTATCCACTATTTGCTATGGTATCGCCTACTATGGCAAGGGATTGTGAAGAGCTTCGGATATCTGAATTTCAGGAAAATTTGGTAGAAGTCATTACCTCCTTAGGACTCTCCTCTCCATGCCAGGTTGGAATCCATGAGTCAGAAGGATGCTTTGTCTTCCTCACATTTGACTGGACATCTTCACCTAAATGCTATTCTTTCCAAGCCTATGCATAAGGACTTTGAGTTGCTTCAGCAGGACCATTGTATGGTTTGTGGTGACAAAGCTACTAAAGGTCACTACAAGGGTCCTTTGTGTGCTTCCTGATGCTTCTTTGGAAAACAGATCTTAAAAGGAAGTGGAAAAAAGTCAGTTTCAGAAGAATTCCACCAATGATTATAAAATTACAAAATGTAACAGACAAGCTTGCCCAGCTTGTTGCCTTAAACAGTGTTATCAAGCTGGTGTGGCTCCCTGAGACAATAAAACATATCTGGGGATTCTTCAGTGGGAAAATGAGTTTCTTCCTCAAGAAAAAGTATAATTTATTTCTTCACTTGTCCAGACACACATTAATGAGCTGAATACCTTCCTTAACCATTTACAATCATGTGTTCCAAAAAAAAGAGTAGTCGATGAATTCTTTAAGATGTCCTTGTATTCTGACTAGTTATTGTAGCTCATGTTAAATTCTATATTTTATTTTGTTCTCAATAGTATGAGTTTTTGTCCAGTACAAACAGAAATAGCCCTCTCAAAACATGCCACCATCTGGCTAAGAATTGGAAATTGAAGGGATGCCAATTAAGGGGAATGGCTGTGTTTTATATAATTGGCAAATAATGGTAAAACAGAGTCACTCACCAGCTCAGAAAGATTCATTGGCTCCCAAATGCCACTAGGGTAAAAGATATGCTTCTCTGATGACTAGAAAAGTAAACAAGAAAGAAATCAAACAATACTTCACAATCTCATTCGTACCTGGTTCTCAGACTGATTTCATATTACTTTTCTCATGCACTCTACCTTCCAACCAAAATGGCTTACTTGCTCTTCTCCAGATACAACATTCTAGAGTCCATCTCTGTATTTTTTCACATGCTTTCGCCCTCATGGCTGGAATGCTCTCTAAATCTTACCTCTACTTCTTGGAATCCTTAGGCCCATTTAAGACAAATTTCACCTGCAATTTCCTAAGTAAGGCTGTCTCTGCATCCTGGATTTATTAGCATTTCTCTCTTCACTCCTCTAAAATTATCATATATATACTTATTTATGGATATGCTGTTTACTCCACTCCTTTCCCCTCAGATATACACACATGCACACACTATCTAAATTATGCTATATGTCACATATATGTATATATCACAAATGTAAATACATGTTTATATGTATGTGTATCTGTGTGTTTGTTTTTATTAATAATTTTTTGATGTCCTCCATGCCTCACACAATGGTTGGCACATAGCAAAAATATAATAAATTTTTGTTAAATTGAACACTATACTCACCCCATTTGCCTCATATTTTACCCCTCTAAAATGATTCTATATTTACTTATGTGTGGATATGTTATTTTTTCTACCGCTTTCTCCACATATATGCATACACAGATATACATATACTCTAAATATACATACACACACTTATGTTATATATCACATCTATGCATATATTATAAATATACACATGCATGTGTATTTGTCTTTGTGTTCTTTACAGCTACCATAATTCCTGGCAAATAGTAAGAATACTGAATTCAACATCATCTTCCCATTCACCTCGTATTTTAGTGAAAAAGAAATAGAAACTTCTCACTGAGTTTCCACAACATATTTTAGACATTTTCATATGTCTATAACCTCCTCAGATTCCTTTCCCATTTTCTCTCTCTTTTTTCCAGTCTCTGATAGAGAAACGACATCTCCCTACAAGGCCATTTCCTCTACTTGTAGAGTCAAAGGACTCTATTCCTGTGTACTTCTATTTACACACAAGTGGTTGTGCCTCTAAAATCAATTCTTTTTTGAATCTCCCATATCTGTCTACTGGTTCCTTACGTTCTAGGTGCAAACATGCCCAGTTCTCTCTATTCTTTAAAAACAAACAAACACCTTTCACTTGGACCAAACCATGCTCTCAAACTACCTTCCTACCTATAATATATTTTACCTCTGTTTCACAACCAAACTCCTAGAAAATGCCATATACAATTGTTGCCTCTATTTTCTCTCCAATCACCAATTTCTTAACCCCTTACAGCTTGTGATATTGCTAGTCAAATAAAAGCTTTTAAAGTTTGACAATCATTAAGGTTGTCAGACAAAATGACCCCCTCTTGCTCCTTTCCTTCGACCTCTCTTTAACACTGTATGCTACCCAGTCTTACTGGGGACTCTGAGTTTTCATAAAACCCTCCTCTCTTGGTCCTCCTACACATCAGATTGTTCCTTCTCAGTATACTTTGTTGGCTTATTATTCATGCCTCACCATCTATTCCATGTGTTCTATGCTCTGCTATGGACCCACATTTCTCCTTTGGTGATCATATCACCAACCATGCATTCAATTACTATCTCTGTGCATGTGACTTCCATATCTATATATCGAGAACCAGTTTCAGTCCTGAGGTCCAAAATCATATTGCTAATTTTTACATGGATATTTCAAACTGGTTATCCCAAAGACATCTTAACCTCAATATTTCTAAATAAAACACATTGTTTTTCTCTAAAAATCTATCCTTCTTCTAAACTTCCCAATTTTTGTAAAGGGAATCATCACTGTTCAATGAGCACAAATTCACAACCTTGGAGTCATTCTTGATTTCTCATGCTCCCTCCACATGTATATCTAATATACTGACAAGGTTTGATTTTGCCTTCACAACAAAGATTCTGGCTATCCCCTTTGTAGGTTCATAGTCACCACCCCAGCTGAAGGCCTAATCATCTTTTACATATTATAATTGCTTTTCTTTCCTCTCTCCATTACAATCCATCTTGCATATAGCTGCCTATATGATTTTCATAAAGCATAGAACTGACAATAGCACACCATTGCTTAATAAGCTCCAGTTTGCTCCCTGTTACCTACAGGATCAAATGAAAACTCCTCTCTTTGGCTTGTAAAATTCATTACAACCTGTCTTCACTCTATCTTTCCAGGTTGGTTATACATTATTTCTCTTCAGATACACTTTATTCTAGTCAAATTGGCTTCCTTTCTATTCTTTATACATATCATCTTCTGTTTTCATGTTATTTTACTTATAGAATACACTATTTACCTCTGCCTCTTGGATTCCTTAGTATCTTTTAAAGATCAGCTAAAATGCCAGCTTCTAAATAAGACTTTTCCTCCCTAGTAGTGACTCTCTAATTTCATGTTAATTTTTTTGCATGTACATATTTTTTTCATATACATATGAATTTGCCTTATTTCCCTGTATAGAATATAAACTCCTTGAGAGAAAGGACTATTTCATTTGTATTGTTTTTAAGTATACTGCCCATTCCATTGCCTAGAACATTATAGAATTTCTTGTAGAGGATTTATCAGAAAATCCTAGATATTTCAATGGAATTGTAAACTTGTTTTAAGCTTAAGCCATAATTCAAAACTTTGATATAGTAACTGAAGTGGGTACTAAAAAGATGAGAGTTTTTTTTATGGGATAAATAGCAAATAGTATCCTGATAGTGATCAAGTACAGCTAAGTCTCAATTAGCATAAATAATGAATCTGCTGACGTCTCATTATTCAAATTTACACTGCATATTTTCATTGAGATGGAACCAATTACCATATTTTATATAACTGGAACTTCAAATAGTACAAGTATAAATATATTTAACTACTTCAAGGGATTAATTATTTGTGCTAATCGGGCCTGGGATGTATTATTTTTGTTTTGTTTTGCATTGGTTAGTGGAAAATGAAAAATTTCCTGATATTTGTCCTGTAGGTTCTTCTCTAGCTTCATTTGAACTAAAACTGCATCTGTTGTATCAATAAATATCAGTCAATCAATAAACAATTATTAAATGCCTACCATGTTACTGGCACTGTGCTAAGTACTAGGGATAAAAATGGCAAAAGGTAGTCCTTGCCCTCAGGGGACTTGCAATCTAATGGGTGAGACAATATGCAAACAAATGTATACAAAGCAAGATATATACAAGATAAACAGGAAAAAAAATAACAAAAAAGAAGGCATTTGAATTAAGAGAGGTTAGAAAAGGCTTCCTGTAAAATACAGGATTTTAGTTGGAATTTAAAAGAAAGCAGACAAGTCAATAGTAGAGGAGAAGGGACAGTTCCCCGCTTGGGGAATATTCAGAGAAAATTTTCAAAGCAGAGAAAGTAAGCATCATGTTTGAAAAATAGCCAGGAGTCCAGTTTCACTAGATCAAAAAATATGCAGTGAGGAATCTGGTATATGAAAATTGAAAGGTAGGAGGGGGTATGTTATGAAGGGCTTAGAATGCTAAAGAGAGCATTTTGTATTGGATCCTGCAGGGATGGGGAGCTGCTGGGGTTTATTGAGAAAGGATGAGACATGGTTAGACCTTCCCTTTAGGAAAATCAATTTAGTGGCTGAATTGAGAATAGAGTGAGGAAAGACTTAGGGTTGGCAGACACATCCATAACCCATGGTGGTTATCAAAGTGTGAGGTGATGAAGGCCTGCACTAGAATGGTAGCAGCATCACAGGAGAGAAAGGACCTTATTAGAGAGATTGCAAAGGTGACTGTAGAGTATTACAAAGGTGAAATCAACAGGCCTTAACAACAGAATGGTATGGGAAGTAAGAGATAGTGAGAAGTCCAGGAGGACTCCTACATTGCATACCTGAGGAAGTAGGAGGAAAGTATTGCCTTCTACAGTAATAGAGAAGGTAGTAGGGTAAGGAATATTGGAGGGAGTGTGATCATTAGTTGGACTTGTGAGATTGGAGATTAGGATAAGGGTTGGGACAAGGAAAGATGGATTTGAGAATCCTCATCATAGAGATGATAATTAGATTCAGAAAACCTTATGCCACCACCAAGTAAAGTAGTATATGGGGAGAAGAAAAGAAGGGCCAGGAAAGAGCCCTGAGTATCACCTATGGTTAGAGGGCATGATCTGAATGAGGATCTAGTAATGGAGGCAGTAAAGGACAGATAGGTAGAAGATCCATGAGGGAGTAGTGGCCAAAAAAATCCTAGAGAGAGAGAGGTCAAGAAAGAGGATTTAGTAGTACAGGGAGTACTGGTAACTTTGGAGAATACATTTTTGATAGAATGATAAGATCAGAAGCCAGATTCTGAAAGCATATCAAGAGAATGAGAAGTGAGAAAGCAGAGGCATCTATTGCAGTTGATATTTTTGAAGAATTTAACTCCAAATGGCAGAAGAGATATAGGAGGATAGCAGAGATACATTAAGTAATGGTGTAATGGTTGTTTTATTTTTCCTTGAGTGGAGGAAACACGGATATGTAGGCAAGTAGTGAATGAATCAGTAGATAGGGAGACATTGAAAATAGCTGATAGAGTGAGGTTGACAGAGGGGTCTATTGGAGGAGATGGGATGAAATGGGATCACTTGAATAAGTTGTATTGGTAAGAAGAATGGCATCTTCATATGTGATGGAGTAAAGTAAGAGAAACTGGCAGAAGGCATCTGAGTGATAGGAGATGAGGAAAAGAAGAGAAGAGGGACCTCTTAGTGAATGACCTGAACTTTTTTACTGTAAAATATACCATATTTCCCCACGTATAAGATGCATTCTTTTTTTGAAAAATTTGGGGTCTAAAAGCTGGGTGCATCTTATACAGTGGTTGTAGTTTTTTTTACTTACGTTTCCTGCTTTTTCACACTTGTTGTCTTTGCGCTCATTGTTTTGTGTTTGTTACCAGTATTATGTTTTGCGCCATTCTGCACAGAAATGGCTCAGAAAAGATTTTTGCACAGTTCTTAATTCAAATAAAAAATGATCCAGTTTGCAAAAGTGAACGGAAATCATGCTGTCGAATGTAAGTTTGGTCCTTCTCCAACTGAGGAAACAATCCGAGACTGGCTACAGGAAGAAGAAACCCTACTGAAAACACCACTGCCAAAGAAGGCCATGAGGAGCAAGTCAGCCAAATGGCCTGATTTAGAGAGGGAAAATTGAAGATATGAATTGAAGAGCAAAGGGAAATTGGAACTCCTGGGTCTACAAAGATGGTTCAGCATGAGGCAAGAAGAATTGAGGATGAAAAAGAAGTTACTGATTTCAAAGGAGGATGCAATTGGTGTTTCAGGTTCATGAAACACAATTGACTAAGCATGCATACATGCACCAGACTTGCCCAAAAGATGCCTGAAAGCTATGAGCAGATGACTAAAACTTGAGTTCAATAACTTTATGTAATACATTTTTTTTTTCAAATTTCAGGCCCCAAAATTAAGGTGCGTCTTACACATGGGGAAATATGGTAAGACAAGGATCTCAACTGAGAGGGAAGGGGAAAGTCTGAGGAAGCATCAACAAGCTTGGACAAGTCACTGTGTAGAGTGGGACAGAGAGTTGATAAGAGAGATGGAGATATTAACCTAGCAGTGGTAAGGGCTCAGTTGAGGTTGTGTAATATAAATTTGTAGTGAACTCAGAATGGTCCTGTGATTTTTTCCATCTTCAGCAGCACATGTATAGCAGTAAACATAATGAATGGCAGAAGTGATCCAAGGCTGAGATATAGCAGTGCATAATTGGGAATACGATAAAGTGGGTAAGAATTTAAGAGAGGACAAAGGTTCACCAAAGGGGTCAATACAATAAAAAAAGGAGAGTATGGCTAGCAGAGGAGAGATTGCTGTGTAGAGAATTGAGGGGCCAAGGGATTAGAGGTCTTGGTGCAGATGAACACTGGGATTTTGTAAAGGAAGAAAGAAGCGCTGAAAACTCAATAGACTATGGTCAGGTGAGGAAAATTCAGACATCTTGAATGTGGAGATGATATACTTTGGATGATGATAAGATCAAAAGCATGACCATCTTTGTGTGTGACTGAGGTGAAATGGAGGAGTAAAATCTAAGCTTCATCAGCAGTATGTTTCAATAAACCAGTAAACATTATGTGTAAAAATAAGTATTCTTGTGGAATAATAATGTTGTAGAAATTAAATTGAAGAGTGAGTAGAAGGCAGAAAGAGAAATATTAGTCAATGCATTGGTTAACATCAATTATAATTTTAGTGGTCTAAAATAGGTACAAAAATGAAGCACTGAATCTCATAAAAAATAAATTTCTGATCACCTTGCGTGGACTCCTGATATTTGTAGAATTTTACTAATTCTCAAAATGAAGCTTTCCAAACATGTGTTGTTGCCATATTTAGAGATTAAAATATTCTTTATAGAGTGGATTTTAAAACAACAAAAATCTAACAGCATTGTGTGGTTCATGGAGAAGATGATGAGGTCTTGATCTTGTTTGCTTTGTGTCCCAAGATCAGCATTTCAAACACCAAGAACAGAAAAGAAGTTATCAGATGGATATGGTATATGTGAGAAGGGGAAGGGTGTATGTGAGTACATATGTACTTTTTAAAATTAAATTACATTAAAAATTTTAATTTATTGGGTTAAAATATTACTTTCAACATTTCCTAAGATTTAAAACCCAGGAGTTCTTTTTCTTTCCTTTAAATTAGTCTATAACACATTATTTCTGAAATTCTGAATTACAAATTACTGCAGTTTCCAACATACAAATGTATACATTCCTTTGCTTGAAGCAGTGTTAAAATTCACATCTGGTGAGACATAGGATGATGGAAACCGTTAAAAGCTATCTGTTCTTTAAAAAAATGCAGCTGTGATGCTTACAGCCCTGGATTGCTCTTCTGAAACATGGGGAAAAGAAACTGCTTAAAGTCATATGACAGGTTATTATTTTGCTTAATGTGAAATGTTCATCTGACAAGCTTATTGAGCTTGATTTGTGTGCATAACCTCATAGCAAAGCTATAGTCTATCTGAAATCCCTTTCTCCCTCCCAAACTGACATCAACTATTGTGCCATCTGAAAAAAAAAGACAAAAAAGAAAAGGAAAAAAGAAAAACAAGGCACCTGGAGTATTAAAGTGATTTAACCAGTTTGATTTATGTTAATGGTACAGAGGAGAATATTTTTTGGTCCTCAAAAACATAACAGGCAATTGATGTGCCATATTGCAGTATGGTTTTAGCTATCAACATGTCAAGATTTAGTTTTGCTGTTAACATTTTACGATTTAGAAGGCTATAAGAATATGTGCAGTGTAGCAACAACACAAGCTTCATTCCCTCTGCTATATTTATTGGGCTTTCATTTTTTCCCCTTTTATAGAAGAAATTGAAAAAGAAAGGGAGCAAGGGAGACAGGCAGGCATTCACTCAATATATTTCATTTTCTTTAATATGTCAAGTTATGAGAAATAAAGACACAGAAAACTGATTTCTTAATGGTCTGTGTTCAGACCAGAGAGGATCTAAAGCAGAGGAAACCACATGTCTAAGTTCATTGGTTCATTGCCTCAAAGAGCTAGCCTAAGCATCACACAGGAGGCAAAGATTGGTCCTCGATCTGGTCCATTACAAGGTGGAGTGGTATATAATAGAGTGGGTCCAACTCAAATAGACACAGATCCTTGCAGCTACATATGAAATTAGAAAACCACAAATTAACGTTATATAAGCATATATAATATTGTGTTTTCATTATTTTAAACATTTCTCAGTTACATTTTAACCTGCTTCAGGCTCCACTCTAGAGTTTTGTGGGCCTGTGAGTTTGATGCCTTACTTGTAGGGAATAGAAAGCATTGAATTTGAAGTCAGGAATACCTGTGGCTAAAATTCTTGCCTCCAACACTTACCAGCTGTGTGACATTGAAAAATCTAACCTCTCTGACCCTCAGGTTTCCTCATCTGTATAATAATGAGGTTGGGTAAGATGGCCTCCTAGGTTCTTTCCAGCTATCATCCTATGGTATCAGTTTCATATGCTAGAATGTGGGAATTCCCAGGGTCGTGATCTTCTTTTAAAATTAAAGAGTATACTAAGAAGCAATAGAAGAGAATATCCTAAATCTTTCCAATAACAAATTTAATTTTGTCTTTTAAACATCTGTCCACCATACATTGGCTTCAAAGCTAATAAAGGGCAAAATTTTGGAAAGATATAGACAAGAAGGCCATCTTGACCATGAAAAGAAGAGATTGGGAAATGATTGAGTTTCATTAAACAGTAAGACAGTGGACTTATGTAAATAATAAAGAATCTTCCTTTCATTCATCACAACTGTTCAGATGAGAGGCACCATAAGGTACCAGGTAGAGGTCAATTTTTGTAGTAAAGGAGATCAGATAAGTACCAACTCTAGCACAAATTAGTTGAGTGACCTGGGGCATCTAGCCTATCTCCTTTTAATAATAATTACAAGTTGAAGAACAGCTACAAACCTGCATTAGTAGAGCATTTCCTCATCAGGAGTTTGTTATAGTGATAAAATTACAAATCCATTTTTGTGGAAAAATATAGATCATTTAAATATGACTGATGGGGAGGAGCAGCCTTGTCATGATTTCTATTATTATCAGCACTTAAATACCTCTAGAATTGCAGAAAAAAATACCCAGAGACAATGACTGAAGTTCGGGGAAAATATATTGAATCCCTAATAAAATGAAACTTCTATAGACATAAGGAATATTCTTGGGTTGTGCATTACTCAGAACCCTAAATTCAACCAGGTGGAATTATTTTTAAAGTACTATCCTATTCAACATTTTGAAAGGAAGGATTTTCTTTTTAATGGGAAATCTGTACTTCATCATAAAGAGAGAACACTACATTCTGGGCTTAGTTATTTGACACAGAAACGGGCTCTTTTTTATCCTTTCTACTTCACACATAGTGAAGAGAGAAATTCTAGTAAACCAATTTCAGGCTGCAAAGACTGAAAGCATATGGACTTATGGGTAGAAAAGAATGAACAATATAGTCTCCACTTCTGCCTGATGACATTAAATGAAAGGAAGCTCTCAGAAACCAAATGATCAGATATCTCATAAACCAATGAATTGCCCACACTAAGAATAATGTTAGACTTTACCTTATGTTTAAAAGTTCGTCTTTGAAAAACTTAACAAGGGTTCAAAGCTTCTTGAACCAACAGCTGTGGCTAATGACCATAGGAGTTATTAAAATTTGAAAACAGTCATGGGGAGCTCTGGGGAACTTTGCCATTTTTTTACATTATTGGGACATTATTTTGAGGAGATCTACTATGAAAATAAGAAGTGATAGAACAGAAAATAAGGACCATTCTTTATAAAAAAAACCAAAACTTTTTTCGCCCCAGTCTCTAGATTAGTACCCAGAGTCAAATAATCAGCAAGCATTTATAAAGAGCCTATTATGTGCCAAGTTTAGTGCTAGGCTCTGAGAATGCAAATTCAAAGGATGACAAAGGATTGCTGATCTCTAGTAACTTATCAAGTACCTATGCATTTAAAAAGAATATAATAAAGAATAAATATCAATGACTACAAAGTGGCTAAATATGAGATAGTAAGGACATAAGGGTACTAACCAGTGTAGGGATCTGGATTACCACTTTCACAGAGGAGATGGTGCTTGAGTTGTGTCTTTAAGCAAGAGAGTCTATGAGGCAGAAGAAAGTAGAGCATAGGTATGGAAGATAACCATTGCCAAGGCACAGAGATAGGAACGATTTACCATATGTAAGAGAAATGGTGCATTGCTTAATATACTGAATAAATGTATGAAAAGATCAAAGATAATTAAAAGGAATAGATGGAAGAGAAAGAGAAATTCTCACTTCCTTAAATTTATTTGCCCCCAAATGTTATTTGAGTTTGTTAGGTCCAAGGGACAAGCTACTTGCTCTGAATTAGATTTATATTTTAAATGTTAGAAGTCAAGTCCCTGCCTTGGTCTATGAATACCCCTCAGTGCTTAATTATGGGAGAGTGGCATGCATAGGTCATCCTTTAAGCTGAATCTTTGTCTACTTTAATCTCTCAGAATTGGATATTCTTTATCAAAACATACTCCTTTTCATCCCTCCAATGAAACCAAAGGTAGTGATCTGGTGACATCATTTCATATGAATATAATAATGTAAATGCTTTTGTACATCATCACATCTTGGATATGAATTATCAGAAAAAGGCATGATATGTGTCAATCGGCACTACCTTTTCCCATATGATATAGGATCAGTTCTCTCTTTGTACCTTCATGTCCCTGAGTTCTACCATCTTCTCTCTCTCATATAATAAAGTTAGTCATTTTGAATATGTCTTTTCAGTTGGCAATAGACAATTATTTGGGCAAGGAAACAGCAAATATTGTTCAAAGCATACATCTTTATATAGCACTTCTCATGGAACAACTATGAGATATGAGATGCTAAGTTATTTTCATTGTTTTTTTAAGTAAACTACAATTCAGGTGTTAGATTGCTTGTACAAGGTCACCAAGCTAAGAAGTGTCATTATCAGAACTCGTAACCAGTTAGTAACTTCTGGGGCCTAAAGGATAGTTACTTAGAGCTCAAACTTCTACATCAGGGGATATAATCAGTCCACAAGGAGATCTAATGTACTTTACTCAGTCATCCAACAGTACATAAAACAGGTTATTGTTACAATATTAGGGAATGATGTCATTAGAAATGCAAGCATTGTGAGAAAAAACGTTCCTATATAAAATACAATTCTTTAAAAGGACTGAAAAGAAAGGATAAGTACTAGCCATTTCACAGGAATGAATTTCATCCAACAGCCTCAAAGTTCATAAAATAGAAACATGTCCTCTTGGTATGTGTCAACACCAAGGATATATAATCAATAACTCTGCTGTTGTTAGTTTGGAAGATGCTATGTTGAATTGTTTGGATGAGAAACAAGAAGTAACATGGTCCAACAGGTCCTGTATGATTTCTTGAGGAAAGGTCCATCACTGCCCCTCCTCACTCCATGAAATGTAAGAATTCTTTCAAAGAAGTTGAAAACAGTCTGGGTGATTTTCTCATTAATGATAACAGGTAGCCTAGAATGTTTCCCAAATTTAGGGCTTGGTGATTTTGAATATCTGTCTAAGCAACAGATTTGAAATTGATTCAATTTATAACATTCTCTCAAAAGGATGTGTTAAGTAAGGGAAGAATGAGTTGGAAGGCAATTTTCCACTTATTAGTGAGTCTAACATTATTGTAGTCTGCTATTTTTTTAAAGTGCTAAATGAGACAGTGTTTTTCCTTAGTTCAGTTCTTAGAACAATTTGATTTCCTATGAAAAAGTAATATTTCCTTGAAACCTAAGTTAATGAAGAGATTGATATTTTGCTGAATTCTGCCCTCATTTATGTACATTTATTATGATTTCTGAAAAGAAATTATATATTTCAAATGACATCTAAGTATTAATAGATACACAGAACATAGATGTAATATTAGGCAATAGGGAAAATGACGAGGAGTTACGGTTGGACTAAATATTTCTAAAAATTTAGATTGATCTGACATTGCATTGTCATTAAAAAACTGTTTAATTAGTAATAATGTATTGTCCTTACTTATACTACAGCCTTCTTGAAGGCAAGAATTTAATAGTTTGTTTCAACTTTATTATATCCTAACACTTAGTAGATGATTTATGCATTGTTCAATACTTGAAATATCTTTGGTCTTATCAATGTAGATACTCCCTCAATCCATGCCTTCTTATCCTGTGAAGGATCCCCACAGACCCTCAAAAATATACTCAGCACCTGTATTCTTAATGTATTTTTGCTTAATGGGAAGATCTTTCCCATCCATTAATATGCCCATGTGACCTGCTTAAGTCACATGGAAGCCTAAGTCAAGTGAGTTTGAGTCACATGAGTCTGGGTCACAAAGGTTGTGATGCCCTCTGACCCTGAAGAAGTATATGTATATATATATATATATGTGTGTGTGTGTGTGTGTGTATACATATACATATATATGTATATATGCATATATTATATATTATATGTTATATATACACATATATTATATATATTATATATACACGCACACACGCACATATATATAGACATATAGACATATACACTCTGAGATTAGCATTTTGTTTTGGAGCCCACCAATGGGAAGATTATTCATGTGATGTAGCCAGATGAGACTCAGGGTAACCTTTAAATAGACCCAGCTTTGAAAAACCCAGATGTTGGTGCTTCTCTTTCTGGTAACTATGTATGCATTGCTTTTGTTCAGACAGTTGGAAGTCCTGTCTTTTGATCTTTGCTGTTTGTATTTGCTCTGTTTATAAAATTTCTGCTTGTAATTACTGTTTGTATTTTCTCTGAAGTTGAGAGGGCTGACTTTTCTCCTGAACTCAGTGAATTATCCATACACACACACACACACGTGTGTGTGTGTGTGTGTGTCTGTGTCTGTGTATCCCCTTTTAAATTGCTTTTCTTTAGAAAAGTAGATCAAAGAATCTGTGCTAGCAGCCCTCCTGTATGCTGGTCTTATTGGTTTTACCTCCCCACAGCAGCTGCAAGTAACATTGTTACGGCATCTTAGAATCCTTTCTTCGATTTAAAAAAAAAAATTTCCTGAATGCTAACATTTAGGCTCACTTTTTGATATTCCTGGCTTTTGGGACAGGCCAAGCCAATATAATTTATGAATATACATTTCTTTATGTG
Source organism: Phalanger gymnotis (assembly GCA_028646595.1). Lineage (NCBI taxonomy): Eukaryota > Metazoa > Chordata > Mammalia > Diprotodontia > Phalangeridae > Phalanger > Phalanger gymnotis. Next base: position 106,026,375 of record CM053627.1, on the reverse strand, counting down.
TGTGTGTGTGTGTGTGTGTGTGTGTGTGTGTGTGTGTGTATGCATATATATATATCCCATGAGTTACTTTTTGAGTATAGGCTACTGTTTGAAATATCCTGCATCTGCCTTGCATTTCAGAAGCTATCTCTCCACTGCTCTTTATGTTACAAACTTCAAAGATTCACAGTCATACAGACACATCAGGAAACTGTAAAAAAAATATGTTTTTGAATCAGGGAGCAGCTTCAGATTCCTGAAAACACTGGTTATTTTCTCCCCTCTCCTCTCTGTCTTTCTCAGTCTCTGTCTCTCTGTGTCTCTCTGTCTCTGGCTCTGTCTCTCTTTCTCTATTTATTTTTCTCCCCCCAACCCCTCCTATATCAATGAAATGATCCTGTCATGATATGGAAAGTAGAAACTTTTATCCAGTTAGTTTTTTCTACCAAGACTGTTACTTTAAATTTTTTAAGTAATCTAACACCTCCGTGAGTAAGCTTTTTAAATTTTTTGGGGTGGTGTATTTAATCAGCACAATATGAACTACAAACCAGAGGATCTTGAGGATCTCCCACCAATAAGGAAACCCTTTTCAACCTGGACTTTATGATGGAATATCTTTCAAAACAATGTAAATCACTCATGGTAACTATTTATCTCCTAGTTTTATGTTTGACAGCACATTAATAATAAATTGAGGCTTACGGTACAGTTGTTTTAATCAATGGCTTTTCTATGATCTTAAAATATTCATGAAAGTCTCCCTTTTAAATGAATTTTATGACTATATTTTGTTTTTATATCATTTGTACTTCCCCAAATATATTCCAACTCTCTCCATTACCTAAATAAGTATCCATTATGATAAAGAGCTAAAAAGAAAGGTGAGTTCGTATTGAAAACTTCTGACATTCTATGCAGGATTACACTCCTTGATATCCACGAAGAAGAATTTATGGCCAAACAAGAGATTGAGAACATTATGACATGTAGAATGAATAATTTTGATTACATTAAATTAAAAAGGTTTTGTACAAACAAAACTAATGCAACTAAGATTAGGAGGAAAGCAGAAAGCTAGGAAACAATTTCTACAGCCAGTGTTTCTGATAAAGGCCTCATTTCTCAAATATATAGATGACAGGATCAAATTTATAAGAATACAAGTCATTCCTCAATTGGTAAATAGTCAAAGGATATGAACAGACAGTTTTAATATGGAGAAATTAAAGCTATCTATATGTCATAGGAAAAATGCTTTAAATCACTATTGATTACAGCAGTGTAAATGAAAACAACTCTGAGGTATCACATCACACCTTGATTGATTAACATGACAGAAAACAAAAATGATAAGTGTTGGAGACAATGTAGGAAAATTGGAACACTAATGCATGGCATAGTGAACTGATCCAACCATTCTGGAGAGTAATTTGAAACTATGCCCAAAGGGTCATAAAACTGCACATACACTTTGATCCCTCAATATTACTACTAGGTTTGTATCCCAAAGAGATCATACAAAAATGGAAAAGGACCAATGTGTACAAAAATATTTATAGCAGCTCTTTTTTTGTGGTAAGAAAGAATTAGAAATTGAGGGGATGGCCTTCAATTGGTGAATGGCTGAACAAGCTGTGGCATATATGTATATGTATATATACATGTATATGTATACATATATACATATGTATTTATATGTATGTATGTAATGAAAAACTATTCTGCTGTAAGAAATGATGAGTAGGTGGATTTCAGACAAACCTGGAAAGACTTACATGAACTGATACTGAGTGAAGTGAGCAGAACCGTGAGAACATTGTACACAGTAACAACAACATTGTGCAATGATCAACTATGATAGATTTAGTTCTTCTCAACAATACAATGATCCAAGATAATTCCAAAAGACTCATGACAGAAAATGCTATACTCATCCAGAGAAAGAACTATGGAGTCTGAATGCAGATAAAAACACACCATTTTCACTGTTTTGTTTTGTCTTTCTCACATTTTTCCCTTTTGTCCTAATTCTTCTTTCACCACATGACTAGTATGGAAACAGGTTTAATGTGATTGTACATGTATAACTTATATCAGATTGCTTGCTGTCTTAGGGCAGGGGGAGAGAAGCGATGGAGGGAGAAAAATTTGTAACTCAAAATCTTACAAAAATGAATGTTAAAAACTATTATTCTATGCAATTAGAAAAAAAAATATTATTAAGAGAAAAAAGTATGCCTTCTGAAATACAAATTTGGTGGACAAAAGACCATAAGAAAGTATAGTGTATAGAATGAAAAGTATCAGTGTTTTATCTTTGCGTTAATGTTCTTTAAGCAGTAGACAAAACTATTGGCCCTAAGAAACTGCATTTATGATAAGGGCAAATGTGGGGATAACGTATACAGATGACTCAGGGCAAACTGGGCCCTTCTCTCCCTCATGCCCAGAAATAGCTTGGAAGTCAGACTATGAGTCAAGCTCTGATGATCACATAGGGGAAAGTCATCAATCCTGGTTACCTGTTGCCCCAGAGTCAGAACACCAGAATTTGAGCTAACAATGACTAGAGGTTTGTACCAGACTTCCAGTTTGAAAACTCACCACCAAAATAATAAAAAGAGCCAGACATGTCATTCAGACTGGGCTCTGTCAGGGTGCCAAACTCCCCAGCTCTGATGAACATTGCCTTGATACCAATTCCTATGACTCATACCCAACAATTGTCTCATAGACAGTGCCCTTGGACTGTCATGTCTGCTTCACTTTCCCCTTCCAGAGTCCCCCAAAGGTGGTACTACCTAACCTTAGCCGTAGGTTCATTGTGGAGCATAGTTCCCTTTTCCAGCAATACCCAGAGATGTCACTCCTTCCCATTTCCTTAAAGTGAGAGCCTGTGTCCCTCTGCAGCTTCCCACTAGCCACACCTGTTGAAGCTCCATCTCTCTTATTCCCAATAGAACTTCAAATGGGAATACCATGCCTAGGTACCCAGGGATGAGAGCAGGGCATGATCGAGCAGGAGCAAAAGGACCTTGTCTGTGTTTCGGATATCCCTGGGTACCCATCCATGTACTTACATGCAGATGGCTTCACTGGCCCCTCCCCAGGTAATGAAACCTCAGGTTATGATTTTGAAAAGTCTCTTCTGCTTTTCCCAGAGGATGTCTCTGTGTTCCCAGAGAAATTTGAAGGGGACATCAAAGAGGTGGGTCTAGGTGCTTTCTGAGAAGTTTCCTTACAGGTCTGGCAATTCTTGGTTGCTCTGTTAGATCACCTGACTAATATCCCTTTCATTCCCTTCATAGGCTAGAGGTTGGAAATCAAGCTCTTAGAACCCAAAGATGCTGTCATGCTCTAGGGCATTTGGAAGAATTAGCAAAGCACGAATTATGACAAGTTCAGCCCCTCTGCTACTGTTATGAGGAGATCATGCAAAAAGTGACTGGTGAATATTATCTGTACAAGCTTGTGTGTAATCTGAGGCCTTCTTCTCTCTGGTCTTCTAGACAATCACTATCCAACCTTCAAGTTTGTATGCAACCAGACAGTCAGTGAGTAGGACACTGTCGCCTTGTCTCACCTGGATAATAGCCAAATATATCTTCCAGAACTGGTGTAGGGGTTATGTCCAGCCCTATAGCACCAAGAATGTGTACTCCTATAAGTCTTTGACAGTTCACCAAGAACCCCAGTCCTCCAGGCTGAGACAAGGGATGCTACTCTTTGACCATCCTATTTCTACATATGGATAAATTTGGTGTTGGCAGGAAACACCTCCCCCCATTGCTACTCTAACACTCCAGAAAGCTTTGGGGAGCAGTTCTCTAGTCCTGATCAAATCTCACTTTCTTTCCCCAATTGAAATGTACCCCCACCATGGTGGTCACCTGAGTGGTAGGTGGAGGTGGGAAAAGATTTCATCCATAAGACTCTTTTGCCTATCTCTTCTATTTAGAGGGCTCAGCTCAGCCCCTCCCCATTTCCTTCTAAGTGGATTATTCATCTCCCAGGTTTTTTAGTACACAAAGTGAACAAGGTCAGGGGAAGAGGAATGACTTTCCCTGACACCTCCAACCTCAATGGATATTTGGGATTCATAAAGCTCCAATTATATCCTGTGAGGAAAAGCAAAAGATTTAGATATGCCTCCTTATCCAGTGAACAAAATCTCTCAATCCCTTTTCTATTACCTGGCCACTTGGTTACATTTGGTCCCTTTGGGTCGGTAAAATGATTTTTAACTAAATAAAAAATAGTAAAGGAAAGTTTGGGGGTGAATGACTTTACATTTCTTGAAATTAAAGCACCAGATATGATGATCATTTAAGCAAAGAGAAAGAAAAACAGGAAGGACACCCATGAAACACATTTTTAAAAATCTGAACTAAGCCAAAGGAATGTAAAATGATTAAGTCAAGAGAAATAGAATCATGAGTTTTAGATCTAGACCATGAAAAAGAATGAAAATGAAGATGTCTGTACCCAATAGTGTAGTGATTCAGATTAGATTACTTCAAGGTAAAAAAAAAAAAAGTCAAGCAACTAAAGCTGAAAAGAAAGAGAGAGAGGAGAGGAGAGGAGAGGAGAGGAGAGGAGAGGAGAGGAGAGGAAGGAGGAGAGGAGAGGAGGGAGGAAAGAAGGAAGGAAGGAAGGAAGGAAGGAAGGAAGAAAGAAAGAAAGAAAGAAAGAAAGAAAGAAAGAAAGAAAGAAAGAAAGAAAGAAAGAAAGAAAGAAAGAAAGAAAGAAAGAAAGAAGTACATTTGAGTAATCTGGTTGTCTGCTGAAATTGGTTTGGGTAGGAGGTATATGTTAGTAGATTTGGAGAGAAATTACCTTCAAATTGTTTCTATTAACATATCATACATATCCTTAGTGCTGATTTTTATAAAAGTAATACATATAACAATATTTGATGGAGGAAAACAATCAATGTTATAATTCACAAAAGAAAGGTCTAAACTTAATCATATAATGAAAGTTTTCACAAAAATCAGAGAACAGAGTTAAACAATTTCCTACACACCTGAGATAAATTTAGAATTAGAGGACCAGTATATACTAAAAATGAGTTACTGTAGTAACATTTATTATATTTCAATTGAATCTTAAAAATCCGGTTTCAAACATAATTTTGACTTAGGTGATGGTAAAAATAAATGATGCCAAAAGAGGGGAAAAAGGCAGAAATGGTATATTAGGCAGAAAGGCATTTTGTAGATTAGAAGGATATCAATATTGCACATAAATTCACTAACTGGCAGGATATTTAAATCTTCAAAGGAAAAAAACACTGGTAGAATTATAAAAAATCTAAATAATGAGACAATAGTTAAAGGAGGTTTCAATTTAATTCATCCAAACCTTGACAGAGGTAATAAAAATGAAATTATGTATATGAAAAGAATGTTCAAGAAAAATATGTATTAAACCTTTTGATGCTTATTGAAGAAGAGGAGAGTAACAGATATTTTTAGAAATTTATTTACTCTTCAGTCGCTAAGAATCTTCATGCTTTGCTTTTTGCATATTCTTAGCTTGAACACTCCAAGAATATATATTAAGTAGATGAATAGATACTATTTGGAAAATGAGTGCATATGTGTAGTTAAGGAAAAAGTTTAACATGAGTCTGAAACTTTCATCCTAATTGGCAGAGAAAATGAGAGTATCATCAATAGACTCCAGAAAATAAGGAAGAGAAGCAGATTTTGGAAAGAAGCTGATGAATTCAGTTTAAGACTTGCTGACTTTGAAGTATCAACAAAATATCTGGGAATAGAAATCTATTCAGAAGGCAGTTAGCAGTGTGGACCTTGGGCTTAGGAAAAACTTTCGGGGTGATAAGGTAAATTTGAGATGCATTTTAGTACATGTAATGGCTAAAGCTATGGAGATGGATGTGTTACCAAGAAATAGAGGGTACAGAGAATCAAAAGATTAATTTATTTCTGGCTTGAACATTCCTCTTGTGATACCTGTTCTCACCCAAGTAAAAAAATGATATTTTTTCTTGACATAATGGCCTCTGGTCACCTGGAGTCTTCAGTGTAATATTCCTAAATTCATAAAGCTATGTTCAATGTCCCAAAAAACTGCAAGGTGGGAAAATTATTGTTCAAGTTCCTACATTTCTTTCATGTGCATCTCTGCTCTATCTACTCAGTTACCCACTGCTATCATCTCATATTCTCAGTATTTCCAGATGTATCTTTCATTCTCTTCCCCTGTAGAAACTATTCTGCCCTATGTACTATTCTTTTAAGACCTGATATCTGTTTTTCAGAGCAAAAGTATTTTAGAATGCCTAGATAGATCCATGATTTCATCTATTTGGTTAATTTCTCCCAGAATATATAACAATCACTCCATTCTTTCATCCACATTCCAGATCTTATCTAGGTCAGTTCTACTATGGGTTCTTTTCTTTTTTCCCTCCATATTATTTCACTTGCTAACTTATCAGTTTATAATGCTTGAATGACCATACCTGTTGAGATGATTCTCACATATTTATTTTGTGATAATCTTTCTAGTCTAGTTTCTCAACTTCTAGTTTCCCATCTCCAACTGCCTATTGGGCATCTCGAACTGAGTGTTCTGTAGCCATCTTAAACTCAATGACATCTAAAACTGAATTTATTACTCTTTCCCATAAACTCTTCTTTATTCAATACTTCTTTATTAAGGACACTATCAAACTTCCAGTCTTTCAGTCTCAGAATCTTTGTGTCTTCCTCAACTCTATACTTTTTTACCACCCACAATCCATATCTCTTTCTGGGGTGGGTTGATTCTATCTTCACGACATCTCCTGTATATTCTATGACACTACAATCACCCTGATACAGAACTGCACCACCTCACAGAAGGACTATTATAAAAGCCTTCTAATTATGGGTGTGTCTCAAGTCTTTCTATTCCAGTCTATCCTCCACTCAGCTCCCAGTGTTCTTCCTAAAGTGTAGGTCTGATCATGTTACTCTTCTATTCAAAAGCAACAAAAACAACAAAAAAGAGTGGCTTCCTAGTACTTTGAAGATCTATATAAAAATTACTTATTTAGATTTTGAATCCCTTAATAAACTTCTCCTTCCTAAATTTTCAGTGCTCTTAGATCTTACGCACTCTCATGTCTTCTGGATGGCACAATGAATAGAGCACTGGGAGTGGAATAAGGAAGAGGAGTTCAAATTTGCCCCCAGATGCTTGCTAGCTATGTTACTGAGCTCTATTTGCTTCAGTTTCCTCAGCCATAAAGTAAGGATAATAAGATCTCCTACCTCCTACAGTTTTTGTAAGGATCAAATTAAACAATAATAGAGTGCTTAGCACAGTGGTTGGCACATAATAGGTGCTCAATAAATGTTTCTTCCTTCACCTTTCCATGTATTCTGAGATCCATTGATTCTGTCCTCCAGGCTGTTCCTAGAACAAGATCCTCTATCTCCCAGCTCCACGGATTTTCTTTGGTTGTCTATTGGAATAGTCTCCCTCCATGTCTCTGCCCGCTGGCTTCCCTAGCTACTTTTAAATCTGACCTAAAATCCTACCTTCTACAAGAATCCCCCCTTAATGCTTTTTTTTGGTGTTTATTCTTTATTTTTTTTAATTTATTTTTGACATGTTTGGTTTTCAGCATTGATTTTCACAGGCTTTTGAATTACAAATTTTCTCTCCATTTCCTCTCCCCCCCCCC
>CM053627.1:105945065-106018194 GCA_028646595.1 Phalanger gymnotis | reverse complement strand
TTGGGCTGATGCGCTGCCTCACCAGCACTCCTCCTTCCCCAAGAACCCCCTACCCGGAATGGGCTTAAATCTTCAGCAGGCTCTTCACTCCTGCTCTGATGAGCCACTTAATTCCTTCCACCAGGTGGGCCTGGGGCCAGAAGCAACTGCAGCCCTAGTTCTAAAGCTGCCCCACATCCACTGCCCCAGGGGCAGTGGCCAAACCGCAAACTCAGTCACGCAGCTTTTCCCACTAACCTTCTCTGATGTCTTTGCTCTTTGTGGATTGAGAGGTCTGGTAGATGCCACAGCTCAGTACTTCAGAATGCCGGGGCACTCTCCGCTGGTCTCCTGGTCTGGTAGGTCCGCGTCTGGTCTGTTCGCGCCGTGCGCGCTGGGTTCGGCTCTGCTCCCTCAGCTGGGGGCTGGGAGCTCCCTGTGGGACAGACCTTACCCAGAGACCATCCAGGCCATCCTGGGCTGGGGCCCTGCTTCCCTCTGCCACTTCGTGGGTTCTGCAGCTCTAGAATTGGTTCAGAGCCATTGTTTTATAGGTTTTTGGAGGGACTTGGTGGGGAGCACACGCCAGTCACTGCTTCCCAGCCGCCATCTTGGCTCCGCCCCCAGTTTTCAGTCATCCCCCCTTAATTCTAATGACTTTACTTTGAGATGACTTCCAATTTGTCCTTTGTTATCTTGTATGTACATAACTGTTTGTAAGTCATCTCATCCCATCTTTTAGAATGGGAATTTCTTGGAGGTAGCGAGTAGTTTTCCTTTCATTATATCCCCAGCACTTAGTGCAGTGCTTGTCACATAGTAAGTATTTAATACAAGTTTATTAAATTGTTGCCTTGACTTTCTTAACCTGTATGATTCTTATTCAAGTTGTTTTCCCCCCCCCACAAATTTGCCATTGAAGTCCCATGCAATATAGTAAAGGTCTGTCTATGGTTCTTTTATTTATTTATTTATTTATTCATTTATTCATTCATTTATTTTAAGGAAAGGCAATGTACATCTTGAGTGTATATTGTCTCTCCTTCTTGCTACATGACTAACCCTATTCTATCACTTATTCCAGTCATACAATAAACTGTAGAAATAGAGAATTCACTTGAATAATTACTTATTAAACACTGACCAGATACATATTTAGTAGATTAGAAACATTTTTCTTGACTTTAGAAGGTATATTTTTGCATGTGTCCACTATGAAGATTTATACTTCACTATTCCTTTCCTACCTCAGAACTGTTGGTTTTGACTAACACAGATTCTTTCAAGCTTTTCTAATATGGTCAAAGAAAGGTATAAATTACCTAACGCTATATTGGCCTCTGCATACCTGTTGCCTTTTCCTGCATCAAAAGAAAAAAAAAACATCAAAATTAAAGGGAAGTTTTGAAGTCAATAGTATAGAAATGAGGAATATTAATACTGAAATTCTTACTTTGACAATCAAGTCAACAAGCATGTATTAGGGGCTCACTATATGCCAAGTACTCTGATAAGATCTAGGGATATATAGCATGAAAAAATATGGTCTTTGAAGACCCAGATGTTTGTGCTTCTCTCTCTGGTAACTGTCTATGTATTACTTAGACAGATACATAGAAACCTGTCTGCTGATTTGTGTTATTTTGCTGTTTATATAATTTCTGCTTGCAATTTCTGTTTGTGTTTTTTCTGAAGTTCAAGGTGCTGGCTTTTCCCTCTGAACTAAGTGAATGATATATGTATGTTTAAATGAAGTAAGATTATTAATGCCTTCAAGTTACTTTCCTTAGAAAAGCAGATCAAAGGACCTGTACTAGCAGCCTTTCTGTGTGCTCTTGTTGGTCTTTCACCTCAACAATAGCTGCTAGCAACATTGTTGTTACAGATGGGGCACAAGTAAATGTCTCCCATAAGAGGCCTATATGAATCTGAATCTTGAAGGAAGACAGAGACATCAGAGGGTAGAAGTAAGGAACATAAACATTGCATCTATGGAGGATGGCCAGTGAAAGGCATGGAGTGAAGAAATGGTGTGTTATGTGTAAGAAACAGAAAGCACACCAGTGTAGGTTGTGGAGGGCTTCAAATGCCAAACAGAGTATTTTATATTTCATGCTGGAAATCATAGGGAGCCACTGGAGATAGGTGAGTCAGGGGCAGGGGGAAGTAATGAAGGCTTATATTAGAGTGCTGAATGGAGAACAGACATATAAGTCAGCAAATGATTATTAAGTATGTACTACATACCAGGCACTGTGCTAAGTGCTGGGGACATGAAGAAAAGCAAAAGGACAGTTCATTCCATCAAGGGTTTATACTGTAATGGGGGGAGGATAAAATGTGTTTTTATGTTTACATATAATAAATAGACATAGATATTGATACATGCACATATTGTTTAATGAAAGGTAATTTCAGAGAGAAAGTACTATCAGGGCATGGGCAGGCTGGGAATGGGAAAGGCAAAACAGAAGGTAAAATCTGAGAGTTTTTGAAGATCAAAACGGAATTCCTTTATGTTCCTAATATCAAACTATCATTCTTATTTTCTATTCTATTATTTTTATAGGTACTCCGTTTCCTGTCTGGGTATTTTTGTACTGGCTATCTCCCATGTTGGATACTGCTTCCCCACTTCTTTTTATAATCCTGAATTTCCTTTAAGACTTGGTTAAAGCTGCACCTTCTCTACCTGAGGCCTTTCTTGATCCTCTCAGATTCTAGTGCCTCCCCTCCTCCGATTTATCTGATATCTATTTTTACATATATATTCATAAATATATTTTTGTTTCCTTCATAGACTGTAATTCCCTTGTGAGCATGAACTGTTTCAATGTTGTCTTTTCATTCCTAGTTTTCAGCAAAATACCTAGTGCACAGAAGACACTTTAGTAAATGTTTGTTGAATAATCGAGCTAGTTCAATTCTTAGCAAACAAACAGTGGCCCATGCAAAACACTTACATGACCAAATTACTAGAGGAGAAAGCAAGCTATCCCTGATGTGATGGCTATAGAGCCCTGTTGATAAGTATTGAATCATTTAAGTCAAATCGGCTTGAACAAGTATAGCTACTTGAAAAGAGTCAGCAAAATATCGTATATGTGGGGTAAAAAAGAAAACAAGTGTATTGCCCAACTTATGAATTTTTTCCTTATTTTTAGGCAGTTGCTATAATAAGCATTGTCTGAGTAGTTTAAATATCACCCTTGTGGAAAAACAAAAGAACAGAAAATAAAACCAAAACATTAATGAAATCTTGTAAGTTGTCTCATATTTTTTAAAGTCAAGAATCATGACTTCTGGGAGCCAAGATGGTGGAGTAAGAAGTAAATTGCTGTATGGCTCTCAAACTCACCTCCAAAAGCCATAAAGTAGCACTCCAAAACAAATCCTGGAACAGCAAAACTAGCAAAAAGATGGGATGAAAGAATATTTTAGCCCAAGAAACTTGGAAGATCAGCAATAAAGGTCTGTCTCACTCACGTAAAACAACAGGACAGGAAGCATCTGAGTAAGCCAGCAGAAGCAGGCAAACACCAACACTAAGGCACTCCACATGCTTTAGCATAGTCAAGGGAATCATCAGGCCCCAGCCCCAAGAACCACCACATGCTTCAGCACAGCCCAGGGCAAATGGGCATCCTCCAGTGGGCAGATCTCCACCTGCTTCAGTGTAGCCCCAGGCAAATAGGCATCCACCAGCATAACAAGAAAGTAGTCCACACCTTCATGTGCTTCAGTATAGCCTTGGAAAATGCAGAAATTCCCCCACTGGGCCTCAACACATGCTTTGCACCACCACCAGGACACCAGCTCAGTACCAGGTAAGGTGCCAGACCCCTATGGCCTCCAGTAGCACCAACTATGCCCCACCATATGCCTTAAATGCAGTACCAGACAGGAGTGTCCCCTTTGGGTCTCAGGGCAACATCAGCACAACAGCAGGTAAATAGCCAGGGCCTGCAGTCATAGGCACAATAAGCCTGAGACAGTGTTACTTCTACCCTAAATGTAGAGCTCAATTTTAAAAGAAAGGGAAAAGGCAAAAAAAAGATGAGCAAACAACAATAACAACAACAACAAAGAATCTGACTGTAGAATGTTATTGTGTTGACAGAGAAGAACAAGACACAAATTCAGAAGAGGACAACAATGTCAACACATTTATGGGCAAAATCCCGAATTAAAACAGGAAGTGGTCTTACATCCATAAATAATTCATAGAAGAGGCCAAAAAGGAGCTTAAAAATTATATAAGGGAGGGAAAATAAAAATGGGAAAAGAAATGAGAGTGATACAAGAGAATCATACATAAAAAAAATCAACAGCTTGGGAAACCGCTTAAAAAGTAGAATTGGCCAAATGGAAAAGGACATACAGAAATCCACTGAAGAAAATGGTTCCTTAAAGAGTACAGTTGTCCAAATGGAAAAGAAAGTGCAAAAGCTAATTGAGGAAAACAAGACCTTAAACGTGAGAATTGGGCAAGTGGAAGCTAATGACTCCATGAGTCATCAAGAATCAATCAAACAAATTCGAAAGAATGAAAAAATGGAAGAAAATATAAAATACCTCATGGGAAAAATAACTGACCTGGAAAATAGACCCAGGAGAGGCAAGATTGGTATCACTGGACTCCCTAAAAACCATAATCAAAAGAAGAACCAGAAACAAATCTTTCAAGAAATTCTCAAGGAAAACTGCTCTGATAACCTGGAGCCAGAGGGCAAATTAGGCACTGAAGGAATCCACAAATCACCTCAGGAAAGAGATCCCAAAAATAAAACTCCAAGGAACATAAAAACCAGATTTCAGAACTATCAAGTCAAGGAAAAAATACTGCAAGTGGCCGGAAAGCAACAATTCAAATATTGGGGAATCACAATCAGGACTACACAGGACTTGGCAGCTGCAACATTAAAGGATCAGAGGTCATGGAAAATTATATTCCATAACCCAAAGGAGCCATAACTACAGCGCAGAATCACTTACCTGGCAAAATTAAGCATGCTATATCAAGTGGGGAAAAGATCATTAAATGAAATAGAAGACTTCGACTTCTCATAGGAAGACTAGGACTAAACCAAAAATTTGACCTCTAATATCAAGACCCAAGTGTAGCAGAAAAACAAGTAAAAAGGGAAGAGAAAGTATAAGGGATTCAATAGAGCTAAAATATTTACATCCTTACATGGGAAGATGATACTTGTAATTCTTAAAAATTGCATCACTAATAATACAGCTAAAGGGAATATAACATAGAACAGAGGGGAAGGGTATAAGGTTATTTGGCAGGAATAACATAAAAAAGGATGAGAAAGAGAAGTAGAATAGGTACAAAATAGAGAGGTAGAATGGGGTAAATTATATCACATGAAGAGGTATAAAAGACCTATTGCAGTGGAGGGAAATTTAGAAGGGTGGGTGACAAGCCTTGCTTGAACATAACTCTCATCAGTACTGACTCAAAGAGAGAATCATATACACAATCAATTGAGCATAGAAATCTATCTTATGCCACAGGGAAGTAGGAGGGGAGAAGATCAAGTAAAAGGGGCATACGGAGTGACAGAAGTGAGGAGAGATGGAAGACAGAAGCAAAACACTGGTGAGGAGGGAAAGGGTAAAAGGAGAGAGAGGACAGACAGGAGGTAGAATAGAATAGAGGGAAATACACAGATGTCAATCATAACTGTAATGTGAGTGGAATGAACTCTTCCATAAAATGGAAGTGGATAGTAGAGTAGATCAAAAATCAGAATCCTTCAATATGTTGTTTACAAGAAACACTCTTGAAGCAGAGAGACACACACAGAATAAAGGTAAGAGGCTGGAGCTAAATCGATTGTGCTTCAGATGAAGTAAAATAAAGGACATGCAGCAATCTTGATCTCAGACAAATGAAAAGCAAAACTGGACCTAATTAAAAGAGATGAGGAAGGAAACTACATTTTGCTAAAAAGGTACCATAGATAGTGAAGCAATATTAATGCTAAATATATGTACATCAAGTAGTATACCATCCAAACTCTTAAAGGACAAGTTAAGAGAGTTACAGGAAGAAATAGACAGCAAAACAGTGGGGATACCTCAACTGTCCCCTCTCAGAACTCATTAAATCCAACAAAAAAGTAAACAAGAAAGAAACTAAGTAAATAGAATATTAGAAAAGTTAGATATGATAGACCTTTAGTATGATTTAGACATAAATAGTGACACCATAAACAAATTAGAAGAGCAGAGAATAGACTACCTCTCAGACTTATGGTGAGGGGAAGAATTTATGACCAAACAAGAGAGAACATTAGAAAATATAAAATGGATAATTTTGATTATATTAAAGTAAAAAGCTTTCATACAAACAAAACCAATTCAACCAAGATTAGAAGGAAAGCAGAAAGCTGAGAAACAATTTTACATCTAGTGTTTCTGATAAACGCATCATTTCTTAAGTATATAGAGAATTGATTCAAATTTACAAGAATATATGACATTCCCCAATTGATAAATGGTCAAGGGATATGAATATGTAATTTTCATATAAAGCTATCTATAGACATATGAAGACGTGTTCTACTTCACTATTGATTAGAAAAATGCAAATTAAAACAACTCTGAGGTACCACATCATACCTCTCAGATAGACTAACATGACAGAAAAGGAAAGTGATGAATGCTGGAGATGACGTGGGAAAATTGGAACACTAATACACTGTTGGAGTTGTGAACTGATCCCACCATTCTGGAGAGCAATTTGGAGCTATGCCCAAAGGGCAACCAAACTGTGCATCCCCTTTGATCCAGCAATACCACTACTAAATCTGTATCCCAAAGAGATTATGTTAAAAAGGGGAAAGGACCTATATGTACAAAAATATTTATAGGATCCCTTTTGTGGTGGCAAAATATTGGAAATTGAGAGGAAGCCCTTCAATTGCAGAATGGTTAAACAAGCTGTGGCATATGAATGTAATGGAATACTATTTGTGCATTAAAAATGTTGAACAGGCAGATTTCAGAAAAACTTGGAAAGAATTGTATGAACTAATGCAAAGTGAAATGAGAAGAACTAGGAAAACATTGTACACAGTATCAGCAACATTTTGTGATAATCAACTATGAATGACTCAGTTCATAGCAACAGCATGATCCAAGACAAATACAAGTCTCATGAAGGAAAATTTTATTTATATCAACATAAAGAACCGATGAACTCTGCATGAAGATCAAAGTGCATCTTTTCCACTTTATCCTTCTCATGCTTTCTTTTTCTTTTGAAATGCTTCTTCTTTCACAACTGTGACTAATGGGGAAATATTTTTACATAATAGCACATTTATAAAGTATATCAAACTGCATACCATTTTCAGAAGAGGGAAGGAGAGGGAGAAAAATTTAGAACTCAAAATTTTGTAACAATGAATTGTAAAGTATTTCCTTGATATGTAACTGGGGGAAAATAAAATACTATTTTTTTTAAAAAAAATCAAGATTCACATGTTATTGTATTCCCAAATGCAAATCCCTAAACTGTAAACAGCTAGATACTGTTTTGAGTGTAGATCCTAATGAAAACATTTTCCTAGTAGTAAAATGAAACTATAGGTAGATGTGTACAAACCAGTTAGCATATTGCTCTCTCCCCTCTTTTATTTGTTCTTCTTATGTCCTTGACATATTCAGAAAATACATAGCCTAAGGTTACACCAAAATTATATTCATTTT
The DNA here is from genome assembly GCA_028646595.1 of Phalanger gymnotis. NCBI lineage: Eukaryota > Metazoa > Chordata > Mammalia > Diprotodontia > Phalangeridae > Phalanger > Phalanger gymnotis. The sequence continues at coordinate 106,010,487 of CM053627.1, read as the reverse complement.
TAAAAGAGAAAGGATATTCTGGTTGAATGAATTTTAAAACAGCACCATGAATATACACAGACATGATACTTATGGAAATAGAATGGGAGGAATTTGGCTTATGTTCCAGTGGTTTTGTGAATTCTTCCTAAGCAGGAGGGTAATTACCTGCAAAGGAGCTTGGAAATAACATGTACTGTAAGTTGTAGGAGTTATCTTATTAAATGAACATGTTATTTGTATTTTATATGGAAATTAGGTTGTATGTTTTGACTTTATGCATGAGACTTGGACCCCCTGGGTATCCTGTGGGGGACAGGAGCAGCTGATTTCTTCATCTGCAAGGCTGAAACCTGACAGCTACAGATGTGAGCTGCTCCAGCTTTAGGTGTGAAAGCTGCATTGTTAAGCCAAAATTCATGCAATTAAGCAGGTTCCCCTCCTGGTAAGCTGGTAGTTAGCCAGGACCCTGTCAGAGCAATGCACACTACACAAGGAAGAGATGAGCTATGTGAGAAAGAACACCTGAAGCTTTTCTCTAGAAAAGAATAAAGATGAATAAAAAGTTTTTTTTTTTTCAAAATTTCAACCAGGACGTATCTCAGTTTTGAAATATTGAGTTTCATCAAATAGATTTAAATATAATGCCACCGAGCCTTGATTAGAGAATTGGATTAGTAGGATAGTAGAGGAGACATATAAAAATTATAAATGTGAATGAAGTGCAAAATACTCTTGGAAAATCATAGACAGTGCCGAAAGAAAGGCCTGCCTTGCTTGTGATCTTCCATCTCACTCCAGACACCCTCGCCTGTCCCTACAGCCTCACAGAGTTTGTCTTACTCCAGCATAGGCATCCTTCACACCTCTCCCCTCTTAAACTTTCCAACTATATACAGTTTCCTAATGCCCTGGAGCATCTTTTTTCTCTGAAAATGAACCCCTGTGGACAATGCTAAACTACCTGAAGCCACTCCCCAGCTATTAATATCAAATAAATAATTAGTGATTAAATATTTTTTTCCATCTCATACCAATGATTTTGAATCTCCACTTGTCATTGTTTAAATCCTGTTCTTCATCCTCTACTTACTCGTCACTTATTCCTAGCCCCAAAGCTTCCCTAACTTCACAATCTAAAACTGATCAACCATCCCATACTGTTCTCTGGAATGTTTTTCTCTGTAAGTATTAAACTGTATTTCATCTTAATATCTCTTTGTAAAAGGGGAAAAATCATTTTTTCCTTTATCATTGCCTCTAACTTTTTTCACTCACTGAAATTTTGCTCCCTCCTGTTAACACAATTTCCCTGTCTGCCCTTTCCATCTTTCTTTACAGTATCACTTAAACCCTTCATCCAGTGGTGATGGTAGGGGAGTTGGATTATGCCTTGCTCTATAAGGTTACTTCCATGCTCTCCTTCTACCACCATTACTCAGTAGTCTCTCTTCCTTTGAGGCTCATTCAATCGATATTTGTCACCCAGTCAAAATTCTGGTGAATGATTTATATACATCCAGGGCACTCTCCCTCCTTTCCTCAATAACCTCAGTACCTGGCTCACAGTCCTTCTCTCCCACCCAATTCTTATCTTCATACTGGAGGACTTCAACATAAAATGATACTCCCTTACATACTTTGAGCTCCCCACTCATCAGTTTTATACACTTCACATGACCTATTCCTCTGCTGAACCATAATTACATACAGTGTTAGTAATTTCCTTCATTTTGCCATCACCCATGAAGGTTCTTCACCCATGTTCATTATTCCTGAAATTCCTTTATCTAATCATAATCTATTGTCATTATACCTCTTACTCTGCCTTGTTACTCCAACACCTGTTGTCCTCCTTTACTAAGACTTCCAATCCTTCTATACCTCCATTCTTTCCCGGATCATCACTCCTTCACTGGCAACACTCTCATTCCTTCCCTGTCTTGACCCCTTGGTAAATCAGTACATCAATAAGGCAAGATTCGAGGTCATCCTCGAGGATGACCACGAACATGCCTGAATGGTTTGGAATCACAGAGTATGAAAAGCTCTCTATGAAGAAGACAGAGGAAATATAACATTTATTTAGACTCCAGAGGATCACATCTGAGAACCAATACCCCCAATTCGATATAGTAGCAGTTATATTCCAAAACCAGTAAGTCCATTTCAGTGTAGCAACAAGGAAATTTTAACACAGTATTATAACAAGGAATCAAGTCATCTTTTAACCTTTCCCCCTGCTAGGGCCTTCCTATAAACAATCACTCCCAAATCCTAACTCTCCACTCAGCACTCTCTCTGCAGCTCTGTTGACTCGGAGTTCCTCCTGCTCCTGCTCCTTCTCCTTGGGCTGAATTTCGATTCCTGTAGCTCTCTGCAGATTCTGCTGTTTGATGTCACCATTCTTGTTCTGCAGTCTCTGCTCTGCAGTCTCCCTTGATGCTGGCTCTCAATGTCTGCTGCCTCAATGTTTTCTTGATGTCTGCTTCTGAATTCTGCTTTTCTCAGTTCTGGGCTCTCTTTTTATACAGTCCTAGCCAGCATCTGATTGGCTGAAACTCAGGTCTCTGATTGGCTGAATTCATAATTGACTAGAACTCAGTGCAACATATCACTGACTTTGGTCTTAGCAACTCCCCTTAGGGTCCTGAGGGCTTCACACTCACAGTGGCTTAGTGCCTAGTAGGTAGGGGCTTTAGGACTACTTACAAACAAAGATATAATCAAGCTTTCCCACCTGGCCCCACCTAAGGCCTATTGAATGGGTGGGGAAGATCTTCTGTCACATTAATACTAAATCCGTTCAATTCTGTACTGCCCTCTTCTCTCAACTCTTTTGCCTCCTTTTACTATGGAAGGGTGTGATTGCTACCACCATCCTTTGTCCTTTCTTTATACTGCCGAAAGAAGCTGGAGAAAAAAATCACAAAAAATTTGCTCAGTCCACTACAACTTGATGATGCATAATTTCACCTAAACCCTTGCTGTAATAAGGCAACATTTTTACAGCTCTCTAATTGATTCACTACCCCATTGAACACAGTGGCTATCAATTCTACCTTTGTAACATGTCTTATATATACCCTCTTTTCTCCACTGACATGCCAGCACTGAGGTACAGGCCTTCTTTGCACCCAGCCTGGACAAATAGTATTTTCCTTGGCCTCCCTACCTCAAGTGCCTCCCCATTCACATTTATTTTCCACTGAGATATTCAGCTGCTCTTCCTAAAGTGCAAGTTTGACCAAGCCACTCTGCCTATCCAATAAACTCCAATGGCTCACTATTCCCTCCAGCATCAAATATAAAATCCACTGTTGGGTTTTAAATTACATCATAACCTGGCCCTTTCCTCTCTTTCCTATACTTTACTCTCCTCTATGTACCCAGCAACCCTTCAGTGACATTGACCTCCTTGCTATTCCTCACAAATGACACACTACATCTCCCAACTCTGAGAGTTTTAACTGGCTGTCCTCCATGTCTGGTATACTGTCTATTCTCATCTCTGCTTTATAGCTTTATAGTTTCCCTGACTACCTTCAGGTCTCAGCTAACATCATACCTTCTACAAGAAACTTTTCCTATGCCAGTTTAATCTTATTATCTCTTCTCTGAGACTAATCCTATTTATTTGTTATATGCAGTTTTCCTATGTAATTGTTTACATGTTGTCTCCCCCATTAAACTGAATTCTTTGATAGTGAGGACCATCTTATGCTTTTCACTGTATCTCTACCACTTAGCACAGTGACTGACAGTTGGCTCTTAGCAAATGACCGGGAGTGTTAACGGTTAGTAAATGAATGAACGATTTAGAATTAGAAGGAATCTCAGAGGCCATTTTGTTTAACCTCACTTTACAGGAGAGGAAACTGGGGCCTAGAAAAGTTAAGCAACATGTACAAAGTTACACAAGTAGTGAGAAAGAAGGGATTTGTATCATGTTCCTCTGATTCTAGAGCCAGTGATATTCTTTCCACTGTACCCTATTACCTCTGTCTAATATTTTCAGTTCTGCCAATACACTGTAAGGGGGACATTGACAAGTTCAAATACATTTGGAACATATTGGCCAGAAAGGTGAAGTCTGGAAACCATATCGAAGCAGGAATTTTTCTGGAGCCGCAGTTTATAGAAGAATAAATTTAGTTGGCCACGACAAGTGTCTTCAAATATTTTCAGGACAGACATGTAGAGAGTGATGAAATGTATTCTTTATAATGCCAAAAAATAAGATAAGTTTAACAATAGCGTGACTTGCCACTACTGTGGCTGTGTAAGACCAGTAACACCAGCACACAGAAGGATTGTCAACACAGGTTCTTTTGATCTGCTTTTCTAAGGAAAGTAACTTTAAGGGGTTAACAATCTCACTTTAATCAAACATACATATACCATTCACTTAATTAAAGGGGAAAAGCCCTGAACTTCAGAGGAAATACAAACAGAAATTACAGAGACAATATAAACAGAGTTAATAACACAAATCAACAAACAGGCTTCTACCTGTCTGACCAAAGCTATACATCCCTAGTTACCAGAGAGAGAAACAGCAACATCTGGATTTTCAAAGCCAGGGGGCTCCTTAACAGCTTCCCAGAGTCTCCATACCAACACTCTTCCCATGAGTGAGCTCCCAAAGGCAAAACCCTAAACTCTGAGTTTATATACACATCTTCAGGGTCAAAGAGTGTCACAGCCATGCAATCCAAGCCCATGTGATTTAGGACTTTTCATGACTTAAACACTTGGTCAGGGTGGGAGGACATCACAACCATGCAACTCAAATCCATGTGAACTAGGCCTTCCCTTGATGTAAACAGGTCATCAAAGACTCCTAATTCATTCAAAGATTCCTTAGTGCTGAGAAGTGCTCCAAAGAAAAGACAACAAAAAGTCCATTTTCTTGCCATTATATTTGAAAAGCAAAACTCATCAAAGGTACTTGCTTACCTTGGCATTCCAAAAAACAAAACAGTTAAAAAAAAAGGTCCCACTCTAATTACCATAACAATAAGTTAGAGACTAATTATCTCAGTATCGGGAAAACAATTTCTAATTTTTAAAATGGAAATAAATATTTGCCTAAGTATGGAATAGGCTGTCACTAATGCTTTGTATAAAAAAAGGTTTTAATTAATTATAAACTGAACTATGAGTCATCAACATAAAATCTATATGGTTGCCTGATGTAGTAGTGAATTTCCCATCATTTGAATTACCCAAAGTGAACTTAGATCATTCAGGAATACAGATTGAGAGAACTCCTGTATTCAGTAGGAATTTGGCTCAAATGGAATTTATTACCCCTTCCAATTATAACATTATGAGTCCAGGATTCTATAGCTACCATTTATTTACTTTTCAGTGATTCTATGGCAGCTGATAAAAGCATATTTTTCTAAGATTTTCTAAGTTCTCTAAGGAGAGATATAATGTGGTATATCTTCTGACTCAAGGCATCATATGCACTTCTCTGACCTCATCTTGACCACATTTAGGATGATAAAATAATAAGATGATAGATCTAGGTTTGGAAAGGACCTCAGAAATCATCTTATTCAACCTCCTCATCTGTAAGAAGAGACTAAGACCCAAGGTTAAGTGACATTCTTAAGTCATAGAAGTAATGAGCATCAAAGTTGAGATTTGAATCCAGACCCAGATTTGGATTCACAAAAAATATGGTCTTATATACATCACAAAAAATATGGTCTTATATATGCATACATGTGCATATTTCTACATTTATAAACACATGCACATATGGATATATGTATGTATGTTCTCCAAGTGCTTAGCACAGAGCCTGACATATGCTAGAATATGTTTGTTGATTGAGTGGTCATATATTATCATATTATCTTTTAATTTTTTTTGTTTTTTTGTATCTCTGAGACTGAAAGCCTCATAAGGACATGAACCACATTATTATATAATACCTGTAGCAACCCAGAATTTAGCCTATAATCCTATACATTATAGTTGCTCACAGATGGGAATAATTCTTCATATTTACATAGAACTTTAAGATGTACAAATAACTATCAGCCCTATGAAGTATGTAGTGCAAAATTATATTTTACAGATAAGGCAACTGAGGCACAGTGGGTTTTAATGACTTGTCTATGGTCAGACAGTTAGTGCCAGTACCAATATGAATTCATGAATGAATAAATGAATATTTCAGAATTGAATAGTATGTTACGCATTATTCATAATTTTTCTAATATATTCTCTATTGTGTTGATATATTTAAATCATAGCATGTAACTGGCAAAAGAAGATAGGCAATTTATAAGCAAATTCCTTCTGATTATCAACTAAACTACTCTGCCAATTTAATCTAAAAAATGTCCTACTGTTATGGATTTTGCATGTAAATTATCAAGTGTTTTAAAATATTAGATGATCTCTGAGGACCCTTCCAACTCTAAAATTTTATGAGTCTGTGACTCACTACAGACTCAATAGACTGCAGTTCAAAAGAATGTCAGCATTAACCATTGCCTAACTACTTCATTTCTTACACAGATGACAATAATTTTGAACTACATGTGGTATGTTTGGAGTCTTACTCATCTTTGTGGCTATATATGCACATATTCATTTGTGTATGCATGTATGCATAGGTGAATATATGCATACTTAATACTAAATAGACACTACTGGTTTATCTCCAGAAAGTAGACTGAATTCTTTAGTTACAGCAACCAAAGGAGTAAAGAAAGGAGGGAAGGAAAAGAAAGAGAGAAAGAGAAATAAAGGAAAGAGAGAGAGACCAAGAGGAAAGAGAGAGAGAGAGAGAGAGAGAGAGAGAGAGAGAGAGAGAGAGAGAGAGAGAGAAACGGAGACAGAGACAGAGAGAGATAGGGAGGCTGTACTTCCCTGGGCATGTGATCTATTTCTTTGGGAGGAATCTTTTATTCTTTCTCTGCATCTCTTTCTGTCCCTTTTTCTATCTATCTATCTATCTATCTATCTATCTATCTATCTATCTATCTATCTATCTACCTGTATACCTTTATCCTAAAGACAAATGTGAATCATTGAAGTTATTTAACAGATGATCAGTCCTGTGTTTTATTACAAAAATCTAAATCTATATGTACACATATAAATACGCATACACATATAACACTTGTGTATATATGTATATGTGCATGCGTGGATATATTGCCTATACACATGTGTGTACATTTATAATGCATATGCATGCACTATCTGGATAAAGAGCCTAGCATTCACGTAACAAGGCAGATGGCTTCTGCATATTCTATAGTAGTCAAACAGAATGAACAGAGTCATTTTTATTAATCCTCTTTCACCTTTTGACATTTGTTTTTACCATTAGTTTCCTTTCAGGTACTGTAATGACTATTTGGCACATAAGAAATCCAGAGCGTTTCCTATTTGACTTTATCACACAATGCTACTTTGCTCTTAGCTTCATTCTAGGCTCCTCTCCAATGACCCAATAGTTCAGTTCTCTTCTTTCCTGTCTCGTGCCTCTTTTCTGTCACACCATTAGACTAGTGAAAATGAAATGTTGCAGTTGACAGTGTATAATATTATTTGTTCAGATCACTGTTAACACTTCTATTATTATCAAAACATTTTAATCACTGCTGGCAGCTCCAAAAGCCCTGCTGACATATCAAGTAAAGTTTGATAAACAATTCTACTACATTTCTGATATTTTTCTTTCTATATGCTTTTCACCCTCCCCCAATTACTTGTAACTGAGGAACTTTATGCTAAAAAAAAATGAAAAAGATCTGGGTTTTTAAGAACCGGTCAATTCCCATTATTTATTTCCCACTTGAAACTATAATCCTCTGTTTATGACTTTACAATTGGTTGCTGGGGAGATGATTAAGATGTCACAAATATAGGATTATTGTAATTCTGGGCAGAGAAAAAAAAAACAGTAGATTTTTAAAAAATGAAACAAAGATGTCATTTTCATGTAAATATCCTAAATATTACAAAATGAGTGAAGGGGAGAAAAAGGCATAAATATGAAGCCTAATATTACTGATTATACACAGAATGTTGAAAAGTAAGAATTGTTCATATTATATTAGCTTCTTTAAGATGCACATACCATAAAACAACAGTATACTACTTATGACCCTTGAATAAGGAGATTGATTCTTGTGTCACTTATGGAAATCAATTTTCTTGTGTCTGTAACTAACGCATCATAGTCTAGCAATAAAGATAGTACTATATTGTTAGCTTTACCAAAATGGATAAATTATACATATACACAAACACACAATGTAAATGTAAATATTTATGATTATATATAAACTACATGTAAATATGTATATATATATAAATATATGTTTTGTAAATTTATAAAGATTATGTACATGTGCATGTATGTATGTGTGTATGTAATTTTTACAAATATTTCATTTAATCCTCCCAACAGCCCTGTGAGGTAGATACTATTATTATTCTCATTTTTTGCTATTGAGGAATCTGAGGCTGACAGAGGTTAAGTGACTTGCCCAAGGTCAAACAGATACACTGTATCTGAGACTGGGTTTAAACTTAGACCTTCCTGTCACCAGGCTCAGTGTTCTATCCTCTGTGCCACCTAGCTGCCTCACTGAAGAGTGATCTTTACTGATGGTTGGATTTTTAAAACCATTGCACCCTGAGTAAATGATAGATCCAACTACTCCTCTGCTCCTCAAAAAGAAAAGCACTTCAGATGAGAGAGCCAATATAACTTTGAAGTTGATTTTTCCCTAAAGTTTTGTAACATCTAAGAGTAACAGACCAAGATTATTATTTCTTCGTGACCTTATTATTAATCAATTAATAAGCTTTTATTAAGTACCTACTCTGTACCAACAGGGAAAAAAAACAAAATAAGAAAATGAAATAGTTTATATCCTATTAGAAGAAACAACATAAGTTTAAAAAATACATACAAATTATATATATATATATAGTAGATATATACACACATACATATACTTATGTCTTGTAATTACAAGGTAATTTTAAGAAAGTTGAGGGAATCAGAAAGGGCTTCTTATATGAGCTTATGCTTGAGCTGAAATTGAAGAAAAATGATGATCCTACAACATGGAGAAGGAAGTACATTTTGGCCAGATTGAATCAGCCAACCTGAAATTATGTGTAATGACAAGCAAAGTGGGATTTTTTTTTTGTTTTTTCTTTTGGAGTGCTTCTCAGCACTAAGGCAATCAAGTGCCTTTGATTGAGTCTTGCCTTTATTTGAAGCAAGATTCTTTCATTGGAACAAGAGTCATTGATGACCAACTTAACTCACAAGAAAGTCTAAGTCACATGAGTTTGAGTCATATGGTTGTGATGCCCTCTGTGGTCTGACCTTGAAGAAGTGTACACATACTCTGAGGTTAGCATTTTGCTTTCGGGATCACTCACTGGAAGAGTGTTCATGTGATTTGGCCAGATGAAACTCTGGGTTACCATTAAGGAGCCCCCCAGTTTTGAAAACCCAGATGTTGGTGCTTCTTTCTCTGGTAACTGTGTAAGTATTGCTATGGACAGACAATTAGAAGCCCTGTCTGCTTATTTGTGTTATTTGTTCTCTTTATATAATTTCTGCTTGTAATTTCTATATGTGTTTTCTCTAAAGTTCAGGGTGCTGACTTTTCCCCCTGAACTAAGTGAATGATATATGAATGTTTAATTAAAGTGAGATCATAAACCCCTTAAAATTGCTTTCCTTAGAAAAGCAGATCAAACAACCTGTGCTAGCCACTCTCCTGTGTGCTGGTGTTATTGGCCTTACACCTCCACAGCAGCTACTAGTAACATTGTTGTTAAAGCATGGTGACTAGAGATGGAATGTTCTGTAGGAAAGTAGAAAGTTGACTCATTTGGTGGGGGTGTAGAATGTGTGTAGAGGAATAATGTATATTGAAAAAGTATTCTGGAGTCTGATTGACTACAGTCTGATAAGTACCAAACAAAGGAATTTGTACTTTATCCTAAAGACAAACGGGAATCATGGGAGCTTATTTAGCATACAATCAGTCCTGTGTCTTATTAATTTCATTTTGGCAACTTCGGGGAAAAATGGATTTTAGAGGGAGAGATGAAAGAGAAAAAGACTAAATAATAGGGCATACCAATTGTTCAAGTGAGAGATGAAGGATCGGATGATAATGAGAATTTGAAGTAGGATGGTAGAAATGTGAGTAGAGTGGGGAAAGATGCAAGAGATGTTGAATGGGTAGATGTTGAATGGAAACCAATTGGAAATGGAGGGGTGGTGCTGGCGAAGACGTGAGAGTATAAGTTAACTATGAGATTGTAAACCTGAATGGCTGAAAGGATGGCTATGATATTTATAAAAATGGAGAAATAAGAAAGATGGAGTAGGTAGCACAGTGGATGGAATGTCATGTCTGACATCAGGAAGATCATCTTCCAGAGTTCAAAACTGGCCTCAGACACTTACTAACTATGCGACCCCAGTCAAGATACTTAGCCCTGTTTTTCTGAGTTTCCACATCTGTAAAACATATTGGAGAAGAAAATGACAAATCACTTCGGTATCTTTGCCAAGAAAACCTGAAATGGGTTCACAAACAGTTGGACATGACTGAAATGACTGAACAACAAATTATGGTTAAATTGAGATCTCAGTTTCTTTAGTAGTTCTTTATTCTTGTCACACCTCTTAAGCGTGGGTGTTTCCCAAGACTCCATCTTGGACCATCCACATTTTACTTTTCCTGTTATCTCACCTGCTGATCTCATCAGTTCCGATGAGTTCAATTAACATCTCCCTGCAGATGATTTCTTGATCTATATATATGCTTCCCTAGTCTCCCCTGAAATACACTCACATTTATGTATTTATAGATATATATATTTATTAATTTGTTCACATCTGTCTATCCATTGATCTATCTATCTATCTATTTGCTATATATCCTTTTATATACCGATATCATCAATAGTATTTTGGATACCTTAACCATTCATTTTTAATTATTTTGATCTCTCAATGGCTTTTAAGACATAGTCCTGGAGGGACTTCTTTTCCTATTAGAATTTTAGTATTACTTCATCATATACTTCTATCTAGTTGCACAAATAAATATACCTTTCTGTCATTCTCTAGAATTTTTTGTTTGTATTTCAAAGTTCCTATACAGCTCTTGTAATTTCATCAGAAACACTTATGTAACTGTCAATTTGCCTATAAGGCTAGTACTGGTGAAAGGCCCCCAATGCAATTTCTGTTTTAGAAGAGGCTAGGGAGCTACCTCCAGGGGAATTATGACAAAATATAAAGGGTTTGCCTTGGAGAGACTTTGGAGCATGCAGACATTATAAATCTGGTTATGGTTTGCTAACCACGTGTTGATTAGGAGGTTCTTCATTAGCTGTTGCTGTAAAACTGAAACTGGGTACAAGTTGTAGTCAGGATGGAGTGTGGAATTCAAAAGTCCTAAACAGGCCTTGGCATTTTCTCTATATTTGATTTCAATTTGGTCATGACTTCTTTTTGTCTGATTGCATCCAGTGTGAGACAACACTGAAATAAAGAGACCTTAGGCCCTTTCCCTCAAAGGCTCTGTGATTATTGACCTAGTTTCCTTTCTTCAGCCAGCATTTGTTATTTCATTTTAGGTGAAGGAGATGAATCTGTGGGCTACAACATAAAGGTCAGGAGAGTGAGATACCTAAGCATCTGGGATTCAAATCCATGTGAAGTTTTACAATTAATCAAGCAATCAACAATGCCTCAAGAATCCAGCAGAGAATTTCTGGATCCAACCTGGCTGTAGTTTAGTTTAAAAGTATACTCATCTTGGCATAATGCTTCATTTGAATATGAACTTTGTGGGATCAGTGCTGTGTGGACACTGCTAAGTAGAAGGCCACTCTCTCTAGAGACTGAGGTAGTAAAGAGGAGGGTGTGAGACAAAGCTGTTCAGAGAAAAAAAGCATGTGTGTGTACATATACGTACATATGTACTGTACACACATGCATGTACACATGTGTACATGCACATATATGCATGTATATATGTAAATATCACTTGGCAAAATCTGATGTCGATTTGCTAAATGAAATTGTGTTGCTTGTCACTGGTGAGTAATAATACAGGAAATATACCTAGAATGGGGTCCTGAGCCAAAAACATTTTCTTAATCTTTCAGCCATGTCTATCCCTAGAACCCTGAGGGGAAGATATAGCTACCCTGATTCTTGGCTAGTGAACACAGACAACACTTTCTACACACAAAAGCCCTCTATTAAATTAATGGTGATTTTTTTTTACCACCTATGCTTTGCATGGTAAATGATGCCTCTCTCCTCCACTCCCCCCTCCTTCCTTCCCTCCCTCTCTCTCTCCCTGACTCCCTTCCTTCCTTCCTTCCTTCATTCATTCTTTCCTTCCTTCCTTCCTCCCTTCTTTCCTCCCTTCCTTCCTTCCTTCCCTCCTTCCTTCCTTCCTTCCTTCCTTCTTTCTTTCCTTCCTTCCTTCCTCCCTCCCTCCTTCCTCCCTTCTTCCTCCCTTCCTTCCTCCCTTCTTTCCTCCCTTCCTTCCTTCCTACCTTCCTTCTTTCCTTCCTTCCTACCTTCCTTCTTTCCTTCCTTCCTACCTTCCTTCTTTCCTTCCTTCTTTCCTTCCTTCTTTCCTTCCTTCCTTCCTTCTTTCCTTCCTTCCTTCCTTCCTTCCTTCCTTCCTTCCTTCCTTCCTTCCTTCCTCCTTCCTTTTTCTTTCTCTTTTTCTTCCCTCTTTTCTGTCTCTCTCTTTCTTCCTTTTTTCTTGCAATCATGAAAATGAAAAACAAACATTGAAAGACTGAATGACATTTGGCATTGAGTTTTCTTTGTGACCTTGGGGCAGATAGAACAGAAGGCAAATCTCCTAACTCCTAATACAGGGTTCTTTCTCCTGAATCATTTTCCTACTAGTTTGGCTTCTCAGATTCCATCCATATGGTCTAGACTTTTTTGTAAGTTGAATTTAGAATCTGTATGTCTATTAAATTTCCTTGGAAGCCAAAGCATTTAGTGCCTATTAAAATTCCCTCCCATTTCAAATGATCTAATTTCACGTTAAAAGTAGAAGAGAATTTTATTTGGTGGTCTCGAGATGAGGCACATCTAATTTTTAATTATTAGGTTTTGAGTGCTATAAGAAAGAAATATCAAAGGGTATTCTCTGTGTGTTGTACTCTAATTTATTAAAGAGGGATTTGATTACTGAGGTTCCTTAGAGAGTCTAGGCCACATTTAGCATTTCTCCATAGAAATAAAAATTTTATAGAGATGTGCAATCTCACCAGTCTTATTAAAGACCAGAATGAAATCATGACTTTGCATCATCCTTATTTACAAGATGGGGAAAGATAATAATGGTGAGTGTTTTTGTTAGTTCAGGATGAAGAGTTCATGGCTGTTGGCACTTTAATCATTGAAACTCTCCATTATTACCAGACCACCTGTGCACCCAATTATTCTTGTTGTCATCTCCTACCTAAAGCAAGGGGCAAAAAGAAAACTATAGTTATCAAGTAATTCAATACAGTGTTTAAGTTGGAGACAGTGGAGGATTATTACAACAATTTTGGCAGATACATTTCAACATCTTCATAGTTCAACAGATGCAACACCCTTAATTCTATTCAACGAGGCAACAAAGCAAGGCAGCAAACTTTTTATTAATTTATTATGTATATTTTGCTAATCTCTGAGTATGCACATGCAAGCAAAAAGAAATATAATTCCTACCTTCAAGAATCTCACATTTTAATAGGACAAGATAACATATAAAAAGGGAGATAGATGGGGGGAGGTACCCACATAAGAGCGTAATGTCAGCGTTTAGAAGGTTAGAAGCAGAGCTAAGAGAGGGATGAACATCAGTTTGCCTGGGCCCCAACCAAAAATTAAAACACTGGGAAATGCTTCTCAATGTGAGAAGAGGGCTGTCAAAGAATAATATTCCAAAGTAAGAAGGTCATAGGTGATAAGTGATATTCCAACTTTTAGAAGCACCAGTTATTGAAGAATATTCCAAGGTAAAAAGCAGCAAAGTTGTGGGGGGAAAGTTCAAAAAGTCAGAAGCAAGCTGAAGGAGGGGGAGGGACTGAGAATGAAAAATGGCAGATTTGGGGTCTTTCCCAAAATGGTGGCCTTGGGAAGAAATCGCTATTAGGAGAAGACACTCAGATGTTCCAAGATGAAAGGACTGAAGTGACAGGTATATGTATGTGTGTATGTGTATATATATATATATATATACATATAAATATTATATATATTTATATGCATATGTATATATATATGATATGTATATGTGTATATATATACATATACATGTATATGTATATATATAGGTATATTTATGTGGAAATCTATGCCTTCTCTTTTTTTTTTTCTTTCTGGGATACTTAGCTAAACTAACCCCTTCCCCTTTAATGCCATAGACTTTTTTTCTGAGAAAATAAAATTTTAAATAAAATAATATTTCTGGGGGCAATTAGCTGTATAAAAATAATATAACAGGTGTTATAATGTATCCTGCCAACACTGCATTAAGACTTAGAACTTTTATATTTAGGGGTTGGTTTTAATGAAGGAATAGAGAAAAACAATACATTTTGGAAATTATACAATTTCAATAATTCCAAGCAACCTGAAACAAAATCCCCTATTTTTAGGAGGGAATTGTTCTAGTGATAATATATGGCTACAAATTAGAAAACACTGCAATCTCTTAGGAATCAACAGTGTAGCTGGTAATGGAGACATGTTTGGTAGATATGCATAGGCTATACTATACTACCAAACCACATATGAGATGCAGTGTTTTGTTCCAAGATGTTGTGTTTTGTTCCAAATGCCAGACTTTAGGGATAAAATTGAAATGTTTGAGTATAAAATGCAAAGGAGGGCAACCAGTATAGTAAAGGTTCTTGAGTTGATTCCATATGAGTTATGTTGAAGTAACTGATGTTAAACATGGAAAAAAGACTTGGGAGAAACAGGGAAGGACTGAGCACTTTGGGTTCAATTAGAACTAAGAATAATGGATGAAAATTGGAAAGATTCAAGTTTAAATTTAATGTGATAAAATTAATGTTCGTAATTAGAATTCTTCAAAAGTGTGATGATATGACTTGGGAGGAAGTAGGCTCCTCCTCTTTGGAGATATTGAAGCAAAGATGGCTTAATCCATTCTTGAGTTTTTTTTTTTCACATATGTTATTAGTCTAGAAATCTACCAAGGTCCTATCCAACTCTGAAATTCTATGATTCTGATTGTGTAAATATGATATTGAGCATCTAAATAAATTTTCATAGTACATTTTTGTAATGAATATACGTAGCTGGTTTTATGTGCCTCTGCTGAATATTGTTTTATTTCTTCTGGACTTTTGATTTCATTAGAGTGAAGAGCTTTCTGTAAGCATGCAAAAGAAAATTACTCTGCAATTTGTCTTAGAGGGTACCTGAGGACACTGAGAAGTTCAGTGACTTCCTGGAGATGACTCACCTTCTATGTGTCAGAGGTAATGCTTGAGCTCCTGTCTTTCTAATGGGGACATCAGCTCCTGATCCACTAACTCAGGCTATCTCTAGCCTTATCTAAAATATCTGGCAAAACTCCACATCTCAAGGGGTGGCTAGATGACCCAGCGGATAGAGTCCTGAGCTTGGAAAAAAAGACCTGAGTTCAAATCTGACCTCAGACACTATCTAACTGTGTTACCCTGGGCAAAACACTCCTCTGTCTTTGCTGAGAAAACCCCTTTTGGAGTCACAAAAAGGCAGACAAAAGTGAACAACAAAAAAGAATGAAAAAATAAGTTTAAAGTAGAATTTGATAAGTGGTTTCAAAAATATTATGCTAATTTGTATTTTTAAAAATGATTTCCCTTCTCCAGATTATAAACATTCTATTGACTTCTATATATAATTCCTAATCTGCCTACCTCTGAAAATTTAAGGAATATAAATATATAAATGAGCCCTAATAATCCTGATCAGATATCAGGGCAATTTTCTCCAAGTTTGCACAAAGCTCATTTTGAAGTCTATCTGACATATCTCAGTATCTTGCTTAATTCCTTTTATTGTATTATATATTAGAATTATTTGCAATATTAAATTATATGATACAGCTAATATTTCTATGGTAATTTGCAGTTTCTAAGATGTTACACATATAACTTTATTTGATCCTCATAACCATTTAAGGATGGTGCTAAAATTACCTCTATTTTTTAATCAGTGAAGAAAGAGAAGACTGACCAATGAGGGCTCAATTCTGCAAGCATTTGCAAGGGGGTGAGTCTTCTTCTCCAAGCATGAAATAAGGTGTATTGGAGGGACCCTGAGATATTCACAGCATACACAGATATCACATGACCATTTCATGTTCAATTACAGAAGGGTAAAGAAAAGCCTTTTCATTGATTCCTAAGTTGGAAATCAGCATACAAAAAACATTAATGGGTCAATTTATTCTCTCTCTTCCTTCATGGTGAGCAAGGGAAGAACTGCTGTAGGCCTCCTGGTAGGGGAGGGGGCTCAAGTTCTCCTCATGAAGTTGCCAGGTGGCTTGGAACATTTGGCACATATATGTTCTGTGTTTCTTATGTCTTAGAGGCTAAGAATTGGAACAACTTTATAGCTTCTTAAAGCTAGAGGGCTCAAAGAGTTTGCCAGTATTCATAACAGCTATTACAGCATTGAGGAGAAATCTGTTTGACCCAGCCATACTGTGGATTGACTCAGCATCTGAGGCACTGTGTCTTGCAAGCAAAGAATCAATTTGTCCTTTGGCTATTATATCTCACCTTTTATCACTTGCATTAAGTTTAAACCCACTTTTTGGGGTACTAAAATGGTAGAGAGGAGAATGTAAAGGGTTATACTTGTACTTCTGTTCTTACCATAACTTTTTAGTCACTGTCCTTTTTGTAAAAGCTGATTGGTGTTAGTGCAGTATCAAGATAATTGAAGAGATCTCAGTGGTTCAAATTATATTGAGGGCAGTAATCACTGAAGAATGATGTTGGAGAAAACATATACAAATAGGAGCTCAAGACAATAACATCAGAAAGAATCCCAATGCCCTTCAGGGCCATTCTTTCCATTCTCTCTTAAATGGAGAGAAATAGCTTCCTCTGAAGAACAGAATTTCCAATGGGAGAAGTAGCTGAATTAAGAACTCCTCAGAGATTTTATAGGCTGCATAGCTAACATTTATGTGGTATTGTAAGGTTTGCAAAGAAATTATGTGTGTCTGTGCAAATATACATACACACATATTATCTATGTAATAATCTTATGAATGAGGTGCAATTATTAGCTCCACTTTGAAGATAAAGACATTGAAAAACAGATTTGTTAAATAATTTATCCAGAGTGTCATAGATAAAAAGAGTGCAAGGTACGATTTAAACTGAGACCATCATGATTCCAAGTCTAGAATTTTATCCACTTCATCACATATTAAGCATTTTAAAGTTTCTATTATCTGGAGAGCACTGAACTCTGAAATAGTTTCGATGGAACTTGATCTTTTCCCAGAAAGAACTTTCAATCTAGGAAAAAAAAGAAAAACGGTGTAGTTAGCTTATCTATCAAATACACTATTACTTGAAAAGTTCTTTAAAGAGGTATAAAACTAGAGCATTGGATGGAGCCCTAGATCTGGAGTCAGTAAACCCTAAATTTAAATCTGGTTTCCAACACTTACTAGCTGTGGGAACCTGTGCTAGTCATTTTGCCTCAAAGGGACTTGGTTTCTGTATCTGTAAAACAAACATAATAATAGTATGTCCTTTCAGGGTTATTTCCAGGATAAAATAATATTTGTAAAGTGTTTTCCAAACCTTAGCATGCTATAGAAATACTAACTACCATTATTTCAATAGGTCTGAATGGGATGATAATAACTATCCAGCAGTATGATGGAAGGCTTGCTAGAAGAGGAAATATTTTGGAAGGCTATTCTATTCCATTTCATTTCTCCAGTTATGGTGCTATTGGAAGAGCAGCAAATTTAGTGCAAGAAGGACTGACTGAATTATATTGCTAATCAAGGGATGGTCATTTAACTTCCTTGTGCCTCAGTTTCTGCATATACAAAATGGAGATAACAGTCCCTACTTTGCAGAGCTGCAGAAAGGAAATCACCCTGTACATCTTTTTATAAATCCATATAACATACCCTTACCATCTGTGAACAAGCTGAGAGTTATAATGGAAGTCTCACCTCAAGGTCTCAAAGATTCCTATTAGTTTTGAGAGGTATGCAAACATGTTTCTACATATTAGCAGATCTAAAGAAGGTCCATCCCACATTTTGAGGCTATCCTGGACAGTTTTGTGGGCAGAATGCAAAATGTGAGTTACCCGTCTGATACATCTTATTTTGCCTATGTATATTTTCTACTTCTTTTTCCACTCATACATTTCCCTAGACATTACCACAGAATTTAGTGTACCAAATTAACATTGATGAGTTTCAATTAAACTATAACACGAAACAGTTGTCCGTTTTATTGTTGACCGCTTCTTACATTAAATAGTTATATGATTGTGGGCAACTTTCAGCAACTTCTCTGAGCCACAGTCTCTTCTCCACAAAAGGTGGATAATTATGCCTGTGGCTTTGACACGGTTGTTGTGAAGATCAGAGCCAATGTATGGAAAGTGATTTTCAAATATTGATTCAAAATAGCATAAAGCTACTAATTGCCATTAGGACCAAATGATCTGACATATGTATGGTGCTTTGAAATATTAGTTTTATAGAAATGCTAGTTATTATTGCTGTTATTTTTAGTGGTAGTATTAGTATTACAGATAAGCACAAATCAAGATGCAATTGAGAATGTCCTACAAATGGCTTCCATTGGGAGTAGGTCAGAAAATTCCAAGTTCTCAAGATTTTCCCCCACAAAGAGTGGGTGGAGACAAAGAAGAATAGGGGTACAACTAGGATCTTCCTGGGACAATTTGAGAAGATCTGAAGAAAAATCCCAGTACTAGTTTTGGTCTCTGTGAGGAGTAAACACCTTCAGACTAGGTTCTGTTTTAACAACAGGCCAGCAAGCCCCTTAAACAACTAGCAGCAAGCCCCAGGGGTAGTTGGTTCGAGAGGCTGCCTCAGCCCCAGCCACTGGAACTTTGCACCCCCGGATAGTGAGGGGAGTTGTGCGTTTGAGCCCAGGAAAATTGTGGGAACCTCTGCTGATGAGGAACGCCAGACCCAGCTGTGCTGCGAGGAGCAGTGTGGGCGAGGGGCAGCTAGGTGGTGCAGTGAGTAGAGCACTGGCCCTGGAGTCAGGAGGACCTGGGTTCAAATATGACTTCAGACACTTGGCACACTGGCTTACTTAACCCCACGTGCCCCGCCTTCCCTCCTCCAAAAACAAAACAAAAAAAATGACTTTCAGACTGAAATGCAGTATCTTCAATAACACTGGAGGTTGGAATGCTTCCCATTGGAATGCTAATCAGATAATATTAAACTCTTATCCTGGGCTGGTTACATACACTTATCTAAGGCTAACTTTCCTCATTTGAAATAAAACAGTGTTGGACAAGATAGCTGTAAAAATGGCTGGCACATAATTTTTAATATTTTCCAATTCTCTTAATAATGTGATCATCACTAGCATTTATATAGCTACAAGATCCAATTTGATCCTCAGAACAATCCTAGGAGGTAGGTACTATTATTATCTCTATTTTACAGATGAAGTAACAGAGACTGACAGGGTTTAAGTGACTTTCCCAAGGCGACCACACCTTGCTGATTCTGAATCTTGCACACTGCACTACCTAGCTGCCTATAAGATCCCTTCTAGCACATGATGCTATGACTTTTTATACATTCCTTTCAGGGATACACAACCCCGGAACACATGAATAGCCATGTCTGTGTGCTTGTGGTCAAATGAATACCTTTGAGACTACCACTCTATCACCATCTTCTTAGGGAATATTAGTTTTCCATGGAAGCTAGACTCTGCATTTAGCAACTTTCCAGCCAGGAGTTGACTGTACATGTTACAACTCCCAAAAGGAACACAAAGTCCTTGAGGGCAGAAACTTTCATTTTTTTTTTGTTTTGTTTTTTAGCCTTCACCATGCATAGTGCCTTATGCATAGAAAGTGTTTGTTGAATTTAATTTATCATTGGATACAGAATAAGAGGTTTTATATATCTATTCAGAAGATGTGGCTTTAGTGAGAATCTTTTGGTTGTGTAATGCTGGTTACATTCCATTTCATATTCCAATTTATTTAACCATCCCATAATCCTCTAAGCTACTCGAGGTAGAAGAAAATGTTTTTTCAGTGTTTCTAGTTTGTTTTAACATTGTGACTCTTGAGTATATTTGTGACCTCAAGGAACATGGAATTTAAGATCATTTACTATAAAAGTAGAAGAAAAAAGTTTTAAAATGATATTTAAAAGCTCAATGGAATTATTGGACCTCAACTAGCTTTCATTGTATGACATTTTGATAAGGTCATTGTAAATGAGTCAGAAACTTGGATTATATTTCCTTTAAAAATACACATGGCTTCACAACAGATTTGGTCCAAATTCATTTTGACTTTTGCTGAATCCCAAGTGTTTCAGTTAGAAAAAAATATATAAATTTGCTAACCTCACAATCTACATGAGTTCACCTGTCTCTTCCAGTAATTTCTTCCATTGAGACTAGACCCTTGGCATGGCTATAATAACATGTAGCCTAATAGCAGGCAGCCTTATACAGAATACCATGACAAGAGAGGAAGTCTAATAAAAGCATGGGAACATTTTTGTCTTTCTTTAAACAAGGAGAGCTCTAAGGGAGTGATATTGTTCCAGAGTACTGATTCAAATCTGTTCTGCATTTGAACTCTGTGATTATGAAATTTCAATTAAATCTAAAAAAAGCAAAGCTAACACACACAAGAGAATGCCAAAGAAAAACGGGATGTTCTTTTTGATTGGGAAATAATTATCGAAGTTCAGTGGCAGGGCCCAGGTAGCTGTGGTTTATATTCATTTTATTTCATTAAAAAACAGTAGAATTAAGGTAAATTTTCCTCAAGCAGCAAAGCTGCCATTCAAAAGGGTGATTTTTGGGGGTTGCAAATCCCTTCAGTTATTGCTGCAGTCCATTTCAAAAAAAATAAATTTGAAGCCTGAGGTGAAAGTACAAATTAAGACAGATTTTCCCCTTTATGCAATGAACCTAGCAAGGCCTTCAGCATACTGAAGCCAACTACAGTACCTGCAGGGTGCTCAATCACCATGAAAGTCCTCTATTATCTCATTCTTTACAAGAATGAAATGTGAATATCGTTTTCTTCCTCAAAAACATTACACTGATTGGATTGTGTCTGGTAGCAAAAGAATGAGTTTTTCCATGCAATTATTTGCTACTGATTGAAAAATGCGTAGTTTTCCTTTCAGGTGAAGATGGAAGGGATGCAAGAGTTTTCATATTGAAATGGGGTGGGAGAAAGCATTGGTAATGACCTTCTGAGACCTTCAGATAGAGGTTGATATAAAGGAAGGGGGGGGTCAACTTTGAATAGGAGCTGAAAAATCTTGTTTGACTTTGATGCTTTTCAAAAAACATGTCAGCAACTTTTATGACTAGTTAGGAATGCGTCTGCTAAAGGAAATTATATGATTAGAATTTCCACGACAAATAAGTTAGTGCATTTGACCACATTTATGAAACATGCAAAATATTCCAGGGGGTTGCAAGACCACTGAGAAGAAAATTTATGCAGCAGTATAAGTGTACAGCACTAGGCATTATGTGGAAGTGAAACTGAAATAAGACGTTGTCTGTCTCCTGAAGGGTTATAACTGGCAACGAACCTCATTGTTTTGGTAAGAAGGGCTTGGCTATTTTTTCCCCTCCTTGGCAATTTTCAAGAGATCAACAGCATTTAAAAATCATACTATAGACACCCTCAGTGTGACAGAAACAATTAATGTTCTAGATCTATATAGACAAATTATATAGCTATAAAGACAAATAAATCATGGCTTGCTTAGAATCAACCTCAATGGACTAGTCCAACAACCTCTTTTTAATATTGAAGAAACTGAGGCCCAAATAGTTTTAAGGATTTGCCTGGAGGAGGAGCAAAGGAAATAAGTAGTAGAGACAGAATTCAAACCCAGGACTTCTGATTCCAACTTCAGCACTTTTCCATATATGACAATGGTTCTATTTTAGAAGAATGTTGCAGATTTTGGAAAATACATCTGCAGTGAAAATGCATATGTCGGTAAATATAGTCATTGCATATGGATTCGTTTGTATTCATAACAAATATATGTGAATAAATTATGTACTTTATATAGAGAAACATAATTGCAAATAATGAAAGATAATAATGGAAGTCCATTCTCTCCTTGGTCATTCAGTAAGTCAACAAGCATTCATTAAGTACCTATTATGTGCTAAGCACCCTTGATTAGCCCTGGGCATACAAAGAAAATCTTTGTATTCAGGAGCTCATAATCTAATGGAATGTTCTACAATTTAGTAGCACATGCACATAATTTACAAATAAATGAATTTACACATAATGAGTGTAAATGCTCAGTTTTTATTTATTTATTTATTTTTTACTAATAAGCATGTACGATCCAAAGTGCTTGGAGGCGACTTGAGGAGTTGATAGAGATGTGACCTTGTAATCAAGAAGACAGGTTCAGTTCTTGCCTCTCATATATATTGATTGTGTGATCCTGGGCATATGAATTAATCTTTTTGTATGCTAGGCAAATCTCTAGACTGAAAATTCTTTAAGTGCCATTCTCCACTGGTAGAAGACATTCTTCACTGAGAATTCCCTATTCCAAAGACATCAGAAGTCCATTTTTTAAAAGGTTTACTACTATTGAGCTTTTTGTCAGTGTTACTAGATTAGGGAAATAACAAACCTGGTTTACACAGAATTCAGGAAAATATAATATGGATATTAGAAAACGCTCAAGATTGATGATTCTATTCTGAGCAAGCCTCTGTATCTCTTGGCCTATGTTTAACCTACTGTTTAATGAAGCAAACCCTACATCTTACCTAGGTCAATCCTTGGTAGGCATTTTGAGAAGTTCATGAACTATTTCAGATAATTTTCGGTGGCCAATAATTTTTTTTCTAATATCCAGAGGGAGTTAATGGTCCAATTCTTAAAATATTATCATGATAAAAATCTCTTGGGTCTCTAATAATCTGTCTGTTTCTTTAAACACATTCTATTTGTTGAATATTTCCAGGCTGAAAATATCTCATGTTTATTCACTCAAAATTAGGGGCTGATGTCTGAAACTATATTTGTGAAAACATGTAAGTTTAAAGTACTGGCAAGATAAATGGCCTGGGTTGTTTGACAAACACAATCAAAAAATATTAAAAGCAGAATCTTTGTTCTCTCTCTCTCTGTCTCTCTCTCTCTCTCTCTCCCTCTTTCTCTCTCTCCCTTCCTCAAAAATAAAGGTTGTAATGTGTGCTTTCATAGTTAAGAAAGAGACCCTTGTAGAATTTGTGGTGTTTTTAACCTCCTGTTTTTAGTTTCTATCTGAAATAAACAATTATATGCGCACTACACTTTGTTACATTTTCAGTTACTGAGTCATTGCTCCAGACTTGAGTGATGTCAACACCACAATTCCCATCAGTTGAGATATGCTTTTTCATTATACCATGAACACTTTGTAAAGCACAAAAGCTTTCACAAGTAGACAGTCCAAGTCAGGTCATATGAGAATGTTTAAGAAATATAACAAAGCTGAATACGTCTTACCTTTCTGTTGTTGTTACTTGACTGTATTCAAGGTATGAATTATGAAATATGTGCAAGTAGCCTTAATCATAATGAGACTGCCAAAATGGGACTTAGTTCAGTAGTGATAATTACCTTCCAATATATTTTTAGTGTTCCTGAAAAATTTTAAACTTCTTTAAATTTTACAAGAAAATGGGCAACTATGCCAGTAGTAAAACTAAGAGTTCAAATTTTAATTTCCCGGAAAAGCATAGAAATCAAAGTGAAACCTTCAGGACTATGTCAACATTTTTTTAAAAATGCTTTGGTGATTTTTTTTTTTTTTGCAAAAATAAAGTGAGCTATTAAATCTTATAAATGGCTTTCATGATCTGATAAAAAATGAATGAATGGTTTCATTTCATTGTTATCATCATCATTATGATTGTTGTTTCATTTTGTTTCATTTATACAATCTTTACCAACACTGATGCTTTTATTATCACTATGGCACAAAAAAGGAGTGGGCAGATAGCAATGATTTTGTCTGTACATCAACTTCTTCTTATTTGACATCTGAGCAATATATAAATTTCCAGTCTGAACTTGTAGAGTGCCTTGTTCATTATAGGTACTCAATAAAAGTTTGTTGGATTGAATTGGACATATTGACTTTGAATTTATTTGGAAGACATTGCATATTCTTATACTGTTCATCATGGTGGAAGAAAGAGTATTGCCACAAACTAGGCTTGTTTTTTTTTACAACTTGAAGAAGGCAACAATGGAGAATTCAAAAAGCCCTATCATCATAGTTTCCCCTAGTATTCCTCTCCTCTTTCAGATTACGATCCTCTGTGATAAATTAAAAGAAAAAATGTATAAGAAAAGGGAAAAAATTACATAATTGATTAGCAAATTGAATATCTGAAAATATGTACAATGTGCAATACTTTTGGACTTCATATGTAAGCAAAAGGGAGGGGTTTGAGTACTTTGTCTTATTTACTCTTTAAAGATCTGCTTCCCCTCTCCCTTTTCTACTTGATTTCTTTCTTTGTTTCTTTTATTTTTCCTTTATAACATTATTGTTAAAATTTTGAATTCCAAATTCTTTCCCTCCATCCTGCCCCTCCCCTCCCCTTTGAGAAGGTAAGAAATATGACATCAATTATATATGTGAAATAATGCAAAGTATATTCTTTAATAATATTACTCTATAGTTCTATATTTTATCCTTCCCTGGTATTGAGATTATATTTGTCTTACAAAAGGATTCTGATAAAGTGCTTTATTTTTAAATTTTTGAGAATAATGTGTGTGGTACTATTTGTTTCACATAAGTTTCATAGAATTCTTCTGTATATTCATCAGGAATAGGGAGTGCTTTTTTCTGTTTCAGTTATACCCATTAGAAGTTCACTTACAGCTGGTTTTATTTCATTTTCTGAGCTTGTATTACTTAAGTCTTCTATCTGACCTTCTGTTAGTTTGGGTATTTTATATTTTCGAAGATATTCTTCCATTTGTTTATGTTCTCAGTTTGGTCTGCATATAATCATGTCTAATAGTTTCTGATTATTCTTCTTTTTTTGTTTTGTTTTGATTTCACCTTACTCATTGTCTATTTTCTTAATTTGTGTTTTTCTACCCCCTTTATAATTCAATCGACTAAAGATTTTTCAATTTTATTGGTTTTCTCATTGAATTACTTTTTAGTTTTATTTCTCTTTTCTGTAGGTATTGTTGTTTTGTCACTTTTCAGCTGTGTGCAATACTTTGTGACTCCATGTGGGGTTTGGTTTTCAAAGATACTGGAGTGGTTTGTCATTTCCTTCTCTCTGCATAGTTATGTGTTTGTTTAGTTATTCATATGCAAATTTTTGATAGTTCCTCTTTTGCGCTTATTTTTTTGACTTTATATTTTGACATGAACATTCAGTTCATTAATTTTCCATTTTTTGAATGTATCAATACGCATATGTAAGAATCTGATTTTTTCCCTCTGGGAGCCACTTTAGCTGCATCCCAGGAATTTTATTATGTTGTCTCAACATTATTACTTTCCCATAATTATTAACTGTTGCTTTGTTCTTTGACCCACTTATTGTTTAGAATTTCACTGTTAAGTCTCCATCTGATTCTGTATCTTTTGTTTGTCATTCCTGAACTGATTACTATTTTATTGTGTTTTGATCTAAAAAAAGATGTTTATTATATCTACCTCTTTTATTTATTTGTAATATCTCTGTGCTTTAATACATGGTCGATTCATGTAAAAGTCCCATATGATGCTGAGAAATATGAGTATTCTTTTGTAGTCCCTCTATAAGTCTTTTGGCTCTAGTTTCTATAGAAATTTGTTAAATTCTCTAATTTCCTTTTTTGTTTACCTTTCTTTTAGACTTAGTCAAAACTGACAAAAGGTCATTGAAATTTCCTGTCACCACAGCATTATTGTCTATTTCTTCTTGTAGATCAATTATTTTTTTCTTTATGAATTTAAACACTAAATCATTTGCTGATAACCTCATTGTGACTTCTACTTTTCAGATTTGACTTAATCAGCAGAAATTTTTTTCTTTTCTCCTCACTGTAATATTTTCTGTTAATTTTAGGTGTGTTCCTTATAAGCAACAGATAGTAAAGTTTTGTTACCTTATCTAATCCATAGCTTTTCAAAAATTTTTGATTGTTCCATTCTTTATTTAAAGTTATGAGTTAAGTTTATATTTTCTTCCATTTGTCTCTACAACTACTTTTGCCGAGTTCTGTTTCTTCCTTCAATGACTAATAATACAGTACTATATTCCTTCAGTTATTTAAGCTTAATTTTTTTTTTCTTAAGATAGCCCAATTCCCACTAGCTTCTTTCCCCTTGCCCTCAATACCTTCCTTGTCTGTTTGTTACCCTTTTCCTTGGTTTTGGAGTTTCACCTACTAATTTCTTTTTCTTGCTTGCTTTAACTTAGTTATTTTTTTCTTCCTTGTTTTTCCCTTTCAGTTAAGTAGTTAAGAATCCCCCTGTTTCCTTCACTTCAAGTTGTTCTTTTTTTAATTTTAAAATTTTCATTTTGTGTCTATTTCTAGCAAGGATTTTTCCCACATTCCCTTCATTATTTATCATTCTTCTAATTTTTGGATTTTATTGTTTTATTAATTACTCTTAGACTTATTGAGTCCTTTATTTTCTGTATTCCTAATGAAATTGAAAAATTTAACGTACCTATTTTGGATTTTGTTTTCAGAAAAGTTACTATTATTGTTATAGGATAGGTAAAAGGCTTTTATAGAGTTGGTCAATTTTGTTTTTTCATTGTCTGGGCTCTTGGTTGTTTAGGCTATGGAGACTGATGAAATTTCTTGATCTCTGGAGCACAATTCCTATGGTGGATATGTTTGAGATATCAAAAGAATAGGAGAAAATATCTAACCTGCATTATAGTAGATCATGTGACCTGGAAGTTTTGAGCTTTATCATCTGATCTATAAGATTAAGATAATGGTACTTGTGGCATATATGCTACTGCATTGCTCTGATGAAAAATGTGTTGTGCTTCACCAAGTCCCAAGATCAAGTTTCAATTGTTAGATAAAGATATTAACAATTTCTGGTATAATTTGTTTGATCAATGTAGCATTTAGTTTTTCTAGGGTACAAGTACTGATATAATTTTCCATTGTTTTGTTATAGGATTTTACTATTTCTCTCAAAATAATTCTTCCATAGCAATATTTGGAGCCTGTACCTTGAAATTCTCACATATCTCTTATAGTTCTTGCCACATATATTCATGATTATGCCACATAACTTTTATGAATCACTGTATTTTGGCATACTTAGCCAAGTGATTGGATTCATGCTAAGAATCTTTAAATGGGCTCATTGAAATTCCATTCAAAATATTCCATCTTCTCAAATTCATTTGAGACCAACATTATCTTCCCATCCATTTCATTATTAGGTAACCCTTCTGAAGATTGCATTAAATGAAGCTTTTTCAATGTCTTCAAGTTCTTCTGGTTATTTCATCTAATCTGAGTTTTAGAATGAAGTTATTGTTCATGATTGCTTTGTAATGATTTGTAATATATTGTTGCTTGATATGGAGCTGAGGATATTTTTGACAAAAAACAATATGAAACCATTTCCTATAGTTCTTATGATCTCTTTTCATATTTATTTATTTATTACTATTTTCATTACTATCTATAATCCATTTTATAGGCACTTCTGGCTTAATCTATTTTAATTTTCAACGTACATCCTTGTCATAATACCATATCTTGAAGGGGCACTATTCAATGTTATCTTTTGTGTAAAAATTATCTTAATGATAATTTTGAGTCAGGCTAGCTTACATTGCTATAGTACCCTGTCCATTATTTATATTCCTAAGAGCAATTAGATCATGCCAGCTGGAGACCTGAACAAGTCAATGGCATTAAAATTACCCAGTTGGTCAATATATCAGAGTTCCTGTTGGGCCATCATGGGTACTGTAAAGGTTATAAATGTATCATTCTGGTTAGCACTCTTCAACTTTGCTACTGTCTATCTCATGATAATGGAGTGGCTAGGTGGTACAGTGGATAGAGTGCTCAGCCTGGAGTATGGAAGACTCCTCGACCTGAGTTGAAATCCAGCCCCAGATACTTTCTAGCTATATGACTCTGGGGAAATATTTAACTCTTTTTGCCTCAGTTTTCACAACTGAGCTATAGAAGGAAATGAGAAACCACTCCAGCATCTTTGTGAAGAAAATGCCAGATAGGTTCATTGAGAATTGGATACAACTGAAATGACTCAACAACACCTTATGATAGGGATTACACAGAGGGCTTTGGGGAGAACCTGTGTGGATGGGGGTTGCATTGTTATGTAATTATTATTCAATTTTATTCTAGTCTAAATTATATTGTTTTATATAAATATAACACAATAAATCATTGTAATATTAATTAAGTTGGGACTGTTTTACTGTTTTAGAGTGCCAAATCGATTGTCTTACATTGAGCCTTACTAGGTGCAAAGCCCCAGGCCCGAACCCCTCTTTGCTATGTGATAAGCTGATGTGGGCATGAAGCCCCCAGGGCCCTAAGGGGAGTTGCTAAGACCAGAGCCTATGTGCCTAAGTTCTGGTTGCTCAGATGACATTTGATGATGTCCAAAGACTGTTTAAAGAGAGAACAGAGCTGTTTGCTTGAGGCTTTCACTCCTGGGGGAGTGTGGGCATGGGAACCTGGGCAGTTGCTCTAAAAGTCTCCCGGCTTATCAAACCAGATGTTAATGGTTTCTTGGTAACTATGAATTGTTATCTAGTCTGTTCATTTTGTGTATGTTTGTAATTTGTTTGTATTTTTTCTGAAGTTCAGGTTGCTGGTTTTTCCTCCTGAACTAAGTGAGTTTATATGTATATGTTGAATTAAAGTAAGATCGTTAACCCCTTAATGTTACTTTCCTTAGTAAAGCAGATCAAAAGAACCTGTGCGGACAGTGTTCTTGTTGTTGGGCTTGTGTTGATCTTTCGCCTCCACAAGAGCTGCTAGCTGAATTGTTGCAACAATCATTTAAAAATATAATATGATTACCATATCATATGATCATCATCTATGCAGCTCTTAGGTATTTATTATGTGTCAGTCAGTATGCTAAGGACAGAGGATATAACGGCAAAAATGAATCAGCTCCTTCCCTCAAGAAGTTTATATTCAAACTATACACCTCCTCTTCCAAATTTTATTTATTAAGCTAAGACTTTTGGAAGGAATTCTATATCATTATGTCATCATTATATCTATATCTATGTCTGTGTCTATATATCTATATATCATTACTATATACCTATATTATTATTTCATATATCTATATCATTACTATATATCATTAAGACTAAGACTTTTGGAAGGCATTCTATATCATTATATCTCTATCTATGTCTATATATATTATATCTATATCTATATATTACTATATACCTATATTATCATATCATATATCTGTATCATTACTATATATCGCTAAGACTAAGACTTTTGGAAGACATTCTATATCATCACTGAGCTATCAAGTTCTATGTGAATGTGTGCCTTCATTATTATTGTTGTTACTGTTATTATTACTGTATCAATGATTCCAGCTTTATTGCAACTTACTTCTACTTTTGAATGCCACATTTCACTGTGTGCATTAGCATGTGTAGTACACAGCTCATCCTCTTACATCATTTATATCTTTTTTTTAAATTCCACTTCCTCCTTTTGCCAAAGAAAGACTATTCACAGAGAGCCTCCTGTGCCTCAGATTACAACACCACCTACCTACTTCCATTAGCCCCCCTTAATTGTTATTCCTACCAGTGAACAACTAGCCTCCAGGATTATGTATTTCAGCTTGTTTTTTCAAAGTTTTCTCAGCTTGTTTTACTTGTGATTGCCTGACTATAAAGTATATGTACTTTATGTCCAAAATGTTGTAGTTTTTTAATAAGATACACAGACATAAATAGTTTAATACAATTTGTGACTGAGAAGGAACATGCAGCTACTATAATGGGCAAGACTAATGATTTTCACTGGCTGTGACGATTTATAGCATAATTTTTATGTATCATTATTAGTATGCTTCTCCTATAATAAAATCATTGTCTTGTAAGTTTTAGGTGGCCCTTCTGTAGGACTATAGAAATTGATTGGACTGATTTATCATAAATCATTTTTATTTCTATGTGTCAAAGTAACAGAATAATTTGAATGGCAGGTTTTAAAAAGAGACATTGTCATATCCTGCCACTGTCTCTGTCAAAGGAGATCATTCTATTTTAACAGAAGATAAAAAATAAGTTTCACTAATTACCCTGAGTACAGCCCCTACCATGTTTCCTATTCAGCCAAACTGTGACTAAAAATAATAAAGGAGTAACAATTCATTAGACCCAGTTTTCCTTTCAATTGTGGTTTCAATCTTTTATTTATTATTTAAATTTACTACTAGGAGTACATTAAGATTATTAAGTTGGTTTCATTTAAAGTGCAGTCATCTTTAGTGTTTCTCTGAACAAACATGGACATAGTATATGCTAGTGCTAAGAGAGATACATAACCCTATACACACTACACAAAAAAGGACAACACCTTTGCCAGGATGACCCGTTTCCCTCACTCCCCCTTCCTCATACATGATTTATTTTTACCTTCACATCTGCTCAGTTATCATACTTGGCTAATCTCCTCAGAGGTATACGCCAGCACTTAATGTTAATGTAAACATATAATAATCCTTCCAACCACACTTAGCTATTAAATTGTACTCTTTACAAGGCAATTTGTGTTTATTCTAAGATAACATCCTCTATTTGCAAACATAATTGTTCACTGGTAGATTTACTAGCTACAAAATTTGTATGTACATTTTATATGGCAAAATAATAAAGTGATTCCATAGGTATAAGGGCACAATGAAACAGATGTGTGAGCCGACAGAGTGCTTTCGTCTAGCACACATTTCACCCAATTGAGCTGGGATTCTTTCCCACTTTATATGCACTTCCTGATATTACATGCAATATTAGGAGCTGTGATTAGAAGCAAGCCTGGGGGACTAGATGAATCATGGGATTGCTAATAGGATATTAAGTCTTTTACATCTACAGTAGTCATTTGGTTGAAATCTAGCCAACATTAATAGTGTACCAAATTATCATCTGCCAAGGGAAATGACTGTTATGAGTCCAGTTTATATTGAATAAAGGGCTACAGATGGCTCCCATCCTGACCAGTGGGACCACCTGTGAGATGGAAAGGGTTGTTCTGTCTTCACCAATTCATGACCATCCTTGATCATTGACTGAGATAGCTATAAAAGCTGTTAATTAGGTAGCTTTTATGATGTAAACATCTGGCTGGAAGGACTCATATATATATATATATATACACATACATATATATGTATATATAAATATCCTGCATCAGAGGAATATTATTATAAACATATATTTTGTCTCTATGAAGGCCCAGAGGAACAGTACATTATGGTGAGTTTAAATTTGAAAGCTAGCAAATGAAATGATACTAGAAGCCACAGTGGAAATTATTTATCCATTTTCATATTCCCATGTGAAAAGTTACAGTTTCCATAGTCCCCCCAATTTTTACTATTTTTTTCTAAATTCCAGACCTACATTTATAACTGCTTTCTGTACATCTCTACTTTCAACTCAACATATTCAGATCTAAACTCATAGCCTTTTCCCCAAAACCATATCTTTCACCGTCTAATGTTCCTCTTTCTTTAACTGACCCTTATTTCCCATCTCCAACATCTCTTCTTTTAACCTTTCATTTTATTTATTTTTTCTTTTAAAAACAAATTTTCTCAGAGCTGTTTTTTTTATACACAAGGTTTTTGGTTTTTTTCCTGATTATACTCCATCAGAACTTTCTCTTACAACAAAGAATAATTAAGTGAAACCAATTAGGACAACAGACCATGCCTATCAGGATTCTTCAGTCATAGTACCCAGCCCTTGCCTCTACTGAGAGTAGGGATATTTGTTTCAGCATTTACCACCTAGAACTAGTAGTGGCCATTCACATGAACCTGCATTCCATTGACATAGGCTTATCTCTGACTGTTCCCTCTCCCTGCTCCTCCCACCCACATTCAATTAATTGCCAAGTCCTATTTGGAGCTTTGTACACCAAAAGAGATTTGTATTAAAGGCCATAGAGGGCAGGTTTAGAGGAATTTTGAAGAAATATGTAAAGAAAACCTCTCTTTACATATTTCTCTTTCTTCTAACTGCATGTTGTAAATCTTTCTGCCTCTTGCCCACCCTGACCTGCAAAAAGCAAAAACTAAGCCAAATCAAAACCAACAATAGAAAGGCCTACTTAGTCATTCTAGACCTAACTGATTATAATCTCATGGTTTTCTGATAGTGGTAAGAATAAGAATAATGCAGAGTACCGCCAAACACATCAAGGATAGTAATTGAGTAAGTACCCTGGAGGCCTTCCTTCCTAACTTTATTCTGGCAAAATGATTTCAAACCCCTATAGAAAATAGAGACACACTTCCATGTTTCTTCTTTTTAAAGCAGCAATATAAGCTACATTTTATGATAGACATATGCCTCTACATTTTGTGTTCTATAATTAATCTAACTACTGAATGACAAAGACAAGTAAGCTGATATTACAAAACCACTTTTCCCTTCTCTTATTAATATCCCTGCTTCTTTTTTCTACTATGTGACAATCACTTGATGGACTCATTATTCTGACATGAAATATTAAATTGACAATGGATAGCCCTAACTATTATCCTGATGTGATATGTGGATTGACTGACAATGGATAGTGATACTCCTTCTCTGTATGTTTCTGTTTGTCTGTCTGATGGCCAGCCTATTTCTGTCTCTGACCTTTTCTATTTCTCTCTCCATATCAAATGATATTGAGGCAAAATAAATTGGTTATACGACATTGGGACATATTAACTGGTGATTAATGAGAGAGGGCACAGCAGATCAGGGCTCATGAGTAAAAGTAATAGAGAAACCCCTAATCCCTCAGATCACCCTAAAAAAGGAGCTATAGCCATGCTCTGAAGACCTCCTCCCAAATTACTGAATATTATCCCCTAATAAATTATGTAGTGAAGAGTTCACTAAACTTAGAGGCAGGTTAGATAGATGTTCATATCTTATCTCTCATGCTTACTAGCTATGTGACTATTCACAATTAAATGTAAATCATGTAAATTCCCTGCATCTCAGGTTTTCGAATGATAAAATAATGACAATAATACTTGTGATATTTCTCTTTTGGCAGGGGGGCAAGAAAATACTTTGTAATTTTTAAAGTTCCAGACATGTGAATTATTGAACTTGATGGCACGTACAGCATTTTATTTCTCTTTCTAATCCCTTAAATTGTTGTCTAGTGCTCTGCCATTAGTAAGAGTTCAATACGCATTTGTTGGATGAATGAACAAATAGAATCCTAGAATCTCAGAACTAAAAGTGGCTTAAAAGTTTAACTAGTCTGATCTGTATTTGATCAGAAATTCTGTTTATAACAGCTCTAAAAACACATCATCTATGCTCTGCCAGAAGACATCCTGTGATAGGGGACTTGTTACTTCCTAAGACAGCTTCTTTTCATTTTGGGATAACCTTAACTGTAAGTTTGTTTTTGTTTAGAAAATTGAAATCTTCTCTGCTGCAGTATCTAAATTTTGGTGTTACTTATCCTCTCTGGGGAAAGAGGAAACAACATTTAAGTGTCTAGTATTTGCTAGGGATTGTATTAAATGTTCCTAAATACAGATATTTTTTCATTTGATCCTCATAAGAACTCTTAGAGGTTGTTGCTATTATTATCTATATTTTATCATTGAGGAAACAAGGTCAAACAGAGTTACATGACTTACTTAGCTTCAAACACTTTCTAATAAGTGTTTGAGACTGACCGTGAACTTGGGTCTTTCTAACTACAGGCCCAGCACTTGAGCTGCTATGTCACCTAGATGTCTCTGAGACCAAATGAAAAAGTCTAAAATCTCTTCCATATGATAACCTACCAAAAAAAGACTAAATAGCTTTTTTGTCCCTTATTCTTTTATATGTCACACTAAATATCTTGAGTTGTTCAACTGATCCTTGTGACATATGATTTTAAACCCTCTCACCATTCAGAAAACTTTTCTCTGGATTCTTCCAGAGGAATACCAATTTCAATTGCCAATATCCTTCGTAAATTATATTGTACCTTACTGAATATAGTATTCTATATATGATCTAACCAGTGGATAGTATAATGGGGCTATCACTACAAAAGTTATGGTCATTATATTTCTATTAATGAAACATGAGTATGAATGCATTAGTGTTTTTGGCTGCTATGTCACAGTGGTGGCTTTTTATTGAGTTTAGAGTAAAGTAAATTTTCAAGATCTGTATTTCTTTTATTTTCTTGCATTAAGTCTTGTTCAGTCAAATTGCTCTCACTCAGTGCTTGTACAGTAAATCCTGCCTCTCATGTTCACTCCCTGTTTGGCCTTGTGCAAATCACTTTGGCCTTTTGAATCTCAATTTCCTTCTATGTAAGCTGTTGGACCAAAAAGATTCCAAAGTCTCTTCCAACTTTATCTTTGTGATGCTAGGACCCTGGGATTTTTTTAACCTAATTGTTGTACTTTAGGTTTATCCCTATTAAAATTCATCTTACCAGATTTATCTACAAAGCCAAAAGTCTTGACTTTATCTTGGTAAGAGAGGACAATTGGAAGATAACATATTATACCTTTGATCATAACTCATTTTATGAAAGTTCATTCTTTTTTCTCCAATTATAAAATTTTTGGTCTTCTCAAAAGTGTGTCTTCTTTTGGTACTTCTCATAGAGTTTCATCTCCTTCCAACTCAACCCAGTTATCCCCAGAGATAGCTGGTGGCAAAGTAGATGGAGTGCTGGGCTTGGAATTGGGAAGACATGAGTTCCAACCTGGACTCTGACACTTATTAGCTGTGTAATCTTGGGGAAATTACATTCTGATTGTCTCAGTTTCTTCAACTCCAAAATGAGTATGATAATAACCTCTACCTTACAGACTTATTAAGAGGGTCAAATGTTCTTCACCCAAAGTAGGTAGTATATAAAATACTTATTCTCTTCCCTACCGTCCTTTGCCTTCTCTTGCCACTCTACTTTCCGCCTACTACAAACTCTACCTCAAGCTAAATCTCTTTGCCTAGTTTCCATTGCTTCTCATTCCTTTTCTCATATCCTCAATCCATTGTATCAGGAAGACAATTTGGATAGTATACTCTTGGTTCTCTGCTGCCTCTTTCTCAGCAAATATAGGTCTCACCATGTCCTACCATGTCATCTCTACCC
The DNA here is from genome assembly GCA_028646595.1 of Phalanger gymnotis. Lineage (NCBI taxonomy): Eukaryota > Metazoa > Chordata > Mammalia > Diprotodontia > Phalangeridae > Phalanger > Phalanger gymnotis. Next base: position 105,974,810 of record CM053627.1, on the reverse strand, counting down.
CCAAACTTATAATGGTTTCCAATTGTTTCTAGGATAAAATATAAACTCCACAGGCCAAGATTTAAGACCCTTTACATTCTGGATCTTATCCTTCAACTATTTTTATTCTATATTATTCCTCATAATAAACTCTACTTTCCAGCTTAGCTGCATTATCAATTGTTCTTCAATCCTGATACTCCATCTCCTCTTCCTACTCATTTGCACAATTCCATTCCCTACATCGGCAATAAATTGCCTCTTCAACTCTGACTCTGCAAAACTTTGTTTTATTCAGGCATAGCCAAGATGGCAGCTAGAAAGCAGGAAATTGCCTAAAGCTCTCCCCCAGGACCCTCTAAACACCTATAAAAATGGCTCTGAACAAATTCTAGAACTGCAGAACCCATAAAATAGCAGAGGGAAGCAGGGCTCCAGCCCAGGACAGCCTAGATGGTCTCTGGGTAAGGTCTATCACACTGTGCTGGGAGCAGAGCAGAGCAGGGCATGGGCCGCACCTGGACCAACCAGACCTGGAGCTTGAGGAAGCAGGCCTTAGTGCCCTGAATCAGTGAGGTGTGGCACCTACCAGACTTCTCAACCCACAAACACCAAAGACAACAGAGAAGGTTACTGGGAAAAACTGCTGGGGCAGAGGGAAAGGAGTTTATGGTCAGTCACCACCCCTGGGGTGGTGGAGGTGGTGCAGCTCTGAGGCTGCTTACAGAACTACGGCTGCAGTTGCTTCCCACCCCAAGCACACCTGGTTGGAGGAATTAAGTGGAGGATCAGAGCAGGAGTGCAGAGTCTGCTTAGATCTGAGTTGTGGTTGAGGTTGGTGGTTCTTAGGGGAAGAGGAGCACTGGTGTGGCAGAGCTTGCTGTGTAGAAACAGTTCTGTAAACAACAGCACAGCCTCTCAAGCTTGGGACAAAGTACTCTCTACTCTACAAGCAGTTATACCCCAAGAAAAAACTCAAAGGTTAAGCAGTTGTCTGGGAACATGAACAGGCAGCAAAAACGGACTCAGATTCAGACTCAGAATTTGGAATCCTTCTTTGGTGACAAAGATGACCAAAACATACAACCAGAAGAAGTCAACAAAGTCAAAGAGCCTACACAAAAAGCCTCCAAGTAAAACATGAACTGGTCTCAGGCCACAGAAGAGCTCAAAAAGGATTTGGAAAAGCAAGTGAGAGAAGTAGAGAAAAAATTAGGAAGAGAAATAAGAATGATGTGAGAAAACCATAAAAAAGAAGTCAATGACTTGCTAAAGGAGATCCTAAAAATGTTGAAGAAAACAACACCTTAAAAAATAGACTAACTCAAATGACAAAAGAGCTCCAAAAAGCCAATGAGGAGAAGAATGCCTTGAAAGGCAGAATTAGCCAAATGGAAAAGGAGGTCCAAAAGACCACTGAAGAAAATACTACCTTAAAAATTAGATTGGAGTAAGTGGAAGCTAGTGACTTGATGAGAAATCCAGGTATTACAAAACAGAACCAAAGGAATGAAAAAATGGAAGACAATGTAAAATATTTCATTGGCAAAACCACTGGCCTGGAAAAAAAATCCAGGAGAGATAATTTAAAAATTGTTGGACTACCTCAAAGCCATGATGAAAAAAGAGCCTAGACATCATCTTTCCAGAAATTATCAAGGAGAATTGCCCTGATATTTTAGAGCCAGAGGGTAAAATAGACATTGAAAGAATCTACCGATCATCTCCTGAAACAGATCCCCAAAAGAAAAATCTTAAGAATATTGTTGCCAAATTCCAGAGCTCCCAGATCAAGGAGAAAATAATGCAAGCAGACAGAAAGAAACAATTTGAGTATTGTGGAAACACCATCAGAATAACCCAAGATCTAGCAGCTTCTACCTTAAGGGATTGAAGGGTTTGGAGTATGATATTCCAGAGGTCAATGGAGTTAGGATTAAAACCAAGAATCACCTACCCAGCAAAACTGAGTATCATGCTCCAAGGCAAAATATGGATTTTCAATAAAATAGAGGACTTTCAAGCTACCTCAGTGAAAAGATCTGAGCTGAATAGAAAATTTGACTTTCAAACACAAGAATCAAGAGAAGCATGAAAAGGTAAACAAGAAAGAGAAATCATAAGGGACTTACTAAAGTTGGACTGTTTTGTTTACATTCCTACATGGAAAGATGATGTATATAATGCATGAAACCTCAGTATTAGGGTAGCCGAAGGGAATACACATATACATATATATATATATATATATATATATATATATACATATACATATATATGTATGTGTGTGTATGTATACAGAGGGCACAGGGTGAGTTAAATATGAAGGGATGATATCTAAAAAATAAAATAAAATTAAGGAATGAGAGAGGAATACATAGAGAGAGAAAGAAAGGGAGAGATAGAATGGGGTAAATTATCTTGCATGAAAGAAGCAAGAAAAAGCAGTTTGTTGGAAGGGAAGAGGAGGTAGGTGAGGGGGAATGAGTGAATCTTGCTCTCATCGGATTCAACCTGAGGAGGGAATAACATACACATTTCAATTGTGTATCTTACCTCACAGGAAAAAAGGAGGAAAGAGATAAAAAAGGGGGGACAATAGAAGGGAGGACAAATGGGGGAGGAGGTAATCAAAAGCAAACAAAAAGGGACAGGATCAAGGGAGAAAATTGAATAAAATGGGATAGGATAGGAAGGAGCAAATCTTTTGCAGAATGAATATTGTGGAAGGGTTTTGCATAATGATACACATATGGCCTATGTTGAATTGCTTGCTTTCTTAGGGAGGGTGGGTGAGGAGGGAAAAGGGGAGAGAATTTGGAACTTAAAGTTTTAAAAGCAGATGTTCAAAAAAAAGTTTTTACATGCAACTAGGAAATACGATATACAGGCAATGGGGCAAAGCAATCTATCTTTCCCTACAAGAAAGTAAGGGTAAAGGTGATGGGGGAGAATGGAGTGACAGAAGGAGGACTGACTGGGGAATGGAGCAACCAGAATATATGCTATCTTGGAGTGGGGGGGGGTAGAAATGGAGAGAAAATTCCTACTTCAAACTCCTGTGGAAATCAATGCTGAAAACTAAAAATATTAAATAATAATTAGAAAAATAAACCTTTGTTTTCTTACAATGGTTAGATTATGTGCAGATTTCTTAGTTCTCTACCCATGATACATTTCCATAGTGTCTGTTGGTTCTCTCCCTTCCTCATTCTTTTTATTTTTGTTTTTTACTTATTTGTTGATATATTGCATCATGCTTAAGGGAAAGGATACTTTGAAGGGGGTATTTTTATTTCCCTAGGACTATCACAGTTTCTTCCACATATGAGCATTAATATTTATTAGTTGAATTTAAATGAACTTTCCACTTAGAAGAGGTGTACAATTCATAAAATACAAATATACTCAAGTAAATTCAAAAACACTTTTATTTATTCATGAGTGCTAATATTTTTAATCATAGCAGATCATTTTACTTTATTCTGTACTTAATCAGTCCAGAAATTTTCAGATAACACATAATATATATGAATTATATGACTATGAAATAAGAACTTTAATGTTTGACTTAGAGATGACATTATATATACACATACATCACATGTACACATATATACATATGTATATATACATGTATATGTCATATATGTGCATGTATATGTTATATACATATGTTCTCATATATGTACATATGTTGGGATACATATAAGTGCTTATTGCACATGTGTGTATATGACCTATGTGCTTGTGGATGATTGCATATATATATATATACATATATATGTGCACACATGCACATACACATATATATGAATGTAAATATATAGCTAGCTTTTCAAAGGCTAAGAATGATATCCTTAAGCCACACATCAAAACAGTCTTCTTATTTAATAGTCACCTCATACACCTCATACATGTATAATTGCATGTCATATAAAAGATTCTAGACTAAATTAGTTGTAAATTTTCTTGAGTTTGAAAGACAGTGGTCAGGGAAAATAGCATGCTTACATTACTTGTTACCTGACTACAACACTGATTCCTGGCAAAGGAATTTCAGGGACATTAAAAGGAATTTTTTAGATTATAGAAGAAATCCCCCTTGTGCCTCTAAGGGTTTTTTTCCCTAGAAATATCTGTAAAGTAACCAAATCATCTATTATTTCTCTCTTTACAGTAGCTATGGGGTACCAAAACGTCCATTCTCCTTTCTCCTTCTCCCAGATGAGTCCAGTGATTGGTTGCTTGATTTTTTTTTTAAATCACAGTCTGGATATTTTATTAATGATCCACTTCTTTTGGATACCCAAATCGTTATTCATCTGTCAAAGATACATAATTCATTAATTAGGATCAGATTTTTTAATATCATAGTTAGTACTGTACTTCATCTCAGTTTAGTGTATTGACATTTTTCATATAGATGTATTATTAGCACTTACATTTGTGGGAGGCATATGGGAGTCTCATATTCAACGTTGTTTGTGGAAAAATCATTACTGCAATAAGATCTAGATGAAAAGGGAGTGTTCAACAAAGCAAATATACATAATTCAAAATGAGGCTTATAAGAAAGAATGAAGACTTTCTAACAATTAGCTTACATGAATGTGCTAGCAAAGATATTAATAGCACGATCTAGAAATGAATAATGTGGCATAGGAAATTAAAAAAAAAATAAGACTTGAGCCATGTCCAAAACTTGAAGCAGATCCTCAAGTATTAGGTAAAAATACAGACAATGTAGATTCAGATAAATGGGGAATTAATTGGATTAGATGACCAGAAACATAATGCAGCATTGTGTGTACAGAGTTAGTATTGTAGTAAGACCTGTGTTTGAATCTTGTCTCAAATATTTACCAGTTATTTCCCTCTGGGCAAGTCTCTTAATATTTCAGGGCCTCAGATTCCTTATCTGGTAATATAAGGTATAACTTCATGATTTCTAAAGTTTATTCCAGCTCAAAATCTATAAAGCAATGCTGTTAAATGTCACTTCAAGTTCCAAAACATTTTTATATACTGTTATACAAAAACACAGGCTAAAAATTTAAAAAAAGCAAAAGTATCAGTTTCAGGGTTAATCATGTCCCCTTTTCAAAATAAAAGATGTTTTTACTTGGATATGGTTAAGAAAAACTAGGTGAAACTCTGATCAATGCAGTCACCAATTCTGACTTCAGAGGACTGATTGTGAAGTAGACCTCCAGGGTCACAATGTGGAGATATGTTTGCTTCAGTGTGTATTATTTTTATAAGATGTGTGTGTGTGTGTGTGTGTGTGTGTGTGTGTGTGTGTGTGTGTGGTGGGGAGGATTCTAATGTATGGTAGGAAAATTGGGTAGGGATTCTTGATAATGGATAAATGTTTAAAAAGTGACAATACAATATTTTAAAAAACTTATCTGAATTATTCATACATACACATCAAAAATATCAACTCTTAGTACACATATACTGAACATTAGCAAACTTCAGGATTAACAATCTATAAATAGGACATGTCTGGATTCACTTAATCGAAATCTGTTTGGCGATGGCACCTTTGAATTTCAGACATTCTTTACCCTTCATTTCAGAGCATTTTTTTTTCTTTGAAAAGAAAATTTGGTAAGCCTACAAGCACTGATGCAAAATGAAATGAGCAGAACCAAGACAAGATTATATGATGATTGACTATGAATAACTTCACAAATTTTCTCAGCAATACAATGATTCAAGACAATTCCAAAGGACCCATGATGAGACATGATATCCACATCCAGAGAAAGAACTGAGAGTCTGAATACAGATCAAAGCATACTATTTTTCACTTTCTTTTTTTTTCCATTTTTGTCTGTTTCTTTTTTTACAACATGACTAATATGGAAATGTTTTATGTGATTGCACATATGTAACTTATATCAAATTGCCTATACTTTTAGGTCCTGGGGAGGTGAAGGAGAGAGAGAGAACATTTGAAACTCAATTTTTTAAAAAATGAGTTAAAATTGTCTTTATATGTAATTGGGAAAAAAATAAAATATTTTTAAAAGAAAAGGCAATTCATTGAGCCATCACACCCAAACTCAAGATTAAAAAAATCTTTTTATCATTTACAATTAAATTTCCCTTCTGTTGTCATGAAAAGCAAACAAAATGGGAGTGTTTATAAAGAAGAAACCTCAAAAACAGTAACCACAAAAAAACTCTTTAGGAGCCAGGGCCACAGCTGAAATAATATGATTCAACCACAAATTTTCACCAGGAAGTGCCAATGAAAAGTGATTAAAAATTCTCATATGTGTGTATATTATTTTAATTCAAATGTAAAGATCTGATACAACACCATCATTATCAACAACAACAATGAATTAACTTCTTCAGAAGCACTTTCCTTACAAATCATAAAGTATTAAGTACAAAATCTTTCCAGACTTGGCCATTAAGGTCAGCTGAAAACCTAACTCAGATGACCCAACAACACATAAAAAGTTTACGAATAACAATATGACTTTGTCATTACTGGCACCAAGGCCAAAGGTAAATAGGAATAACTTTTCTTCTTCTTTGGACCAAATATGGTATGAGTATTTTGTCTACACTAACAATTTTGAGCAAATGTTATTAAATAGGAAAAAATCATACGTGGGGTTCTTGGCAAGCTCCAAAGCAATTAATAGAATGAATTTCTATGTTTTGAAAGTGCAAGAATTTGTCAAAAAATTTTGTTTTTATGAGGCTTTAACTTATTTTTAATTATTGCATTAGGCCTTTTAGGCTTTTGAGTACTAAACATGGATTTCTAATCTACAAGAAGAAAAAATTCCAAGCCAAACAAAATGATCAAGCCCTTGGAGTTGCAGGTAAGTGCTGCTTCTTATTTTATTGGTTCTGGCTGAAGAGATGAATAATAAATTTCCTTTGTCATTAGCCACAGTGAGAGATCATTTAACACTCCCAAAGCAGATTGCTATAGTACTGAAGTGGTGCCTTTTGATTTTTTTTTTTATCAGCTGCAAGGCCTGCTAAATAAGGACAAACTGACAGCAGGGGATAGTGATGGGGAACCACAAAGCATCCATTTTTTATTTTTCCCTAATAGAAATGTATGTGTGTTTGCTTTGGGTAATGTTGAAGGAAAGTCATCTTTTTTTTCTATGTTTTAAATTGCTATGTTGTAATATACATAAAGGTATCATTTTCAGATGACAGAATTCCATGTTCCCTCCTTCACAATGAGTTCAGTACATGGCTCATTGTCTTCCTCTCTATCCAAACTCTTTTCCCTTAGATTAGAGTTTCTCAGGTTTTTAAATTTCTTAATTCCAATGACCTCTGTCTGTCTCCTCTGTACTTCACATATGTCGAGGAACACCCAGACTTTAGACCAACCCTCTACCATCGTTATTCAATTAAATTTGACCAAAGTATTAGAATTCCTGTATGGCTCTGCTCTTGACTCAACTCTCAATCTAGAAATATCTATCTATCTATCTATCTATCTATCTATCTATCTATCTATCTACCAACATTTATCTATTTATATCTGTCAATAACTATCTATGATATATCATAATGATTTAAATAATATATACATATGTTATAATTAATGTTATATATGTTATTTTATGCATCTAGCATGATGTACAAGATATATAACATGAAATATACACATATATTACAATATATATGTGTATATATTGTTATATTTCATAACTTTATATTTTGCATGCTCATATATATTTAAAGTATAGACATAAATATAGATATTAGAATCAAAAATATGTAACCTCAGAGTCAGGAAGACCTGGATTCAATTCCTTTAAGTGACATATAAAGACTATGTGACTAGTAAAATCATGTAAAATCTTAGCGCTCCAGATAATTCTTTAAGACTAAAAGTTGAAGTTCCTTATATTTATCAAGTAAAAGATCTACAGAAAATGTTTGCAGAAATGTTATACATTTCAATATACTCATATGCACAAACAGTGCATTATGCATACATATACATATATATACATACACGCATATATACATGTACATATATACATGAATACACATATACGTATATGCGTGTGTATTCTCTCCAGAGATAAAGATCAGAAAACATATATGCCTATCGGCATGATTCTAATTCATCGTATCCTTCCCTATATTCACCACAGGGAGTTCATCTAGTGTATTCAGGGCTTCTCTCTTGTTTTCCTAAAATTACAAGGATCAGAATAGAATATAGGAGCCCATTGTCTCATCACTTTTCCTCATTATGTAACCAGTCAATCTTCTTCAACTATGTTTTTTTTCTTTCATGATACACTTTGATATTGATATGACTACAAAGATAGCTCTATATAGATATGGAATTATTTATCTAAAATAGTATGTATGTCTTTCCAAGACACTATTTCTATATGTACATATTGGCACACATACTTGCCTACTGCATCTTTTTTCCATATTATTTTTAGGAAGTAAATGGAATGATACAGAGATATGAAGTGGAGGGCATTGAAACAGTAATTGCATGAGGGTTCCAAAAGTAGAAAATCAATGTGGATTTTTCACTTTTTATAGCACCTGACTGAAATAAGAATTATGAAGATTACAAAAATTTTGCATCTTTTCTCATACAGAAGATGTAAAATGATATTTCCTCCTATCACCTTCATCACTGATTTCTTCAACCTTCTACTTATATTCATGATTTTGCCATGGAGAAAATAAGGTGACCATTTCCCTAGAAATACTACTTAAAGCAGAAAACTCTATCATGCCTAAGAGTAATGGTATTTCCTTTGTGAAAAGTTTCTAATTGTCACACAGTAGAAAGCTGACCATGATTTTCTGTAAGTCTAAGGGTGGAAAAAGTGGCGTATGTTCCTGTCACAGATTTTGCCTGAGGTAGATATAAAGTATGATAAATGAAGGCTATACCTAATTTGGAGGGAAGCCAACTTTTTATGGTTAAATCAACCTTGTGAATAGTTTTGAAGAATCACTGGAAATCAGGCATTTCTATTTCATCCCACAAAAATGCACTAGATTTTCTCAATTTGAGCAATGTCATTTTTTTTCCTTCCAATCTTCTCTGCCTTCTCCTTCAGAATATTAAGACAAGAAAAACATGTATAACTTAATGCTTAGAAGTTCTCTATATGATTGAGTCCCACCAAAACCAAACAAAATTGAAAAGAAAGGACAGAGTTAGTATTTTAATTTATGTTGAGTTTTTTGTCTGTCTACACCTGGTTCAAAAAGACAATTGATTTTATTAATTCTGTTCTGATCCTTTTAAACTCAGTATAAGTCATAGGTGCAGAACATTTAGAGCTGGGAGGATCATTAGATATCATCTAGTTAATCGCCCTCATTTTACAGATGAACTTTGAGACCAAATAATCATTTTCCTAGATGAATTAATTATTTTTAAGGTTTACTAGCAAACTGTGGTTTGTATGTTGTACTTTTCTAGACTCCTTCATAACCTACTCTTTTAGTTCACTTTCTCACAAGCTTTTCAGACTTTTTGGTATTAATTTTCTAATGACATACACGACTGGTGCTGTGTATACATGAAATGGGTTGATTATTTTTTATAAGAAAGATATAGCAATATAATATGCACTATGAGATGAAAATGAGCTTAAAGATTTCAACCTGAAAAGACAAATGAGGATTTATTTATATTAATAAATTAATTACTATTCATGGTTATGATTCCTAGTTAATGTGAAACACTGCTATACTTAATACCCCAGTTGTGGATTAAAGTCATGCTAATTTAATCAGCCTGCCTACTATTTGTCAGAAGTAGGTAGATAAGTATGTATAGTTCATGGGTGGGTACATACATTATCTTCATGGTAATGGGATGGCTCATAAAGTTAGCTGACATTGATTTAGCACAGTACTTCATTTGCTTAGAACGTTAACTTAGAAGACCCAGGTTCAAATATCACCTCTGATGTTACTTGTATGAGCTTGGGCAAATCATTTAATCATTTTAGGCCTCAGTTTCCTCACCTATAAAATGGGAGGATAAACCAAGTAGCATCTGAGGATCTTTCCAGCTCTAAATTTTTGTTCCTAAGATACTATGAATGATAATTTATTAATTATCTACCATATATCAGGTACTGTTGTAGATGTTATGGCTGCGAAGACAAAAATTGAAAACAATCTCTGCCATGGAGATGCTTGCATTTTATTGAGGGATCCTTAAAAGAATCTCATGAAGTAGCTGCTACAGGTATTCTTATCTCAACTTTAAAGATTTATAAAATGAGTGTCAGTGGTAAAATAACTAAGTGATGGTGATACTACAAGATGTCAGAAATGAGATTCTTTCTAATTTAGGGCTTTTCTACATCCAACAATCTTTCCCTGATTTCATGAGGCCTCCGATACAATTTCTTTGGACAGACTTTGTGTAAACTCCCCTCGCTTTAGATGACTGCTTAATAATCTGTTTCCTGCCTCCTGTCTTGCCCATTGTAATTGATACTTCTGATGACCCAGCCCAGTCTCTGGTTTACTCCCTTGCCTAACTGTGAAATCTAAAGAAAAAGATCATCATGGTACCATGATGCAGTGCCAGGTAACAATGCTGAAACATACTGGCATTAACAGCGCAAGTTATTGAATATTTCATACTATTTTGACAGCTAAGTGGTACTGCTGTAGGGTTCATTATAGCTTGTTCTTTGTTGGCTTTTCTTGTACTGTGTACTTGAACTTTTGTAGCCAGAAAGCACTTAGCTGAAGGATCAACAGAAAAAAGCACATTGCACGGGGTAGGTGACCTATGAAGTCAGATATTAAACATTCTCATTTCACTGTTTGGCAGTGCTGTTTCAGCTGTAATGGAAGTGTTGCTAACTCTGACACTCCACAGCAGTCATTTTGCTCATCATAGAAGCGAGACAGATATATTTAGTTCCCTTTTTAGTTCTTATGTGATCACTTTTCAAAGAGAAAATACAGAATAATAAATGTACTCTTGGAGCTCTGGAAATTCATTACTAAATCCCTTTTGCAAAAGACTTACATGACAAATGAAAACATTGGGGTTTCATTGAGGATCTGTATTTACATTTTATGAATTGTGCTGTGCCAATGTAATGTGGGTGCTGTGGGAGATGTCAATTTTTTTCTTCTTTCAATAAAATTAAATACTGCTTAACCCTGGTATAAAGGTCAAAGTACAAATTAAATTTGCTCAGCTACCAAGCTTTGGTCAGTCCTGCCAACGAGTATGAAATATTCACTGCCACAAAGAGGAAAAAGTAGTAATTCAGTATTTATTTATTTTTAGTAATTTAAAATAGCATTTGATAAGCAGAGGTATCATAGTTCTTGCAACTAGGAGTCAGGAAACTTAGGTTACAGGATGCATATTTTGAAGCAACTTATATGTAGTAGCAGGAAAAAAATGGACTAGGGGTTAGAATTTTGGGGTTCTTGTCTCAGCTCTGCTACTAACATTCTGTGAGACCTTGATCCAGTCATATGTCTTCTCTGAGTATTCATTTTCTCATTTCAGGAATGAAGGGTTAGACTGGACGATCTTCAATTACTAGTATTTATAGGGAATTTTAAGGTTTGAAAAGTGTTTTACACATTATCTCATTTAATCCTCACAATAACCATTTGAGTTAAGTTTTGTTATTTATCCACATTTTGTAGATGAGAAAACTGATGCTGGAAAAAGTTAAGTGACTTGCTTAGCCAGGGTCACATAGCTTTTAAGTGTCTAACATGAGATCCAAAATCCCATCCTTCTGAATCCAAATCCATTATCTCAACAGTGCTTCTTAAACTGTGGGTCACAACCTCATATGGGGTCATGTAACTGAATGTGGAGATTGGGAAAAATCTGGCAACAGTAAAAGGTGTCTGAATGGCCAACAACCAGGAATTTATTCAAAATCAAACATGTAATGAATCTGAGGTGTTTCTGGCAGTGCTTGCCTGAGTTGCTTCACACAATTTCACTGCAGCCTTGTTTCTGAACACACAACTTGTGTACTTTCCACTGCACATGACATCATGCCATGCAACGCCAACAAATGCTGTCAGAAACACCTCAGCGTAGATATGAGACTATTGTATGTTATGAATTGTGGCATTTTTACTGTACATACAAAATCAGTAAATGAATTTTGGCTTGGGATTAGGACAGAATTTCCAACAATTTCTGAAAAAGTCCTAAATATACTTCTGCTGTTTTGTACTATGTATTTATGTGAAGGGGCATTCTCAGCATTGACAATTATGAAATCAAAATATCAATCAACTCTGAAAAACATTGAAGATGTTCTAGGTCCTGCAGTATCAAATATTCTACCAAGATTTAATTCTTTATGTAAAAATAAATAAGCACATTCATCTCATTAATATGCAAATTTGCTTTTGTCTTTAATAAATGTTAAGATTATATGTATACCAAAGAGTTGCTTTAAGATAAATTTCTTTATGATTTATTATCAGTAAATGTTTGATTTGTATACTTATTTTATATACGTATATACCAGGGGTCATATGAAAATTTCTTAGGTGAAAAGCAGTTGTGAATGGAAAAAGTTTAAGAAGCCCTGATCTATTGCACCACCTACCTACCTATATCCCTAAGGTACCTTCCAGGTCTAAATTCTATGACTTTACCTTCAACTTACTTTGTGCCCATAGATACTACGGAACTCTCTGATCTACAGATTTCTCATCCATAAAATTGGGATAATAACAGTAGTTTTCTTCCATACTTCACAAGGGTACCATGATGATGAAACAAAATAATGATTTTCAAACTGTTCTAATTTAATCCTCCAAGGATTTGCAGTTTTATCAGTGTGTGTCATATCTTTTCATATTCTGATTACAACCTCTTGGTAATTCACTGTGTAATCTTGGAAACCTCTTGTGGCCCACAAATGTGTCACTCCAAAACCAATCTTATGATAAACCTATGTACAGCTTATCTCATGCCAACATGAGATCTAAGCTTCTGAGAACAAGCTTAGAAAATGATATCAATGCTACAAACCACAATCTGGCTATCACCAAAAGTGACCCAACTCATTCAAAACAGGCCCCCAAATCATTTGTGCTACATGAGGACAGAAACATGCAAGTTGGGACCTTGTCAAAGGTTCTTATTTTCTGGAGAAGAGTCAAGATATACCTTTCTTGGACCAATACATGGAGCATTGATTTAAGGGGACAATAGACTGACACACAAGGGCAGATTCAATAGAATTAATAATCCAGGTCATTGAAAGGACAGCTTTCCTTGAGGATAGCAAGTTTTACATTATCTTCCTGATTCTATAGGCACACAGTAGTCTCATTTGGAGTTAATTTCCCTACAAATTTTGAGAAGAAGCTAGACAGTTACTGTGTAATGAAACAAGAAGTTGCCAGTGACAAGTTCGCCATCTCAATGTGATGCTAATGCTACAGAATGATGATGAAGTATAGCATCTTCACCATTATTTTCTGACTCCAAACAAACACTTCTTAACTCTTTTTCATTTGTGGTGGCAAAGAACAGTCAATGGCTGTAGTACTTGACACAATGCTGGTCCCACAGTGAAATGCCATATTTGTACTAGGCAAACAAAGGATTTATTAGTGCTTTAGGCAGAAATAATTTTTCTAAAATAGTATTTCATTTTTCACCAATTATATTTCAAGACAATTTTTAGCATCCCTTTTTACAAGATTTTGAATTCCAAATTTTTGACCCTCTCTCCCTCCCCTCCCCTCTTTTCCTCTGAAAATTCTAGGCTATTTGATATAGCTTATACATGTGCTATCATGTAAAACATATTTCCACACTTGTGAAAGAAAGAGATCAAAAGGAAAAAAAAAACAGAAAAAAGAATAAAGTGAAAAAAATATGCTTTGACCTGCATTCAGAGTCCATTAATCCTTTATCTAGATGTTGATAGCATTTCCTTTGTACTTATCTTGGATCATTGTGTTGCTGAGAAGAGCTGAGTCATTCATAGTTGATCATCACACCATGTTGCAGATACTGTCTACAACATTTTCCTGGTTCTGCTCTTAACACTTTGCATTAGTGTAGCAGCAAGCACCCTAGCAAACCAAAGATGCACTGCTAGCACAGGTTCTTTGATCTGTTTTTCTTGGAAAGACTGCTCCAAAAGGAGTTAACAATCCTACTTTTAATCACATTGATTAGTTCAGGGGAAATGTGAGCACCCTGAAAATCAGAGAAAATACAAGCAGAGAAATTAGCACAAAGACCAACAGACAGGGCTCTAACTGCCTGATCAAAGCAATATTGCTATACACTTTATATACATTGCTGAATTGAAAGAGCCTTTACATCTGAGTAGTTGGGGGGGCTCTGAACATATAGCTACACCCAATCTCAACCAAGAAATCAAAAGGTTCTTCTCATAAGTGTGCCTGCAAAGCACATTACCATCTGAGAGTATATATACACTTCTCAGAGCCAGAATGCATCACAACCCTTGTAACTCAGTGCCTAGTCAACTTAGTACCAAAAGGTGTGAAAGCCTTTCTATGAGCAAGCCTCTCCTAAGCAAGTTTCCCTTAATGGGATCCACCTAAGGCCTATTAATGGGCAGGGAAGATCTTCATATCCCATTAAGATTACAATCAGTTCATACAAGTCTTTCCAAGTTTTTCTGAAATCTGCCTGTTCATCATTTCTCATTGCATTGTAGTATTCCATTACATTCATATACCACAGCTTGTTCAGCCATTTCCCAACTGATGGGCATCCCATCAATCTTCAATATTTTGCCACACCAAATAGGACTACTTTTAATAATTCTGTACATGTAGGACCTTTCTCTATTTTTATGATTTCCTTGGTATACAGATCCAGTAGTGGCACTGCTAGATCATAGGGCATGCATAGCTTGACAGCTTACTAGGCATAGTCCCAAACTGCTCTCTAGAATGGTTGAATTAGTTCACAACTCCACCAACAGGGTACTAGTATCCCAATTTTCCCATATCACCTCTCCACCAACATTCATCATTCTCCATTTTTGTCATATTAGCCAATCTGATAGCTGTGAGGTGGTATCCCAGATTTGTTCCAATTTGCATCTCTCCAATCAAAAGTGATCTGGAGCACTTCTTCATATACCTATACATAGCATTGATTTCTTCATCTGAAAACTGCCTGTTCATATCTCTTGGCCATCTATCAAATGGAGAATGGCTTATTTTCTGGTAAATTTAACTCAGTTCTCAAAATATTTGAAAAATGAAGCTTTCATCCGAATGAGGCCTCAAAAATTGTTTTACCTCATCATTTTGTTTCTTCTGCTATTTCAGGATTTTTTGAATGGCACTATTTTATGGTTGTTTGGAGGTGGATATGGGTGCATTATGGTGATTTACTGCTTACTCTGCCATCTTCACACACACACACACACACACACACACACACACACACACACACCCCAGGAACTCTTGCCCCAACTAGGACTCATTAGAGCTTGGGACAAGGAATTTTTTTGTATTCCATCTAACAAGACAAGCTGTCAGATGAGCCTCAGCTCTACCTTATTATCTCCTATTGGACAATATGGGGGACTTTCTCTAAAAACTCCAGGAGACTTTTGAAATCATTTTTATGTCTATTCTCACCAGCCATTGCTAGGTTTGCTAACTAGAGCCAAAGCAAAGGACCATGGGAAAATATCAGAGCTCTTTCTGGAATATAATTTAGAATTAATCGTTGGATAATGCCCTAGTCTTTCTCCTGACTGTATTCTCAAATCATCAACTTCTTAATGGTCAGCTCAAACTCATTATTTTTTAATATAGAAAACATATCTTTCCCTTCAAGTGTACCCCTTTTCTGACATTTTCTATTTATTGTGGGGGCACCATCATCCTTCTAGTTTTTAAGGTTCATACCTCTATTGTCCACTCTCCTTCATCCTCATAATCTGTAGCTAGTTAGTTACCACATGCAGTCATTCCTACATTGACATCTCTCCTCTCATACTTCACCTTCTCAGTATTCACTTGACTACTGCCTTAGCTCAGACCACCAACACTTATTGCTTATATTATTTCAACAGCCTCCTAAATGGTCTCCCTTTCTCAAGTCTGACCCCATCCCAATTGATTCTCCACAGAAATCCTCTGGCAATTTTCACTGAACAGAAATTTGATCATATTATTCTCCCAATCACTAAATTGCAGTGGCTCCCTTTTGAATCTAGAATAAAATAAAAATTCTTCTAATTGGTATTTTTATCTCTTTGCAACATGACCTCAAATTCCCCTTTCAAAATAACTATACAGTCCATATTTGTCCTTTAAGGTATGGTCTAGCCAAATTGGAGGATATTTTTTATATTCTTCACATGTACTATCACATCTCCCATCTCCTTGCCTTTAGTCTGTCTGTTCCAATACCTTGAAGGCATTTCCTCTTCCCCTCAAACTGATAGAATCATTTATTTTTTTCAATGTTCAGCTCAAGCTCTACATTTAATGTGAAGGCTTTCCTAATTCTCCTTGCTTAGTGCCCTCCCTCCCTAAACCCCCTTGTAACATATCTATCCATCTATCTATCTATCTATCTATCTATCTATCTATCTATCTATCTATCTATCTATCTATCTACCTAGCTAGCTAGCTAGCTTAGATTCCTGCTTTATATAATCATTAAAGGAAAGTACTATTCCATTTTGTCTCTGTATCACTATCATTTGGCTTAATTCCTGACATGTAAGAGACCATTACTCAATGCTTTTTAGTGGATTGATGAGCTTTAATCACTGTTACATTTTCCCAATGATATTGGGAATCTATGGGCTATTTATTGCTCCATAGTCTAGCCATTGTGTGGCACTTGTGAAGATAATGTTTAGCTGCTACAATTGCTGGAATCATTCCTTGGAATACATAAATACATACACACACACACACACACACACACACACACACACACACTTCTGTGAAACTCAGATTGAACTATCCTATCCCAGGAGGAGGAATATCCATGTATTTCTTATAATGCTGAGGCACAGACAGTCATTATTGTGCAGTGTTTAACAACTCACATCAAAAAATAAATATACATAAAGGGTGTTTTATTTTGTTTTTTGAGGCAATCAGGTTAAGTTACTTGCCCAGGGTCCCACCACTAGCAAGTACCTGAGGCCAGATTTGAACTCAGGTCCTCCTGAGTTGTGCACACAAACCGTAAGAATCTACATTCCAGGTTGTAGACCATCCTCAAATGTTTTGACAAATTAATGATAAAATAAATGGGCATGATTTTTGGTAGATTCAACATTAACATCACCTATATTCTAGAATAACCCATTAAGACTTATGTGTGATTACAAAAACCAGAATTTAGTTAGATATATGAAGCATCATCCACCAAAATAAATTCAGTTCAATTCAATTCAAGAAGGTGTCTCCTTACAAGGCTTCTAAGCCAGGCTCTCTGCTAGGGTCCAGTGAAACAAAAGTAGAAATGAAAATAGTCCTTCTACTCAAAGAATTTGAATTATTTTGGAGGCAGAGGAGAAATAATATGTATAAAAAATGGGATGGAAACATACAAAATAAATATGAAATAACTTTAGATTGGGGAAGATACCGACACCTACAGAAATCAGAAAACCCTATTGTAAGAAGTGGCAATTCAAAGGAAGTAGGTGAAGGTTAGGAAGGACAACGTTATAAGTATGGGAGGTGGTAGGCTATTCAAAAGCATTGAAAGAGGGTGATTGAGTGTCATATAAAGATAAATGCAAGTAAGGCAAGTCAGCTGGGAATATAGTATGTATGAGAAGCAATGTAAAATAATCCTGGAAAGAGAGCTTTGTACCTAATTGTGAAGGAATTTAAATGCCAAATGAAGCCAGAATATCACTATTGAAACATGTAACCTTTGCAAACACTAAACTTTGTATCTACCTCATTTTATCCTCTAACAACAAATATGGGAATAGAACGGTAATATTCAAATCCAGATGTCCAGCTTCAAAAATGATACAATGCTTATATGTAAGAGAGGCTTGCTCTTTTAGATGTAAGGATCTCCACTCATTCATGTTTCCTTATTTCTGAGATGCTCAATGGGTGGTATACCATCTTTGCTACAATAGCCATGTATCACTCCATAGTAGTTGCTTTCAAACCTTGCATATAGTCACATAACATATTTGATGGCTATAAACACTATTACTATTGATAGAGAAGTAGATGGATAGATAGATATAAAATATCAGAGCTTGTACGAAGGTCAAGAACTCTGTTGAGGTCCTTGACAAGGCCTGTTGAAATTACTTCCATGTTATGCCTAAATGGTGATGATACTGGAATTCATCACAAGGTTGCCTCATACCACAGGTTTATGGTAATATTTTGGAGGTTCCAGGTACCCTTACCAAGATAGCTCACTTAATTGTCTGTGTTCCAAATCCTGCCACTATTGGGGTAATACATATTGGAATACAATATGAAACTTTCTGGCTCTACATTCAACCCATTTTCCACCTTTGTTTGAGTTACCTTTAAGTGTGTTATTTCTATGAGAAAATTTTGCTATTATTTGAACTACATCTTTGAATAGCATATGAGTTTCTATATCCTCTATAATCAAGACCGTTATGTAGCCTGCTGCCAAACCAATCCAATAAACATTAAATACTGCCTACATGCAAAACACTGTTCTCTACCTGGGTGGGAGTACAAAGAAAGAAATATCTTTACCCTCAAGGAATATGTGTTTTATCTTACACAATAAAATGCTGTTATAATACATCCTTTCTTCCACCCACCCAAAACAATCTTTTTAGCTTTGCTTTGCAGAAACTATGGTGTCTATGCCAAATGTTTTACCTTCTTATCCTGTGTGGTTCCCATGGTCAACATCCATAGTACATTCTACAGAAAGTCACAGCAGCAAATAAATAAGAGACTTAGAACTTTTATGCTCCTGGGAAGCCTTTAGGAAAAAAAAAAGATAAAGTCTGCTCATCTTTTTTATCCTCTATAATTAAACAACATCCCAGAAATCAATCAACAAGACTTTGGACATTTTTTTCATTTCAGGTAACAAACTCTGTGGCCTACTAGTCAAGGGTTTCCCTTCTACTCTCTTTTCCATTAGTGTTTGTTACAGTGGGCTCATCTTTACCCTAAATGGCATCTGATGAATCTTGACCTTTTCTAATTAACTACATATATATTAAAAGAAATATGTAGTCTAAGAAATACTAAAGTCATGTGAAGAACAGTCATTATTACTATTTAAAAGATTGACATGGTTGTGGACCTGAGGAGGAGGCATGAGATTCAGTACACATTATATATGCAAAAGTCTTGGTAGTGACTTTTCTCTAGCTGTTATCCCATCAAACTACAGTAGGGTTCAGGGAGATTATGTGAATAGTGAGCTGATATACTGTGCACCAATAGAACCAACATAACAGGTAAGGGAGAGAGCATAGTGAGAATGCTTGTCCAATGGGCAAAGTAGACTGAGACATGAGCATGACAAACAGGCTGCTCCAAAAGAAAAACACCTTGAGTCAAGCATAGCACTTTCTTTATAACATCTTGTATAAGTATCTGTGATAACCTCTCTAACTTTAGAAAACTTATGTGCTATGTCCCATCAACTAACTTCCTTGCTTTTTTTGGAATTCCTAGTAAATCTTGAGTTGGCCTAATCAGGCATTTCCTTTAAATTTTCTTTGTATCTTGGATCATGCCCCTTTTCATTCAGAATGCTTTTTTACTGGACCTTGCTGATTTTTCTTAGTCACCAGTGTCACTCCCACCTGGGGAGGTATCACTAGAGCTATCCCTATTTCCAGGTTGTTGACTACCTGCTAGATCCCTTAGCTCTCATTGCTTACTTAGCTTTTGTTGTACAATGGTTAAAAAAAAACCCCTCATCTACAAAGGCCCTGTGTCTCTTATTGTCACCTTCGAAGATTTCAAAAATCATTATTCACATTTGTATAGTTCGGATTTACAAAGCATTTTCAACTCCAGAACCCTGTGATCCAGGTCCTTTGTGTTATTGTTGATTCTTCTTGTTTTGCAGATTAAAAAAAAAGAACCACTAAACTAAGAAACTTAGTCATAGCTAGTAAATGGCAAAGTTAGTCTTTGAATTCATACTCACACATTAAGTTAAATGTTCTTTTTGCTGTATGATGCTGATTTATATCCTATACTTTGACACTTTAACTGTATAAAAATACCATTATATATGAACATCAAATGTCTCTCTCTCTCTCTCTCTCTCTCTCTCTTTCTCTCTCTCTCTCTCTCTCTTTCTTTCTCCTTATTTATAGATGTATAGATGTATGGTCTACAACTTCACATAGAATTGAACACTTTTTTAGCTGTCATATAATAAGCTCAATTTACTAAGGTGTACTATGTATTTTATTGGGGGTATTGACAAGGTTGCTAGCTGGAACTATTTTAGTTTCCCAGGGTCATAGATGAAGCTGACTAGTTCACTGGATGTTGTTATATAAATAACATATTTTTCTTTAACATGAATTCTTTCATTCCTAGCTCTTAGACCTTTGAAGCTTGAGTTAGTATAAACATCAATTTGCATCCAATTGTTTAGCATTATCTATTAACTACCATAATTGGGTCCCAACCTCCCTTTTAAAAGCAATCTATCTACTTTGCAAATGTATCATCTAGGCCACAGTGTCACATGATTCATGAAGTTATTTTTATGTATTAAGTATAACAATAACAAAAGTGGCAATTTTCTTGTAAAGGTATCTCCTTTTCGTAGGTGTTGTTAATATTGACTCTGTGGTTTTACAAAAATGGAGGAGACTGAGATGGACTCACTTAATGATCTCCAAAGCATTATCATTTAAATGAGGATATATTTCCACTCTACAATAGAAATATATAACTCCAAATACACATCACAAAAAAGGGGATATGACAATTATGTTGTTACGGACATTTTGTATAAATGCTGCTATAAGAGATATTATTATAGGCCTTGCTAAGGCTTATACGATTAGTGAATTTCTTTTTAGATATTCAGCTTGACTAAGAGAAAGAGGGAAACAGACAGACAGATGAAGATTATTTTCACTTAAAAATGCATTTTTTATTACTACTTACCTGGATGTGAGTTAGCTCATGTAATTAATATGAGACAATTGGTGCTTATCAGTTCCTGTGCTTAGCTGATCAGTTCTAAAATTAGAAAAGTTTAAATATCCCTACTGGTCACATAAAGCTTTCTTAATATAACTAAATATATTGGCATAAATATTCCACAAACACTGACTATGCTTTCAAGAATTTGTAACACTCTACTTCCACATTCTACTAACTCCCATGCCAAGATCATTATGTTCCACTTTCTTCATCACCACGTGATTGTCATAACTAAGAACAACAGTTATGATAATAATTACTACAATAAAAATAATAGCAATGATACCAGTAATAGTCACTAGCTTTTATATAGTACTTTATGGTTTATAAAGTATGTTGCATATGTGATCTCATTTGATCCTCACGGTAACTGTGTGAGTAGATACTATTATTTTCCCCATTTTACAAATGAAGTTTCAGGGGATTGTGATTAAGTAAGCAATATTATAACTCTTCCTGCAATTTGCCAACTATGTGTCCTGCACCTAGATGGTGTAGTGGAAGAAATCATAAAAATTCTAAAGCTCTACTAAAAAGTAGTCTGTAGTTATTAACTGAGAAAACAGACAAACTATCTTGGACTATTGACACAAGAACATTTCCAGAGAATAACCAACATTGTGAAGAGCTCGAAAACTATGCTAGTTGTTTGAAAGAAGTAGGGATATTTAAACTGAAGGGGAAAACAAAAGACAAGCATCAGAGTGGATTTAATAACAGTTTTCAAGTATTTGAAGGCATTCCAGGGAAGAGAGATTAACATTATTCTGCTTAGTCATAGAGGAGAGAACTAAAATTAGTTGGGCATTAGTGGCAAAATAGAAAGAAAAATAGGATTGGATCAGAGGTTCAAATCCATTTGCTCTGCTCTACTCTTTTGTGGGTTAAAATGATTCCCCAACTACTTACATCTTATGTAGCCTTTGAGAAAGTCCCTAAATCACTCTAACCTCAATCTATCTATCTATCTATAAAATGGGTGAATTGGACTAGATTATCTTTAACATCCATTACAGTTTCAAGTCCTATAGTTCTATAATAGGAGTGGTAGATTTCCCAAAGTGGCAGCAATGGAATTGGGTGTAGTGGGAGGTATTAGGTCCTGGAAAAGTAGAGATTTTCAAGGGGAAACTGGGTGTTCAAGTTCATGATAAACCAGGGGACTACTGTGACACCATGCAACTTTGAGAGTAAGAATTGTTGACTAAATGTTCCAAACACAATGTTAATTGGTTAATCTTGTGAAATACTGGGTTAGGTCCTCCAAGAATGTGGTTTTAAGGTCATGATTCCTGCTCTTTAAGACAATGATTTTCATATATTTTTCTTTTTTTTCCCACAATTACAGCTGAATTTCTTAATGTTCATGGAGAATCCTGAGTGTGTTGAGTCAAGCAAAATGACTGTCCATATGTATAAAAAGGGAGTAAAAGTCCCCTGTCAGATGCTGACCATGTAGATCACTGCTGCTGAGAAATCTGATCTTGCTCTCCTCTGCTTTTCAAGCCCAGAAGCTCTCTTTTGAGTTCACCACATTTTGGAGGGACTTCAGGTGTGGTCAGATCGGGTTGGTAGTACCTGTGCACCACTTCTGCCACCATTTTCAGGTACAAGGATGAGCTTGGGGGGCTGGGACTGGCAGAACCTCAAGACTGGTTGCAGCCTAAGCTGGGGAAACCCGGGGTGCAGCGAGTACAAGCCCGGGCAGGAGGGTCTCGATTTTCGTATATTTTTCAAGGTTTTCTGGTGTCCCAGGGAAAGTTCAAATGGTCTCATAACATAACTTAATATCAAACAAGCACAGATAGCAAAAAGCTTTCTCTTCTCTATTGACTGAGTTTTCATGATGTAGAGAACCCCTTATGGTTTTTTTCCCCAATTTGATCTCAGGAATGAAGATTTTTTTTTTTTTTGTCTTTTTAGTTACCATGCATTGTAATTTTTAACAAACACACATATACCATAACCATAACTATGAAATGTATGAATTGATGTTTCACTAGAACAATTTGTAAACTTATAAAATAGCTTCCTGATCTTTCCCTTTCAACTGCTGCTATTTCTCTTCTCTGAGTCTCTTCCCTTAATAAAAAAGTTGACATCTTAATATTCTAGAATTTACCTATTGTATGTAGATATAACAGAAAATGATGTCAGATCACTTGATTGGGGAATCTATTGGCAGAGTACATGTAAAATGATCTATGTTCATTTGTATCTTGTTAATTGTATATTTTCTATAATTATTTAGATTATATAATAAACTATAGAAAATACGCAATTATACTTTTTTATAATTTTAATAATTTGATATATTTTCTCCTATGTCTATTAATTGAGGAAATGAGTGGGAAAATCAGGAAGCATGAAGAACTAAGTCAACATATTAACAGTATAGGAACTGGAAATAAAGCAGTATGGGGACGATTGGTGGGGGGGATGTACAGAGCCAAGATGGTGAAGTGAAACCATGAAATTGCTTAAGATCTCCCCAGTCAAGCCTCTAAATGGATTCTGGAATGACAGAATCCACAGAGACATGAAGTGGAACAATTTTCTAGCTCAAGACACCCTAGGACTGTAGCAGTAAGGGATGATTCATGACCTCAAAGATGACCATGGACATGCCTGAAAGGTTTGGAATGGGGAAGTATAAGAAATCCTCTAGATTGGGGCTGTCCAACCTTAGGTTTTTATTGAAATAATAGAGAATATATTTTGATTTGCCATTTTAGTGAGAGCTCTGTGGTAGCTCGGCTTCCTTTACTAACGCATTTATATAAACTTCCGTGCTTGTAGGCGGGCCACATAAATCAAACTGTGGGCCTCATGTGGCCCATGGGCTGCATTTTGGACAGCCCTGCTTTAGACAGAAGGCAGAGGAAGTATAACATTTATTTAGACACAAGAGGATCCAATCTCATGACCAATAATTCCAATTCCATAAAGTAGCAATTATATTCCAAAACCAGTAAACCCACCTCAATGTAGCAAGAAGGAAATTATAACAAAGTATTATAGCAAGGAGCCAAATCATACTGTAATCTCTCCCCCTCTCCCCCAGGGCCTTCCTGTAAACAATCACTCAGGAATCCCAACTCTCCACTCAGCACTCTCTCCTGAAACTCTGCTGACTCCAAATTCCTTGATCTCCACAACTTTCTCTTGCTCTGCACTTTCAGCTCTGTAGTCTCTCTTGATGCTGGCTCTCCCTTAATGTCTGCTGCCTCAGTGTCTTCTTGATATCTGCTTCTGAATCCTGACACTCTCCTTTCTATATCTCCCAGTTCTCAGTTCTCAGTTCTGGGCTATCTTTTTATATCATCCTAGCCAGGATCTGATAGACTAGAACTCAGTGCACATACCATTGGCTCAGATCTTAGCAACTCCCCTTAGGGCTTCACACCCACATTGGCTTAACTAGAAAAATGGTGTAAGCCTGGGGCCTCACACCTAATTGGCAAAAGGGTGTGGGCCTGCTTCTAATCAGGCCTTCCTTTGTTGGCCCCATCTGAGGCCTATTCAATGGGTGGGAAAGATCTTTCACTTACTGATTGGCCTTACAAGGACTTAGACTAAGGAGGACTTAGAAAGGTCTGTCTCACTTGGCTAAAAGGGATGCGCAGCTCAGCACAGACTGAGTCTGGTAAAGCCAGTGTGAAGCTCTTGGCCACAGCACAGATCAGCAATTGAGTCCCCTCAGTAATGTCTCAGCAGCCCAACAGTAAGACCTCCATCCCCTGCACAGAAGGCAAATAGTATACCCCAGAACCCCAGCACTAAAACCGTGACTAGGCCAGGCCACCCCCAGCACAGTGGGCAAGCTACAAGCACCTGAGGCCCTGTTGTAGAAAGCCAGAGAGCAGGCCCCTTGCCCCCAGCCTAAGAAGCTAAGTGCCTCCTGTGCTTCAGGAGTAGACCTCAACCTTAAAAGTCATGAAATTAGCTGAAAAAAGAGAAAGAAACAGAAAAGAACCCTGCCTATAAAAAGCTACTATGGCAACAGGGAAGGTCAAAACACAAACTCAGAAGAGGGCAACATCAAAATACCAACATGAGAAGCATCAAAGGGGAATATGAATTGGTCTCAAGCCCAAAAAGTCCTCTTGGAAGGGCTGAAAAAGATCTTAAAAATCAAGAGAACTAGAAGAAAAATTGGGGAAAAAAAAATCAAAGTAATGCAGGAGAATTATGGGAAAAAAAAGTCAGTAGCTTGGAAAAGTAGGTACAAAAATTGACTGAAGAAGGAAACTCCTTAAAAATAGAATTGGGCAAATGGAAAAAATAATCCACTAAAGAAAACAAGTACTTTAAAAGTAGAATTGGCCAAATGGAAAAGGAAGTACAAAAGCTAAATGAAGAAAAAAAATTCCTTAAAAATGAGACTTGGGCAAGGAAGCTAATGAGAAGCTAATAACAAGATATCAAGAATGAACCAAACAAAATCAAAATAATGAAAAAAGAAACAAGAAATTTTAAAATAGCTCATTGGAAAAACAACTGACCTGAAAATAGATGCAAGATAGGTAACTTAAGAGTTATTGGACTACCTGACAGCCATGATTAAAAAAAAAAAAAAAAGAGCTAGGACAGCATCTTTCAAGAAATTATCAAGGAAAACTGCCCTAATATCCTACAACCAGTGGGTAAAATAGACATTGAAAAATCCATCAATCACCTCCTGAAAGAGATCCCCAAATGAAAACTCCAAGGAATATTGTGGCCAAGTTCCAGAATTATCATGTCAAGGAAAAAAGTACTGCAACCATCCAGAAAGAAACAATTTAAATATCAAGGATCCACATTCAGGATTACATAAGATTTAGCCGCTTCTACTTTAAAGCATCAGAGGGCTTGAGATATGATATTCTGGAAGACAAAGGAGCTTGGATTGCAACCAAGAATCAACTACCCAGCAATACTGAACATAATCTTTCAGAGGAAAAAATAAACATTCAGGAAAAAGGAGATTTTCAAACCTTCCTGATGGAAAGACAAGAGCTCAACAGAAAATTTGATTTTGAAACACAAGACTCAAGAGACCCATAAAAGGTAAAAAGAAAAGAAAAAAAACATGTTATTCAATAAGATTTAAATTGTTTTCCCTAAAAGAGAAAATGATACTTGTAAGTCTTGAGAACTGTATCTCTATTAGGAGAGTTAGAAAAAATACACATAGACAGAGAGTACAGGTATAAGTTGACATTGATGTCATGAAATAAAAAAAAAATTAAGAAGTGAAAAAAGGGATTCTACTAGAAGAGGAAAGGGAGAGGCACAATAGGGTAAATTATATCACATGAAGAAGCACAAAGGGCCTATTACAGTAGAGAGAAAGAAGAGAGGGAATGAGCATTGTTTGAACCTTACTCGAATCAGATTTGGCTCAAAGAGGGAATAACATACACACTTATTTAGGTATAGAAAAAGAGAAAAAAAGAGGAAAGTGGTGGTGGGGGTGATAGAAGAGAGGGCAGAAGGAAGGCAGAAGTAGAAGGAAAATGGTGGGCTGATAGAAGGGAGGGCAGATTGAAGGAAGTGTTGGTCAGAAGCAAAACTCGGGTGAGGAGGGGCAGGGTGAAAAGAGAGAGAAAAGTATAAATGGGGGGGGATAAAATGGAGGGAAATACACAGCATTCATAACTTTGAATGTGAATGGGACAAAGCCTCCCATAAAATGAAAGCAGATAGCAGATAGGACTAAAAATTAGAATCCTACAATATGTTGTTTACATACAACATATTTGAAGCAGATAGATATAAACAGAGTAAAGGTAAAAGGCTGGAGGAAAATATATTATACTTCAGCTGAAGTAAAAATAAATAAAACAGTGGTAGCAATCCTGATTTCAGATAAAGCAAAAGAAAAAATAGATCTAATTAAAAAAGATAAGAAAGGAAACTACATTTTGCTAAAAGGTACTGTTGACAATGATATAATATCAATACTAAATTTATATTAACCAAGGGCTATAGCATCCAAATTCTTAGAGAAGTTAAGTAAGTTACAGGAAGAAATAGTAAACTATACTAGTGGGGGAACTAAACCTACCCATCTCAGAATTAGATAATGTAACAACAAAATAAGCAAGAAATGAGTTAGGGAGATAAAAGAATTTTAGAAAAGTTACATATGATATACTTCTGGAGAAAACTGAATGAGGATAGAAAGGAATATACCATTTTCTCAGTGGTACCATAAGCAAATAGGTAGAGCAAGGAATAGTTTACTTGTCAGATGTATGGAGAAAGGAAGAATATATGACCAAATAAGAGACAGAGAACATTATAAAATGCAAAATGGATACTTTTATTACATTAAATTAAAAAAAAAATTTTTTTTGTGCAAACAAAACTAATGCAACAAAGTGTAGAAGGAAAGCCAAGGCTAAGAAACATTTTTTTGTAGCCATTGTTTCTGATAAAGGCTTCATTTAACAAATATATAGAGAAGTGATTCAAATTTATAGGAATAAAGTCATTCCCTGATTGATAAATGGTGCAAGGATATGAACAGGCAGTTTTCAGATGAAGAAATTAAAGCTATCTATAATCACATGAAAAAATGCTCTAAATCACTATTGATTAGTGAAATGCAAATTAAAATAATATCTATCAGATTAGCTAACATGGCTGAAAAGGGAAATGATAAATGTTGGAGAAGTTGTGTGAAAATTGGAACACTAATGAGTAATTTGTGGAGTAGTGAACTGATCCAACCATTCCCAAGAACAATTTGGAATGCAACCAAACTGTGCAAACCCTTTGATTCAGCCATACCACAACTAGGTCTCTATCCCAAAGAGATCATAAAAAAGAGGATCCACATGTACAAAAATGTTTATGGAAGCTGTTTTCATGGTGGCAAAGAATTGGAAATTGAGGCAACACCCATCAATTGGGTAATGGCTGAACAAGTTGTGGTATATGAATGTAATAGAATTCTACCGTACTATAAGAAAAGATGAGCAGGTGGATTTCGGACAAGCCTGGAAAGACTTACATGAACTGATACTGAGTGAAGTGAACACAACCAGGAGAATATCATGTGTAGCAACAGCAACATTGTACAGTACAATGATTCCAGACAATTCCAAAAAGACTCGTGATGAGAAATTCTAGCCATATCCAGAGAAAGAGCTATGGAGTCTGAATGCAAATCAAAGCATACTATTTTCACTTTTTTCTTTTTTTTTTATTTCTTCTTTCTTGTGGTTTTCCCCTTTTGTTCTGATTCTTCTTTCACAACATGACTAATAAGAAAATGTTTAGCATACTGTACATGTATAACCTATATTATATTGCTTATAGTCTTGGAGACGGGGAGGGAAGAGAGGAAGAAAAATTTGGAACTCAAAACCTTACAAAAATGAATGTTGAAAACTATCTTTAAATGTAATTGGAAAAAAAATGTTAAAGTAAAAAAAATAAAGCAGTATATGTTTAAAAAGTAACCTGAATATCAATAACTAAATGCTATATATATATATATACATATACAAATGTGACCACAGCTTTCTTGACCCTGGCTTACATTGAAGAGTCCTGATCTTCATTCTATATTATATTATCAAGGTTTAAAACATAGTTTTGTTCCTCCTGCAGAATTGTAAAGTTATTTTCAATGAAAATATAAATGATAAGGAAAACTTTTTCAAATGAAAATGTGATTATCAAAGCCAATCTGGGAACAAGGCAGTTTTGTCTTTTACTTACAAGAGAATATAAGCATATAGGAAAAAGCACATAGAATGAACCTGCAATAATGAAGGTGCTTAATAAATATTTGTTGAATGGAGATAGAAAGGAAAATGAAAGCTGTGGAGCATCATATAAGGTGAGCTAACAACTATATTCTTCTAATTAGAAAACTACTATTGATAGCAATCATATCCTTTTCATTAAGTTTCATTTTGTTAGAATTGGAATAAAATTGTTATGAAATTATAAGTTTAAAAATTAATCAAGCTATTTTGGGAAAGTAATGGTATTAAGTATTAATAGTAAACTTTATTAAATATTTAAAATATTTTATTCTAAACATTATCTCAATGGCAATACCATTGGACTATGATCCTATGAAATTATTAGGTAGTATTGTAGGCAGAACACTATAGAGTGATTAAGATTTGAATTAAAATCTCCTCTCAGACACTTTTCAGCTATGTGACCCTGTGCAGTCGACTTAACCTCTGAATTCCTTGGTGTGCCAGTAAGACAAAATGGGCTTAGTTTAAAGGGTGCTCTTGAGGAGTTTGGCTTTTGTTTATGGTGAAAGTACTTTCACCTGTTAAATGCTAAGCCCCAGGCCCAAAGCCCTATCAGGTGTGAAACCTGTGTGGGCGTAGATTAAGGACTTAAAAGGGGCCAATTCGGGAACCAATGGATCTCTGGACTCTGGTCTCTCTAGTCATTGAGGCGGGACTTGAGAACGCCAGAGGCTTGGCTTCGAGGAGAGGCGAGAAAACTATAGCTGGAAAAAAATCCGAAGCAGAGCCGACCCCTGTGTGGACCCAGGAGTTCGAGCGAGGTCTTGAGGGCCGGTGAATATGATTTATGCCATCTTATTTTTCTGTGGCCTCCTGG
>CM053627.1:105934248-105944965 GCA_028646595.1 Phalanger gymnotis | reverse complement strand
AAAAAAAGCTTCTACAAATATACATGTATATATGTATGTATGTATGATATGTGTGTTTATATATATACACGTATGTATATGTGTGTGTGTATATGTATGTATATATATATGTATACACAGAGAGTCTGTGTATGTGTGTGTGTACACATATAATTATCTCTTCCACACTGTAACGTTCCCCATTGTGGTTTTCATATATTATGGGTCAGCATAAGAAATTAAATGGGAATTTCAGGGGAGTTTTGTAAAAGCTGCAGATGACAAGGGAAGGAGAGCAGAGAACACAGGAAAAGTTTAGAAACCCACAAATTCTATCTAGCTATTGTATAATATCAACATATTTCATCTTTTAGCACTATAAACATACCCAAATGTTATAATAAGGTATTGTGAACACACCCATAAGAGGAAAAAAAAATCAAACTTCTTCCCTGGTAGAAAGAGAGGGCCAAAAGTTTTATGCAGATTTTCCAGAGCTCCAGGATACTGCCCTCTTAATCCCTGCCAAGGTAGAAAGAATAACTGTCTTCTTTTCTTCCTACTTCTATCTTGGCATTTTGACAATAGAAAACAGGAGAAATTTACTTCATTGCTTTACTGAGAGAAAAATGAGGGGAGAGGAAAATCAAACTAGTTAAACAAAGCAAGAAAAAGCAAACAACCTATTTAATAGGAAAGTAGTAAGAAATAGTTGAAGGTATGCTTCCACAATCTGGCTAGAAGCTTCTGTGAGGTGAAAGATCCACCCACAGCCAGCACCCAGAAAGCTGCAGGACAGCACAGGTTCTTTTGATCTGCTTAACTAGAGAAAGCAAGGTGAAGGGGTTGGCAAGCTTACTTTAATTCAGCACACAAATATCATTCACTTAGTTCAGGGAAAAAAGCCAGCACCCTGAACTTCAGAGCAAAATACAAACAAATTACAAACATTAACAGACAGACCCAGTACAATTCATAGTTACCAACATCTAGGTTCAGCCCAGGAGCTCAGAACAAGGGCTGGCCCAGAGTCATTCGGGCCACCACTGTTGCGGCAAAGAGCTCCAAGGAAGAGGAGGCCAACCCCTGGTTTTTATATCTTTGTCAGCGTCAGGGGTGAGTCACACATGCAGCTCACCCATGTGACCTAAAATCGTCATAAAGAGGCAGACTTAAATCCACATGTTCTAAGAGCCTCTGCAGTCCCAGACATGTAAACTAGGCCCTCCCTGGAGTTAGCCCCACCTTGGGCCCAACCTTAGTTGCCAATGCACACCCACATAGGATTTACACCTAATAGGGTTTTGGGCCTGGGGGCTAGCACTTAGTAAGACTCAATGAAATACAGTGAATTACTCAAAGCAAACAAAAGCCAAACTCTTCAAGGGCACTTGTTGAACTACGCGCTAAAGAGCCCATTTTGCATACCAACACAAGGTAAGGGCTTGATAATAAGAAGAATTTGAATTCAGCTTAAATAACTGAAAATATAAATTGTTTCTTTACAGAAGAAAAGTGAATAACATTCTAATTTGGAAAAAAAAATAGAGACAAATAAAGGAAAATATAAACCTAACTATCCTAACCTTAAAAGTGAATAAACAACCTAATAAAAAACAGACTGATAGATTAGATAAGAAAACAAATCCTGTAATCTGTTTCATAAAAGAAGAAATTCAGAAAATAAAGGTATTCATAGAACAAAATTAAAGGCTAGAAACATTTTACTATGAGTCCTCAAATGGCAGAGTTGCAATTATGCCATTAAAAAAACACCCACAAACATTCAAAAGATAAAAAAGATAAACAAGGAAATTATGTTGTACGGAAAGAAACCATTAAAAATAAGTCAATATCAATGCACTCTAAATCCCTCAGCATCTAAATTCATAAAGGAAATATTAACAGAACTACAAGAAGACAGACAGTAATGGACTAGTGAATGGAATATTGTCAGGGAACTATAATTTCTCTCAGTTTGGGATATGTTAAATACAATAAAAGGAAATATAGAATTGAACTAATTGCTAAAAAATCTAGAGCTATAAAACATATGCAATATTCTAAATAGAATGGCTAAAGAATATAAATATTCTTAGCATCATATGGAACACTTACAAAAAAAATTACCATGTATTAGTGTCCAGAACTATAACAAATAAATAAAGGATATCTACAAAAATTTTAGTGCAGTTTTAGGCTTTAGAACCTAAAAGTGAATTAAGACTTTTCAGATACTCTTTTTTAGAAGTCAGAAATAGTAGACATCCTTTAGATACTATAATTCAATAAAAAGAGTAATCAGTACAGGGACTGAAAACAAAAGTCACAGGCTCAAAGGGAGACTTAATAATCAAATCCAAAATGGAGTGTGTCAAAGAGAAAAATCATAAAAAATAAAACAAAGAAATGATAACATTTAAGTAGTATTCCAAAAATTCTGGGATGCAGTAAAGGCAGTCCTCAGAGTAAAAATAATATCCCTAAAAATAAATTAACAAAATAGAAAAAAAGAGCATTTATTAACTAAATATACATTAAAATAAAGTCAACAAAAGAACAAACTCAAAGTAAGCCCAAAAGAGGAGATATTAAAAATTAAAAGATAAATTAATAAACTAGAAACAAACATATTATAAAAATGATATCTAAAACAAGAGGGTGGTTCCTTTAGAGAGATGAATAAAATTGATAAATCTTGGACCCAGTTGGTTTTTAAAAGGGGCATAAAATCAAATTAAAATAACAAATGAACAAAGTAAATAAACAACTAGATTAGAAGAAACAGAAAATCATTATAAGAACCTACCATCCAATTATGTGAAAAGCAAATAAGATCACAAAAGAAATAAATACCTTCAAAAACCTAAACTACTAAATCTAATATAAGACAAAATGAATATCTCAATCCAATCTCAGAAGAGGAAGTTGAACTAGTTTAAAAAATGAACTACAATAAACCATCAAAAGTAAAACTCCTGGTCCTGATGGATTTATGGGAGAATTCTATCAAACTTCTAATGTACAATTACTACCAGAATAATAAAATTTATGTAAAAAAATTGTGAATGAATATTTTCTGTCATATAAGATCAAAAAAGAAGACAACAGACAATCAAAATCTTGTTTCCAATGCTGTGGTTCAATCTCAGAGAGTGAATTTATCATTATTTTAGCTTCATTTTCTTTATTCTTTTTCCTACAAAATATATAACTGTTCTCTTCAATCTCATATTTCCCATGTTATGTTTCCACTAAGATTTCTGCATCTTTTAAATGACCCAAGGGACAAATATTGTTTTGACAGAATGATTCTTTGCACAATGATGGATGTATACTTTTTTTTTTCTGATTTTAAGTTCACAGGATTTAGATTTAGATCTAGAAGGGACCTTAGAGATCATATAGTCTAACTCCCTCATTTAAGCAATGAGAAAACAGGCCCAGAGAGATTAAGTACTTTAGAAGAGTTTGGGGATAGAAAAAAATCATATGCACAGAATTATAAAAAGACAAGCTTACCTAGTCAGTTCTTTTATTTTCAATATAAAAAGACATTATTTACCAATGTCATAGGAAAATATTCTGGGAGTTGTTTGTTCATTTTGGGTGAGTATCATGGCTATAAGTTTACAAGAGGCTGTAGAAAACTTTGTATTGTATTTGCAATGTGACCTTTTTATGTGAAATTTTGCTGACATTTCAAAATGTTCCATTGCAGCTAAAAATTTAATAGTTTTTTTTACTCATTTCATTTAACCAATGGTAATTTTTCCTTCACATTCACTTGTTTATAGTTTAAAGTAAATCTCAGAGCTATAAACAATTCTCCTGGCATTTACCCTCCCATGTACCCCTTGCTAAATAGGAGGTTGTGTGGGTAGTTCTGTTAGTCAGTGGATTTATCCAATCCAAGGTTATGAGTAATACCTTCATACTCTCTCCAAAAAACTATCATACACATAACCTTAAGGAAATTTTTAGACACTTTCTTCAGAAATGGGAAAATGAGAAAACATAAGAAATATTTAGAAGTGCTGCTTTCAAACAATTCAAAAGTAATGCAATGAAAATCATAGTGATTTCCCTCTGTGAAAAATAAGAGCATTGTAGAGTTTAAATAGCCAAAGGAATCAAGTTACACCATAGTAACTCAGTTTTGCATCTGAATGTTGATGACAATCAGAGTTGAATTTTAGGGCAATTTTCTGTTATTTTTGTTTTCCATTGAGTTGTTATAAAATACCAACAAATTACATTTGTATCTTTGTCTATACTTAAGTAAAGCCTTCCTTAGTTACATAAATACAATTTTTGTATTGTGGTTAAGCTAAGTTTGGAGGAGCATATCATTTATCAGGTGGTGATTTTTTTTCTGTCATGGTCACTGCATACAAAAGTATGGAGAGGTCACTGTCTGTGTAGATTCACTGCATCATATTTATGTCCATGTGTGAATTTTTATATATATACATATATACACACATATATATGCATATACATATATGAAGTTATTCCTCTGCTTCTTTCATACTGAAATGTTCCACAGAGCTAGAGACCTTCAGGGATTACTTGACTCATCCACGCATCACCATGACTACTGTTTCTAAATAATTCCAAACTACCTCCCATCATCCTAGTTCTTTGCTCTCAATCATCCAGTCTCATGGCCTCAGATGCAACTTCTTGCTCCTACCACCATTCTTTAGTCATATCTTCTATTTTAAGTAACAACACGATGACTGAATTAGTTGTTGTGACTCAGTCCAGTTCTCCTGCATTGCCTTAAAAGAGCCACAAATATGCCAAATAAAATAAAGGAACAAAACAAGTTGGGGTGGGAGGGAGAAGAAATAAATCTTTATAGGGAAAAACATGTCTTGGAAAAATGAAAGAATGGCGCAAAGGAGTAAGAAACAAAAGACACTGTACTGATACAAGGAATGCATAAAAGCCACTTTTTTTTTAAAAACGTGGCATACAAGACCTCCAGAAAATAGCAATAACACAATCATGACAATGATAATGAAAATTCCAGAAGCAAAAGTGATTGTACCACAATAACCTTTGTAGTGGCTAGTAAGAGAAATAATAAGAGAATACAATAATAGAATAGAATAATAAAAGATCATTACATTTTCATCCTTAAATGTAGATGTAAAATCATTGAAAGGATAGAAGAAGAGCATGATGCTAAAAGTTTTAAAAGACTACTGAAAAATCTTAATAAATTAGTATATAAGGAATAAAATTATTCCAATGGGAGATGAAAATGAAGAGATGGCAAAATAAATAATAGCACTACCTAGCTGAAAGATAATTTTAGATCCCTGAAAAAGAAGGTAACACAACTAGAGGACAGAGCTCAATGAGAAAGTATCATGATTGTTGGTCTCAGGGAAATTTCATGAAGAAACATTCTGAATGCCAAATTTTAGGAAACCATACAATAAAATCTATGAGAAATATTGAGAAGACAATGTTGATAGAATATGTATACTTTTGTCAGAGAGGAACATAAAATATAATTTACTCCAAAATGTAATGGTCACAGTCCAGAGTTTCAATGAGAGAGATAATTTTATAAGCAAGCAGGAATAAACAAATCATATATCATAAACTATGATTATGAATTATGCAAGTTGTATCCTTGAGGCCAGGGAAGAAAGATACAATGACTTGTTGAGGCTCACATAGCTAGTAAGTATCTAAAACAGGATTAGAATTTGAATCTTCTTAAACTCCAATTCTGTAAATTATCTACTGCAGCGCCAAACTGCTCATGCAAGAATTATCAAAATTATTTGACGTTAATAAGTAGAAAAGAGGATAGATAGAACAGATTAGGCAAGCAAGACTCAAAGAGACTGAAAAGAATAGCAGAATGTTTAATAAACCCCACAAACCTATGGGATATAGAATTCTGGGTAAAAACTGTTGGAAAAACTGGCAAGTAGCCTGGAAAAAATAGGTTTTAAAACAAGACTTTATATATTTGCCACACAAACTTCAACCAAAGAGAGGAATACATGACAAGTATATAAAAGGTCCCATCATTTGACTAAAAGCATTTATGACGAGAGAGAGAGAGAGACAGAGAGAGGTGGGGAGGGGAGAACTATATCTGTATATATCAACCATGACCACAAAGATCATCCTTAAAAGAATAAGAGGTGGAGGTGAACAACAAAGAAGATAAAATATTTTATTTTTTTTCAATCAATCTATTAATAAATATTTATTAAAGAGTGACTATGTGCCAGACAGAATTCTAGGCACTAGGGATACTATGACAAAAATTAAACAGTCCTTTTTTTCAAAAAGTTGATAATTTATCAGAACTTGAAGAGAGATCAAATACATATACATATATGTATATCCACTTATACTTACATATTACATGTATGTAAGTATAAATAACATATACCAAATAAATAAAAGGTTGTTTTGTGAGGTTTTCATTAGCAGCTAAGAGACTCCTAAAAATCTTCATTTAGGAGATGAAACTTGAGATTAAACTCAAAGAAACAGAGATTTAAATAAGTAGAAGTAAGGAAGAAGTGTACACTTTGCATGGAGAATGAATAATTACTAAGACAGAGACAGAACATGGACAGATGTGTGTGAAGAACAAGAAGGTCATTGTACTAAAGAGAGCAGTAGGGAATGTATAACATCTAAAAGACTGGAAAGGAAAGTAAGAACAATGTCATAAAGAGATAAAAAAACAGAAAAATTTATATTTGATTGCGTATCCAATGAGAAGCTAAATAGAATTTATGTTAAGAGAGTGTGTGTGGTATCACATCAGTAGCAGAAGTGAGGAGGGAATAGAGTGGAGAGAAGCTGGAGGCAGGAGGACCAAGTAGGAAAACATCACAATAGATAAGGTAAGAAGTGACAAGGCTGAGAACTATGGAGAAGTATGAGTACAGAAAGAGGATGGATTTGAAAGATGTTGCAGAGGTAGAAATGATAGCATTTGACAACTGATTGAATGTGTAGGATGAGAGGAGGGAGGAGTTAAAGGTAAAACTTTTGAAGGTTAGTAATTTTAAAGGTGGTAGTAACTCTAATAGGAGTAAGGGAGTAGTGAATTTGGGAAAAGAAATCTTTAAAGACATCTTCTCTGATGGTCTGCTAACTAATATATACATATGTGTATTTATGTATGTATGTACATATATATATATATGTATATATACAGAGAGAGACAGAGAGAAATTCATGTTAGTTAAGAACATCTATTCTCCAATAGATAAAATGTCAAAACATAAGAAATCCAAGATGCCATTAACGATAGCAATTAATGCTATAGAACTCTTATTATTAAGGGGTATTCTATTTAAGATAACTCATGTTCAATCTCACTCTCAACAGACTGACAAGTATGACAAAAGATAAAAATGGAGGGTGTTCAAAGGGCTGTGAGATAGAGGCACACTAATGTACTATTAGTAAAGTTGTAAGTTTGTCTAATGATTCAGGAAAAAGAATACCTGAAACTATCTTAGGAAGCTTCTAGGTAGCTGGGCCTAAAAACAGATATTTCTCAAGCACACGGTGTTTAAATCTGAATTTTTAAAATGAATGCTAGTGCCTTTCCACTAAGATTACCTCCAATTAATCTTGTCTATACTTATATATGTGAATTTACAGATGTATATATAAATATACATACATATTTCTTGTACATATTTTTGCTTTCTTTCCTCCACTAAATTTTTTTCTTTGTATCCTTAGCACTTAGCATAGTGCATGACATATAACAGGTGCTTAATAAATGCTTATTGATTTATGCTAAATGCCCATAGCACGTTCTCTTGTGTTTGTTTATACAAGAGAAAGAATCAGCAGCAGGAGTAGCATCACCATCAGCATTAGTACCATCAGCATCATAACAATCACAACGACAGTAAGGATAATAGGTAATGGTTATGTAGTGTGTTCTATGTCCCAGGGACTAAGTACTTTCAAATTATTATCTCATTTGGTCCTCACAACAATGCTGGGGATTAGATGCTATTATTATCTCTATTTTATAAATGAAGAAAGAGAGGCAAACAAAGGTGAAATGACTTGACCAGGATCACAGAGCTAGTCAGTGTCTAAAGCCAAATTTAAACTCAAATCTTCATCATTCTAGGTCAGATGCACCATTCACTGCATTGACTAGCTGTCATGCTGGATAAACAAGTGGAAGTAACTGGATAATCATATATCGATTGTCTTTGAGATTTTAATTAATTGAGGTGTACTGATGGAAAATTTTAGTAGACATGTACCTACTTTTTAGCCTTTGTGTATATAAATTCAGTAGCGTAGTCATTCAAGGATATAAAAACTGAAACTAGGATGTAAATTGATACCTCCCTCTTTACTCACTGTCCTGGTGACAGTAGCCAACAAACAAAGCAATATCTGACTAGGGTGGAATAGATCTGTTCCTTTCTCCATGATTGTTTTTCCATCCTCAGATTCACAATGAAATATCATCCCAGAGCTGTTCAGGCACTTGTTTCATTATAGATGTTGCAGCGAACATTATGTTCCGAGATTTAAGTAGTTTCCTACTTTTATCTTTGTAAGTCTGACATCTATATAGTGATAAAGTGTTGAATCCCCATACCCCATGCCCAAGAAAAGAAAATAACAAGTTTGAGTTAAGGAAACAACATTGCAAATGGAGCAAAAGATGGAAGGTGATCCAGGAGGGAATGATAAGCACTCAAAAGGTGGGCAAGCCAAAAGAGAACAGTGTGTTGGGAGCCTAAAGAAGAATATGGTTAAATGGCAGCAAAAGAAATGGAGAGAGCATAGAATATGAGAAGTGGGCAAATTCCATTAAATTCAATAGTTGGGAAATCATGTTTCACTCTTGACAGAGAAGTCTTTTTATTATTAAATGATAGAAGTGGGTTTCAAGGACCTGAGCAATGATTGAAAATGAAGAAATAGAGATAGTGAGTATAAATTATGTTATCTAAGGTTTCTCAGTTAAAAAGGAGAGATATAACATAGCAGTTTAAAAGGATAGCTGGGTTAAAAGAAGTTTTGGTTTTTTTTCATTTTAAAGACAAAAAATGTTGATGATCTATGAGCCTTAGAGGCAACTGGTACAATGGTAGCAGCAGCAGCACCTTCAGGAACTCTCAGCCCAGAGATGGTAAGAAGGTTAG
Organism: Phalanger gymnotis; assembly: GCA_028646595.1. Taxonomy (NCBI): domain Eukaryota; kingdom Metazoa; phylum Chordata; class Mammalia; order Diprotodontia; family Phalangeridae; genus Phalanger; species Phalanger gymnotis. The sequence goes on along the minus strand of CM053627.1, from coordinate 105,935,807 downwards.
ACACAAGGTCAGAAAGAATTACAGAATTTTTGGTGGCACTGGATGCAGCTAGAGTTGATTGGTGACTCTGTTGCAATACATAATTCTGGGTCACCGTTCCAGGATGTAGAAAACTGCTTATGGTCAGTCACAAGGGAGTAGTCACCCTTATCACAGTACCAAGGCAGAGAGGAGTGGTAGCACTTGTGGCTGCAGGAGATCAGGAGACCTACCTGATTAAAAAAAAAAAAAACATGGATTAGACCAGGAAAGCAGTGACCATACATCTCTCAGGATCACACCACATTAGAAGCACCACAGAGTTATAGACACCCAAAATCATTTCTGAAAACAGCAGAATGAAAAAGATGAAAGCTTGGGACAGTGCCTTCTCACACCCAGGTGAACAGAGCTCAACTTTAACCCAAATGTCAAAGTCAAGAAACTGGACTGAAAAATGGGGAAATAAGAACAAAAAGAATTTGACCCTAGAAAGCTACTATATTGCCAGGGAAGACTAAGACATAAACTCAGAAGAGAACAACTGGAAAACAGCTAGAATTAATGTCTCAAAGAAAAATGCTAGCAGGGGGGTTTAGCCAAGATGGAGGCTGGAAAGCAGGGACTAGCATGAGCTCCCTGCCAAGTCCCTCCAAAAACCTATAAAAAAATAGCTCTGAACCAATTCTAGAACTGCAGAACCCACAAAATAGCAGAGGGAAGCAGGGCTCCAGCCCAGGACAGCCTGGATGGTTGCTGGGTGAGGTCTATCCTGCACAGAGCTGGAGAAAGAGTGGAGGAGAGCTGAGCACAATCCAGCATGGGCAGCACAGACCAATCAGACCAGGAGCCTGGCAGAGCATGCCCTAGCTCCATGAATCAGTGAGCTGAAGCAGTTACCAGACTTCTCAACCCACAAACACCAGAGACAAAACAGAAGGTTAGTGGCAAAAACTGCTGGGGATAGTGGGATAGAGTTCACACTGTTCAGCCATTGCCCCACAGGCAGCGAAGGTGGGGCAGCTATAGAACTACAGCTGCAGTTGCTTCTGGCCCAAGGCCCACCTGGTGGGAGGAATTAAGTGGCAAGTGGCTGATCACAGCAGGAGTGAAGAGCCTGCTGAAGATCTAAGTCCAGTTCGGGTTGAGGGTTCTTGGGGAAGGAGGAGTGCTGGTGTGGCAGAGCTGGCACATCCCCCCAAGCTTGGAACATAGTACTCTTTACTCTATAAGCAGTCATACCCAGACAAAAAACTCAAGGGTCAAGTAAGTTGGCTGGGAACATGGCCAGGCAGCCAAAATGCACCCAGACTCAGTTTCAGACTTTGGAGTCTGTGTTTGGTGACAAAGAAGACCAAAACATACAGCCAGAAGAAGTCAAAAAAGTCAAAGAGCCTACAACAAAAGCCTCCAAGAAAAACATAAACTGGTCTCAGGCCATGGAAGAGCTCAAAAAGGATTTGGAAAAGCAAGTTAGAGAAGTAGAGGAAAAATTGGGTAGAGAAATGATAATGATGCAAGAAAACCATGAAAAACAAGTCAATGACTTGATAAAGGAGACCCAAAAAAATACTGAAAAA
>CM053627.1:105897837-105933748 GCA_028646595.1 Phalanger gymnotis | reverse complement strand
GGCAATGGGGAGAAAATCTGTAATTCAAACGCATGTGAAAATCAATGCTGAAAACTAAACATATTAAAAATAAATTAAATGAAAAAATAAAAAAAAATTAAAAAAAAAAGAAAAGACATTGTGAGCCACATAGACATAGAGTGAGAAAGACTGAGACAGAGAGTAACAGAGAGACAGACATAGAGACAGAGGGAGAGAGACAGAGAAACACATAGCAAAGAGGTAGTGAAAGGATATGTATAATGCATAGGACAGTATGAATTGTAAAAAAGTTTAAAAATTGGCTCAAGACTGTGAAAAGAAGAAAATGAAGTTATAAGAAGGCTAGACTATGATATCAAGGATGAATGGAGATATTAGAGGATGCAACATGGAAGAAGAAAGGTTCAGGAGTAGAGAGGTAGAATAGGTAGAGGCTGATGAAAAAGTTCAAAATACTGGAGGTTATACATTTCTGAATAATATCAATACGATCACCATGGGTGCCTGTGTTAGTGTGGAAGTATATACACATACAACTAAAAGGACATAGAATGTTTTGGAAAATAAGAGGCCAATGGATTCATACATTAAAATTCCATCACATGAAAATAAGGTGTTGGATAGAGAATAAAATTCTTAATTACCCTAATTGACCTCAGGTCCTGACATGAGAAAGTCAGGAAAGTGATTGGTGGGTATTGGAGGAGACAAACAAGAATCATAACTTAATCAAGACAGATGGAGTGAACCTCAAAGAAACAGAGGTTTCCAAGTAAGAATAGCAGGAGTGTCTGGAAGTGGTAGGAGGAAGTGAACATATGCTAGCTCTTCATCATGGTCTAGTGTGTCATGGGACATGAAAGAAACAAATGACCCCAGAGAGGATGACTAGGGATGTAGGTTCCAGAGATAGCCAGATTACTTTGAGTGTGATAAGGTAGAAAGTATATGTTCAATGTTGAAAAAAGTTTGAGATTCCTAGCTAAAGCAACACTCTAGTCTCATCAGTGCAAAGTCTGGAAAAAGATAAGAGGCACCAGATATCCCTCTGTGCCTGAATGAGATAATCAAACACAATTGTCTGATGAGAAAATGTTATTCCGTTTTAGAAATGGAAAAATGAGCTTTGTAACTGACTTCATCCTGTTAGTGCTGAAGCCTTCTGTAGTATACATAACCACATGGAACCACAGTCAGGATATTCCTGCTTTAGCCTCAAATTTTATCAGTATTGAAAAGCTTTGAAATTTTATTACTATTGTGATTTTCAGAGTGTCCATCCTTTGGGTTTTTTTTTTCTGTACTGCAGATTTCTCAAGGAATGTTTCGTAACCTTGCCTGTTTTAGTTCTTTCCATGAAAATGAAAGGTAATAAATATTGTACAAGAGATTGTGAGACAAGGAAACAAAAGGGGAAAAAGAAATCTTGCTTTATAACTTTGGAAAGGATTGGAAAAAATAAACATTTATGTTGTGCTAGAAATAATTACAGTTATCACTTCACTATCCTGTTTTCCAAATGCATCATTGTCAATAATTTTGCAATTGATTATATGTGAACTACAATGTTGTCTTCCAATAAAGACTTCCCCCAGTGGCCTGCAGATGTATAGAGGTGAAGTACTATTCTTGAAAGCCATGCTTAAGAGCACAATCTATAGTCAGCATTACTATCTTGGAAAGGTTTGAAGACTTTGAACAGATTGTGTTTGTTTTCTAACAACTAACTAAGTTTGAAAAAGACCATCACCATTTTGGAATGAAATAATGAGATTTTTCTCTCTCTGCTATTCTCAAAGACCATGCACCGAGGCAAGGAGCGGGCTATTGTCTATCTTTGTATGATTTCAAAAGAGAACACATTCAATAAATCAAAGATTTTGAATACAAAGTGCTTTACTGTACAATATCATTGTACTTAATTACCTCCCCACTGGTTTTTTGTTGTTCCCTGTTCAAGTGGTAAATTGTTTGTGGATGGTACTATGTCTTACAGTGTTTCTACACTGAGCACCTGGTACATTGTTAGACACTTAAAAGATATTCAATTAATATTTGTACATTGATTTACTAGTATCTGCAGTTATACATGATCTCCCATCTCCATGTCTTGCGCAGTCTATCCCCCACGCTTGTAATGTTCTTTCTCCTTAGTCTTCTCTGGGGTTCTTCAGAACTCAGGTCAAGTGCCACCTTCTGAATGAGGCTTTTCTGGGTAACTTAGCCTTTAGTGTTTTTCACCTAAGGTTACCTTGTATCTCCTTTATAAGTTCTGCATATATCTATGTAAGTAAATGTTGTCTCCCTTTTTAGAGTGTGAGTTCATTACTAGGATTAATGAATCATGGCTGTAGTCACTAATGCTACAGAAACTGAGATTTTTTTTTCTACTTAGGGTTAGGATAAGCTTTGGTGTAAATTAAATGACTCTCTTTGCTTGTCTTAATTTTCTATTTTTCCTATCACACAATTGAGCTCAGCATTTATTTGGCTACCAATGGGTATTGTTTGTATTCAGTTTATGACTGTTTGTCCTGTTTGTGTTAAGCTTATTTACTTTGGGTTTATGACCATTTTTCTTTTTATTTGAGATCTCCCCCTCCCCAGAATAATATTGGTAGTCTGTGGTAAACTTATTTCCTGTTACATGAATCATAACTAATTGGCTTGGCAAATCTGCAGCTGTAACATAGTACTTACTGCCATTATGCAATATAGGCAATATTTCCAGGTTAACAGACTGTCAAAAAAAAAAGGATAATTCCAAGAATACTTTGAAACAGAAGCTATATGTCCATTTTAGGGGCAATTATGTGACTCTTGGTCTTATTGCATCAAAGTAAAATATCATAGACTAATATAGAATCTCTGAAATAAGCTTCCTACTAGCAGAATTAAAGTGTAACAGATGAAAATTTTCTTCTACTTTTCATGGAATCATGTAGTCATTGGTGAGATGTTTCAGTCATGTCTTGCTCTCAATGATTCCACTTAGGGTTTTCTTGGAAGAGATACTGGAATGGTTTGCCATGTCCTTCTCCAGATCATTTCACAGGATGAGGAACTGAAGTAAGCAGGGTTAAGTGACTTGCCCAGTGTCACATAGCTAGTAAATGCCTGAGGTCACATTTGAATTCAGGTCTGCCTGACTCCCGGGTAGGCACTCTATCCACTGCACCACCAAGCTGGCCTCATGGAATAATAGGATGCAAGAAGTCATCCTGGCCATTCCTCTCTCTTCAGGATCATGCAACCAAGCCCTTCCCCTTCCCAACCCCCTGCCAAAAAATAAAAAAAAGATGAAGAACATTGGTTCTTAAGGACTGACCAAAAAAACTTCCTGAATAATACCACCCCACACATACCCATTGAAATGTTTAATGTATTTTATGATCATAGAAATTTTCAATCCTAAATACAAGACTGTCCCATGGTATCTAAGACTCTTCTCACTGTGTCCTCCTTTCTCTTTTCTACTGTATAAATTGTCTATATAGGTGAAATGTGGTCAAATAAAGATTAAAAAACTTTCTTGATGAAAAATATCAGAAGCATACATATTAGAAACAACAGGAGCTAGAAATGTTAGAGAAAGGAAGAAAGCAAAGGTGAGGAAACATCACTAAAGGAAGGGAGGGTACATATAGAAACAAGAAAGGATATATTATTATCATGGAGCCTGTACCAATCCTATCTACATTGCAGTGGTAATGGTGAAGAAAGTATTGACGAGGACTGGGAAGGTAGGTATTGACTGTATATGGACAAGAATGTTAGATCCATCTTAACAATAGTTGGTTTATTGTTATAATTCTTTGTTATTTATCTGACTCTTGGCTTGTGGCTACTGCTTTGCTAAGTTAGTTACTTCATCCAACTATCTGGTTTCAGGATAAGAGGCAATTACCTGCTTTGCTGTACACTATGCATTGTTATTGTTTAATCATTCACTTATTTCTGAATCTTTGTGACCTCATGGCCTATGCTGTCTATGGGGTTTTCTTGGTGAAGTAACTGAAGTTGTTTGCCATCTATTTCTTCAATGGATTAAGGCAAACAGAGATTAAGGGACTTGCCCAGAGTCACACAGCTAATGTCTGAGACTGGATTTACACTCGTCTTCCTGACTCTAGTGCTCTATCCACTGAACCATCTAGCTGGCCCTATGTACTCTATGCATAAATCTGCCTAAATCACTATTTTTGAAATTTAAACACATTCCTACATTATCTATTATCAAGAAAATGCAATTGTAAAACAGCTACTTACCACAATGAGTATTCTTAACTTTCAGATACTTGAGAACTTTTTGACTTTTCGCAAATTTCTCTTTTCCTAACTTAACAATCCCAATGTATTTAGCATCCCTGTCTAGGCCATTAATTCATTAATCATATTTCCAATACTTGTCATGAACAATTTAGTAGTAGGCCTTTAATGGGATCCAAAACAACAGAAGTTGCAATTGTCCCTGCCCTGGTGAACCTTTCAATCTCAGTAGAAAAGCAAAATATACACAAAGAAGGACTGAAGAATATTTACAAAATAACTTTAAAATGCAATATAAAATGCAACATATATGTATATATATACACATATATACATATAAACATACATGTATATGAACATATATACACGCATACACATATAAGCACACACTGAGAAATGAATGATCAGAGTCAATGAATTCTTAAGCTGGGTAACAATGAATGAATACATGAATGTATGTATGCATGCATGAAAGAATGAATGAATAAGAAAATGATTTATTAAATGTTTACCACGTACAAAACTCTATACTAAGCCCTAGTTGCAAATGGAAAAGCAGAGAGAACCTCTGATCTTAATGAGCTGCATTTCCAGTTGGGGAAATAACACATTTGTGCTGCGTTAGCTGCATGTATCTCGGCTCAGGGCATTTTTTATGGCATATTCATTTCTGAAATGTTCTTCCTCCTTTATTCCAACTCTCAATCACCCTGGATTTCTTTAAATCCCAACTAAGAAATTGCTTTCTACAGGAAGCCTTCCCTAACTCTTCTTAATTCTTCTGATAATTTTCTATTTATTCTGTATATATCTTCTTTTGTATATATTTGTTTGCATGTTGTCCCTCCCCTACCCAGTGGATTACAATTTCCTTGAGGGAAGGCACTGTCCTTTGCTTCTTTTTGTATTCTCAGTGCTTAGTATAGTGCCTGACCCACGGTAAACACTTACTATATGTTTATTGATATGAATTGAAAGTCAAATGGAAAAGCCCCTTGGTCATTAGAGTATAGCACTACAAAAGATGGCAATGTATCTTTTTCGGTATCATTCCTAATTACAAAATCATCCCCATATAAATAAAAAAATGGGGATGGATTGGAAAGTAGAAGGACGCTGAAGCCCCTGTTTCCAATTTTTAAATAATCTTTGGGGTTTTCCCTGAAAACAGGTCTGATTATGACAATTCTTTACTCAATTACCTCGAGTTCCCTATTACTACTAGCATCAAATACAAAATCTTCTGTTTGACATTTAAAATTCTTCACAACCTGTTTCCACACTACCCCTCCAGTCTTATTAAACATTACCATCTATCAGGATTTGCTCAGATTACCCAAACAGGCCTTTTTTTTCATTCCCAATATATAGTTTCTCTCCATGCCTTTGAACAGTCTGAACCCTATGTATTGAATGTACTCAATCCTCACTTCCCCATCTTTGAATCCCTAGTTTTCTTCAAATAGCATCTCAAACAGCACTTCCTATATGAGGTCTTCTTGACCCCCACAAGTGCTAGTTTTCTTCCCCATTTTGTCTTGTATTTATTTCATATACACACACATATGTGTGTATATATATATGTATATATATACATACATATATATATATATACTATATATCCTCAGGGCTTAGTGTGCTATATATATTAGCATACTAATTAGTATGCTATGTATATTAGTACACTATATATACATATATATATATATATATATATATATTCATTTCCTCTTGTGCCTACATAGTGTCTGCACCTAATGAACATAAGCTTCTTGAGAACGGAGATATCTCATTAATGTCTTTGTATCTCCACCAGCTAGTATAGGTCCTGGCAGATAGTAAGTGTTTACTCACTGATTTTTTAAAATTCTGTATTTATTTCAAATGGTAACCTAAGAATTAAAATTGTGTACTAAGCAATAGATTATGCTTTTTAAAATGGGAAGGTTATTTTTCAATTTCCTGCTATGCATATTTAGAACACAAGTGCATCAAAGTCAAAAGAGTTAAACTGTGAATTTTTCTTCAATTGTTTATTATGGCTCCATTTCTTTTTTATCCATATCTCATTCTACATATTATATGGGTCAATATGTGATCTTGCTTTTCAAAGTAGAATTTCTATGCTTATTTCTATTAAGTTTCATTCTGTTCATTTAAATAACTTACAAAGATCATTTGAATTCCAATAAAATCATAATTTTTACACAATTTGTAAGTGATTAAATTATATGAATAATTCTCACAGAAGAAAGACAAATTCTTAATAACTAAAATGCTAAAACTAATAATCAGAGATATTTTTTTATTTTTTATATATTTTTTGTAAATAGTATTTTATTTTTTCCAATTAAATGTAAAAATAGTTTTCAACATTCATTTTCATAAGATTTTGAGTTTCAAATTTTTTCTCCTTCCTTTCCCCCCATCTCACCTCCCCAAGATGGCAAGCAATCTGATATAGGTCATGCACATGCAATCATGTAAACATATTTCCACACTAGTCATATTGTAAAAGAAGAAACAAATCAAAAGGGAAAAAAAAAACACAAGAAAGCTTAAATCCACATTCAGACTTCATAATTCTTTTTCTGGGTGTGGATAGCAATTTCCATCATGAGTCTTTTGGAAATATCTTGGATCATTGTATTACTGAAAAGAGCTAAGTCAATCATAGTTGATCATCATGGAATGTTGCTCTTACTATGTATAATCTTCTCTTGGTTCTGCTCACTTCACTAAGCATCAGTTCATGTAAGACTTTTCAAGTTTTTCTGAAATCCACCTACTCATCATTTCTTATAGCACAACAGTATTCCATTACATTCATATAACACAACTTGTTCAGCTATTCCCCAATTGATGAGCATTCTCTTAATTTCCAATTCTTTGCTACCACAAAAAGAGCAGCTATAAATATTTTTGTACATGCAGGTACTTTGCCCTTTTTTTATGATCTCTTTGGGATACAGACCTAGTAGTGGTACTGCTGAATGAAAGGGTATGTACAATTTGATTGCCTTTTAGGTATAGTTCCAAATTTTTCTCTAGAATTGTTGGGTCAGTTCACTACTCCACCAACAACGCATATGTCCTAGTTTTCTCACATCTTCTCCAACATTTATAATTTTCCTTTTCTGTCATATTAGCTAATCTAATAGATCTGAGGTGGTACCTCAGAGTTTTTTTTTAATTTGTGTTCCAAAGGAGATATAAATTAAAATAACTTTGAAGTTTATATCTTACCAATCTAACTTGAAAAAAAATGAAAACTGTGTATCTTAAACCTAGCAGGGCTATGGAAAAAAGTTATACTCTCTCGTTCACATCTGATGGACTATAAAGTAAAATTTGTGCTTTTTGTTATTTTTAGGAGGGAGGGGAAATAGTTTGATATAATAGTATCTGGACTCCAGAGACCTTGCCCTCTATTCCTTAGAGTACTTAATCAATTCAGTTTTGGAATTTTTTTTGGAAGCCAAGTTTTCCTTAATGGTGAATAAGGTCATATAATATATGTTTATAGAAAATTCACATAAACCATGGTAGTGGACAATTAGCATCCAATCCTATTATTCAACCCAAAAATCTTGCTGTTTTCCCTACCACATGCTTTTCAACTCCTATTCTGAGAATGATCATCAAATCCACCTTAAAACTGTTTCTGGATAAGCCCTGTGGTTCCACTCATCATCCCTGTGACTATCCATCGTCTCTCCCCTATTTGTGTTGATGTCTCCCATTCGAATGAAAGCTTCTTGTAGATAATAACTCTCTAACTTTTATCTGTGCACCACCAGCATCTAGCAAAGTGCTTGGCACCTAGTAGGCACTTAATAAGGGCCTTTTAATTAATTCATTTATTGAAGAAAAAGAACTATCTCCAAGAAATTTCATTGCTCTATTATTTTAAATTATAGCACATACCTATCATTATAACACAAATAATGTCCCTACCAGGAAGGAACCTGGTAGGACATCCACAAAAATGATCAAATAAGTTGTGGCACATTCATGCAATGGAGTATGACAATATAAATGACACTCACAAGCATGAGAAATGAAAGGAAATATGAAAAATCTGAAAAATAATGTAAAGTGGATAAAAGGAGAACCAGGAAATCAGATTACAAACAGAAGAAAAATGAGTGAGTCAATGGACAAATGAAGTATCTTGATGAAAAATGAGAAATAATGACTTAAAAGCTGCTACTGCCTTTCATGTGTTCAAATTAACTTGTTTAAATGTAAAGAGCTGGTGTAGCTAAGTGCAGTAGAGGACAGGACCTGCAGTCAGGAGGACCTGAGTTCAAATGTGCCCTCAGATACCTACTGTACAATCCTGGGCAAGTCACTTAGCCTCAGAAAAAAGAAAAAGAAAAGAAAAGAGAGCTTTGCAGAATGTGTAATTGGTTGTATTGATCATTAATATTAAGTTTATACTAAATCTTCAGGTAGTAATTTTTCATAATTCTGTGGTCCAGAAAAGCAGTTAGCATGGAAGAAATTTGTCATAGAGAATTAAAGATTATTTTCCTCTTTTTAACTAACACATTCATCATCTTGTTTTATGTTCTTCTTAGTGGGAACAGTGCTGTGTGAGACAAGAAAGAGCACTTGTATGTTTAATCCTTGGATTTTACCTGAAATTAATTCATATTGCCCAACAATCAGGATCTAACCATTGAACTGATTATATGTTTGACATTTGTAAAGGAATAAAAATACATAGGCAATGTTCTTGAGATAAGTGGGAATTTGCTGTTCCAGCCCCAGCTGTAACCATACAGAGTTGTTTTTTTTTTTTAATTTCTTTGTCACACTGTGCCAGGTTTTACACAGTTGGGATAGAAATCTGACTCCTGTTGTAAACTGTAATTAGAGAGAACTGTCATTGAGCTGATAGAGGTTGGCTGGGTCAGAAAGGAATAACAGTTAAGGCTGTCTTTTCAGAGAGAACACTTTATCCATCTACCAAAGCTAACTGCCTAGTGAATCCATTTGTCACCTGGGATCAACTGTTCCAACTATTATCAGATCCATTCCCTTACTGTTTAGAGGTAGCTGGGAGTTACAACGACATATATTCAATTCCAGTCAATGCACATTTATTACATGCCTGCTATAATAATTACAACAAGTTATATTTTATAGTGTTTTAAAGTTCATAAGGCTATTTTAGCACACTATCTCACTTGAGCCTAACAGCAACCCTGTAAGTACTGCAAGTATGATTATTCTTATTTTGTAGAAGAACAAATGGGGGCTCAGAAAACTTCAACACTGCTTGACACAACTAGTGTCACAAGCAGAAATGGCACTGTACTCTCTTCATGACTCCAGGTCTAGCATTCAATCTCCTACACTACACAATAAATAGACTTCAATCTAATATTTAACCAACAAACATTAAGTACCTATTATGTTCTAGGTATTATGCTAGATATAAGAATCCAGATACAAAAATGAAATGGTCTCTGCCCTCAAGAAGCTTGCATGAAGACAGCATGCACCTATCTAAATTTAAAAATTAATGCAATGTTAATAAAAATGTTTTTTAAAAAAATTGAGTGAATAAGTTATTTTGTCTATTATAAATACTCAAATTAATTATGAAGGACACATGAAGAAAGATGTTGTCTGCATCCAGAGAAAGTACTGATAGATGTGTATATAGAATAATTTTATATATAAATATATATATATATACACATGTATATGTATATGTGCACACACATGTATGTAGTGTGTATGTGTGTATATTTATGTATGTATTTATGTGCTGATATATGTGTATACACGTGTATGTATGTATATTATATGCATGATGGCTACCATTAGGTACAAATACATACATGTACATATACATGTACATATACAAACATATATGTATATATAGAACCATCTCTACGGCAGGGAAGGGAAGGAAGAAAAAAAGGGGAAAAAAGAAATTTACGTGATAATTTTGTTGTATATTTGAAAAGAACAGCAAGTTGTGCATAGTAGATTTGTGGCTTTACATGTAATCTTTTCTATTGTACTCTGTTATGGAAATGCTTGTTTTATTACATAAATTAGGAATAAGTAAATGATTACAATATCCATCTTTTGGAAGGGGGAAGGCATTAGCAGCTGAGAGCTCAGGAAATGTTTCATGTAAAATTTGCTAAAGGAGTTGACGATTGCACAAAAAAGTATATTTCAAGTTACTATGTTATGAATGCGAAAAAGAAGTCTGAAAAATGAAATGTTCTTGTAGAGGAAGGTTTCTGTGGTAGAAACACTATTCTAAGATCCTGGCACATAGAGAATAGGATAGTTTTTCCTTAAGAGATATTGAAAATGCCCTCAAGACAACTGGCTCTAGGGATTGAGGCTTGAGCTGTTGAGACATACATTCTTTACTGCTTAAATATAAATTGAGATAGGACATCATGGGCTAGAACTCCTGCCTCAGGCATCTGACCACAGCAGAATGACCAACCACAGTAGAGGAGAGCTGTATTGTGCTAAATATTCACAAGGTATACTTGACTTTTCTGAATGTCCTCCTGTTATGGCTTAATAAGCCTCCTTTTGTTTAAGACTGAATGCTCCAAAGTATTTCATTTCATTCAGTATCAAGTCTAAGCTACGAGGGACTAGCCTGAGTCAGGCATGACCTTTAGGAAGGAGATGATTTCTGAGCTGGGCTTCGAAGGATTTCAACAGGTAATTTGCCAGGAGAGAAAAAAAAAAACCAAAACATCATGCCCTCATGAAGATTGAAGATTTAAGAGCCCATGGTATAGCAGAAATGAATGAATGAAAAAGAATTAATTAGGCACTTAGTTTGTGTAAATTGTTGGTACAAAATAGTGCATAGACAAAAGTAAAAAAAAAAAAAAGATAAGACAGTCACTGCTCTCTAGGCGATTACATTCTTACAGGAGATAGTACATAAGGGCCATTCCAAGCCAGATTGAAAGGCCCAGAGCAGGGGTGGGGAACCTGAAGCCTCAAGGCCACATGTGGCCTCTAGGTCATCAAGTACACCCACCCTTTGACTGAATCCAAACTTCACAGAACTTTTGTGAAGATTCAACAACAATCTGTGAAAATTCAGTCAAAGGGCCTCACTTGAGGACCTAGAGGGCTACATGTGGCCTTGAGGACATACCCCTGGCCCAGGGTTTGAAAGAATGTAGGAGCAAAGCTGATAATAATGGATCTTCTTTAGTGTTATTTATTTATTTATTTTTTAAAAAATCAATTTCCAAGAATAAACCATTTGATGATGACAAGGACTTTGATAGTAGAAGTTTACTCTTCTGGTTTTTTAGTAGCTGTGGCTGCTGAAAACCACTGGATTTGGAATCAGATTTTCTGGGCTCACATCAAGACCCTGCTCCTTACTGACTATAAAACATTAGGAAAACTATCTCAACCCTTTAAGTCTCAATTTTCTCGTTTGTAAAGTACAGCTAAGGATACTCTCACGGCCTGCCATTTTGGGATGGATCAAGTGAGATAATGTAAAGTGCTTTGTAAATGGTGAATTGTTTTATCAATGAGGCCTAGGCTTAGGTTAAAGGTGAAGAAAAGGATATATACACAGTGAGGATGATAATGATAATAGACAACACTCATTTAGTATTTTAAATTTCCAAAGCCTTCATACTCAAATCCCATTTTATTTTCAACAAGTTTCTGAGATGGAATGGTACTTTTATTTGATGATTTAGGGAACTGAGGCTTTGTAGATGGTCTTTTGGGGCACAAAGCCAGGAAATGTCAGAAATGGGATTCAAACACAAATCATTTTGACTCCATATCCTATACTCTATTTGCTATGACTACTGATAATATAATGAGGTGAGCTGATTGGTTTCAAAAGCATGTCAAGCATTAAAGGGAGTCCTTGTCTTTCATCATATCTGGCAGAAAAATACAACAAAATGCCAGACCTGCAAGTAGTGCTACCTGTGTCCCAACAGCTCTGTTGAAATTATATGTTGAATTAACGTTTTTACTAAATTCATCTGTTGCTTTCTTACCCTGCCTATTTAGCCCTAATGGTCCAGGAGTGGGAAACCTGTGGCCTTTAGGCAACATATGACCTTCTAGGTCATTGAGTGAGGCCTTTTGACTGAGTCCAAGCTTTACACAACAAACCCTTTTGTATAGTGGATTTGTTGTACTAATTTGGATTCAGTCTAAGGGATGTACTGGAGGACCTAGAGGGGCATATGTGGCCTTGAGGCCAAAGGTTCCCCAATACTGGTACCCTAGACACCCATTGAGAACATCCCAGTCCTCACTTTACAAGGAGGAGTTTGTGAAATTAAAAGAAAAAGTAACCAATATCTAGCTAGACAGCTCTCGAGCTTACTTGTGCCACCCCTCCCCACCCCATTCAGGACTAAACCATTTCCCAAGACTAAGGGGTTGCTGAAGCATAACTGAGTAGAAAAGGGTGAGGGAGGGAAAACTGTGAATAAACATTTATACAGTAAGAAATATGTGACAGACATTATCCTAAATGGTTTTTAGGAATATTATCTCATTTGATCCTTACAACAATCCTTGGAACTAGGTGCTATTATTATCCCATTTTAAAGTAAAGGAAACTACACAAACGAACTGAGATTATGTGACTTGCCTAGGGTCACAGATTTTTGCCTCAGGCTCTGAGGGGAATTTTGTTTTGCTTCGTTTTATTCATACTATGCCTTTCAGGAAATGCTAATTAAAGCTAATTTAATTGGGCTAGTTGAGTGTTAAAAAGGACCACATTGCTGGGGAATACCAAACTGTTCTCTAACTCTCAGCCTCTGGCCTAAAATTCTTAACCTTAGAATGATCAGCACTTTAGGAAAAGTAAAAAGCATGTACAGACTGAGATAGGAGTTTTATAATTTTTCTGTTAGCACTTTAACTGGGAAGAGTTTGAGATTAACCAGGTAATCCCCCTTTATATTTTCTCCAGATAAATCCCAGGAGATAGTGCAAGTAACAATATCCCCCATTTGTTGAAGAAGAAACTGAGCTTCAGAGAGAATGAGTTATAGGTTTGGTAAATATCAGGGGAAAGGAGCATTGATTCATTCATCTACTCACTTCATTCAACAAAAACATCTTGATCTACTATAGTCAAGGCAGTAACAAGCTATGCATGATGGGGAAGAAGTATCAAATTATCACTTGTTGAGCTGTTTTTCACTCATGTCTGACTCTTCATGATGCCATTTGGGGTCTTCTTGGCAAAGATCCTGGAGTGGCTTGCCATTTCCTTTTGGAAACTGAAGCAAAAAATGGTTAAGTTACTTGTCCAGGGTCATGCAACTAGTAGGTTTTTGAGACTGGATTTGAACTCGGGAGCATGAGGTCTCTAGTTATCAATAAAAGCAGGCAAAAATGAAAGTAAAAAGATTCTCTGGATTTTATGTGAAGCATCAGGGCAAATGAGTAAAAGGCAAGGAAAAGATATAGAAACCAAAAGCAATCTTCACAATTCTGCTTTTAGACTGCCCTACATAGTAAGTAAAATAGTCTGTGTTCTTTTTCCATATATGAGGAAGAATAGAGCTGTTCTAACAATTGGCCGCTAATCTCATATCCTTTTAATTCATTAAATAAAGCTTTCTGAAAGACTTCAGCAATGGAAATCATCCCCTCTTCTCCTCCATCCCCCCCCCACTTTTATAAACAGGTTAACATGATTTTCTCTCAAAGCTAGCAGTGAATTGCAATATCATATTTTATTTATATGTTGCACAGACTTGTCTAACATGTTCTGCTCATGTACTTTGGTCTGGCCAAGAACAATGGACAGCTGCAATAAAATTAATAATTAGGACTTTGCACATTAACAATGCAAAAGCATACAATTCCCAAATTCTGAACATTAATCTCTGCTAAGAGATTAGATGTTAATGTGCCCATAAGAACAAATGATCTACTCTTTGGAGTAGAAATGACTGACTTTACTATGAGTTTTTTTTTAAGATAATATCACATCTTGTTAAAGAATTTCTGTAAGTAGTAGGTACTTATATTTTTAAAAAATAATCTATTTTTTTATTTTTATGAGATATAATCTAATTACACAGGTTAGTAAAATTCACAAATTTGGCAGTTTTGTATTCCTCTGTTCTCAGTTTACTTTTAAAGGGTCTTTCAGAGGCAGCACTTTGAAGTTTTTTGGAAATTTAGTGAAAGAAAGTTCTAATGCTACCATGGTAATAACTCATTTAGATTGCTATTTTAGAAATCTTTATGCAAATGCTGTCAAAATTGTCTGATACTGCCCAATATGAGCAGCATTATTTTAAAAATCAAATGAGTGCTTTAGTCTACATGTTTACATTGGAATCTCAGGTAAAAGACAGAACCAAAACAATACAAAATAATTCAAATCAGGAAAAAAAGAGTTTTAGCTTGATCTATGTCAATAATTCAGGATAAGTGGGGTATAATGCAATGGAAGCAAAGTAGTAGTCAAGAAAATGGGCTCTAGGGCTGGTATGGCTCCTACTACTTCTTGATGTCATCCCAAGCAAGCAAACTCACCTGGAACTTAGTTTCCTTATACCACTTCCCAATGGCTGGCTACATTCATATACAGTTATGAGACTAAGGACTGCTGGATCAATCACATTCTCATTTCTAAAAAGTCATTCAGAACCAGATAGTTTACACAAATGACTCTCTTAAAGTAGGAAGATATCTTTTTTCAGGAAAACCTCCCCTAGATAATTGAGGGAAAATGACTATTTGCAAAGAAGTGGTATCCATTCATGGCAGGGGCTAAATCCATTTTTTTTTTCAATTTGTCGTTTTGTACTGAGGGGAACATCTCTTTCTCCATTCTAAAAAGCAAAAATCAGTCCTTTCAATCTGATTTGAAAGGAAATGGAGTTCTGAAGAGATGCCACAGGAGAACTTGAAGGAAGCTTGAATCATGTCTTCAAGGCCCAAGAAAGCTGGAGTTTAGTGCCACTATATTTGAGCTACACTTCCGAAAGACACAGTTTTTACTCCTACCTTTTTACTGAATGCCATTGGCAGTTTACTTTCTAATAGCTCAGGATTGGTGTATGCCTCACAATAAACAACCAGCATTTCCAGAAGCCTCGCACCAAGCACCTCTAGAATCATGAGGGCCAATCTATTCTCATCTTCCTCAGCAGTTCCTATCTTTTACTTCACAAGGTCATTGTGTTGAAACAGTGTCTATGCCATTTTTTCTGGACTGGACGTGACACACCAGAGCCCTTGGAGTTTACATTCAAGGCTGGAAGAAAATAAGAAACCCACAAATCATTCCACAGTTAACAAAAGGAGATTTATTTAGCCATGTCAGAAGATGATTATTCAACCCGGATAGGAATTGAGAACACTTTGAGTTGAAGCCACTGAGAGAATCTCCCATCCTGGGCATTCCACAACTAAAGCAAGCTTAATCTGTATGGGGGGAGGGGTTAGGAAATTGATTCAACCACACAAATGATAGAAAACACAAGAGAAGAGAGAACAGTGGCGATTATACAATATTTTCACCCCCCCCCACACACACACCAAAAATAAAAACCAAAAATAATGCAGCTAAAATAGGAAGTAGGTAAATCAGAAAGTCTTGTCAGCAAGTTTCTCTGATAAAGGTGTCATTTCTAAGACATATAGGGAACTGATTTAAATTTATAGGAATACGAACCATTTCCCAAATAATAAGAGGTCAAAATATAGGAAAGGTAAGTTTTCAGAGGAATACAAATTGTAAATAGACATTAAAAGTGCTCCAAATCAGTCATGATTTGGAGTTATACAAGTTAAAAAAACTTTAAGGTTCTACCTCACACTCATCAATTTGGTAGAGTTGAAAAACAATGGAAAATACTGAATTTTAGAGGGGTTTTAGGAAAACAGGCATATCAACATATTATTGATAGAGCTGTGAATTTATCTAGAAATTGTGGAAAATGGTTTTTAACTATATCCAAAAAGGACTTATGTGTGTAAAAAGTATTTACAATAGCTTTTTTTTTTTTTTTTTTACAGCAGTAAAGATCTGGAAACCAAAGTTTACCATGAATTGGAGAATGGTTAAATAAATTACGGGATATGAATGTAGTAAAATATTATTGTGTCATAACAAAATGAAAGAGAGTTTCAGAGAAACCTGAATGAACTTATATGAATTGAGGCAGAGTGCAGTGAGCAGATCTAAAACAACAACACATCAAAATAAATTATACAATATCAACAACATTCAAAAGACAATCACATTTGAAACATGTAAGAACTCTGCTCAATACTATGACCAGTCACCATTCTAGAGGATCAGTAAATAAGCATGCTATCTACCTCCTGACAAAGAGGGATTAATGGTATAGAATGTATGTGTGGGGGTGGGGTATAGATGGAAAGAAAAACAGAGATGGAACTTTTGACTTTTAAAATTATCAGACAGATAGTTTAAAATGAGAAAAAAAATTCTTTACAATTACCAATGCAATTTCATATACAAAGTCTTTAATCCACTTTTGAGAACTTATAACTAAAATATACTCAAAGCCTGAATTTCCATACCAGATACATTTGGAAGCCAATCATATGAAGATGTATATAGTTCTTAGAGAAAAAGTTTAATCTAGTTGTTTTCCCAAAACATACTATTTTATTTAATTCTAAAGCTTTTACATTACATCTTTGTCTTATTTCTTTGTCTAATTTCCCTCTTTCTAGCATATAATCCCTTTATTATAAGTTGACCACAAATATAGGTTAAAAATGTAAGATATTTTTTACACTTGCATCTGATTACAGTAACTCAGAGATGTTCCCATATCAACCTATTAATAGATTTAGTATTGTATTAAAAAAAAATTTCTACTGCTCACCTGCCCTGATTATAGAAATTTTCTATGAAAGGAAAAAGGAGAGATATAGTTACAACAATGTCAACACTTGCCCCCTCAAGGGCACAGACTAACTTGACATATACCATAAAGGGGAAAAATATTAATTTAGTAAAATATGAAAAATTCCTTCTGGCTTGCATATTTTTATGGGAGTGGTGGAATATAAGTCTGGTTTTTACTTTTTCTCATCCATATTTGCACTTAAAAATGGAGTTTGTCCAAACATAAGCTTACAATAGCTCTCTTAGCATAGGTCAGGGGTGGGGAACCTGTGACCTTGAGGCAACATTTTGCCTTCTAAGTCCTTGGGTGTGGCCTTTTAACTGGGTCCAAGTTTTACAGAAAAAAAAAAACAACCTTTTTTAAGGGGATTTCTTCTGTCAAGTTTGGATTCAGTCAAAGGGCCCCACTTGAGGACTTAGAGGGCCAAATATGGCCTCCAGGCCACAGGTTTCCCACCCCTGGCATAGATCAAGCATGAAATTGACAAAGATAAAATGACTATAAAAATAAGCCAACATTTTTATGTTTCACTTAGATGGACACTTCTTGGAAATGCCATAGCAAAAATTCTTAGACACTTAAGGGTTGACTTGATAGATAGCCTCTGAAGTCCATTCTAAGTTAGAGATTTTGTCATTCTTTAATTTAGCTGAAAGACATATTAAACTTATAAAAAATTCTTTTCATGGCAAAGATATTTCAATAAGACTTTTACTCATGGGGCAATCTAGCTTCTGCAGAACCAAGCTATCACCCCAAAAGGGAACAGAGAGCCATATGTTGGGCATGAACAGACTGCAACGTATTAAAAATAAGGAGTCTTTTAAGAGAATCTATATAACATAAATGATTAAGGAAAAGTTTGATAGGAAAAAATATAGACTACTTACATACGGATTCGCTAGAGATACTCAATGTACAACTTTTGTGTTATATTAGTATCCATGAGATTCTACGAGAATGTGAAGAAAACCTCCAAAAAATTGGGTGGATGACCTTTGACAGATTTATGCCAAAGTGGATGAGAATTGTACTGGGTTGTTAGGCACGGATGTCTGGCAATCTGAATTATTCCACTGAATAGAAACATTGATAAATACAGATTCCTTGACATACTGATTTATATTTTATATGTGCTGATTTTGTGTAGTTATTCTGCATGTATTTCCTTTCAAATTAATATCATTTTAGAATTATAGACAATATTAGGAGGCAGACAATATTCAGATTACTATGATTTATGTGGAACAAAATAACAATATTTTAACTCTTAAGTATAAAAAGTAATGGCAGAGATGAT
This sequence comes from Phalanger gymnotis, assembly GCA_028646595.1. Taxonomy (NCBI): domain Eukaryota; kingdom Metazoa; phylum Chordata; class Mammalia; order Diprotodontia; family Phalangeridae; genus Phalanger; species Phalanger gymnotis. The sequence continues at coordinate 105,915,292 of CM053627.1, read as the reverse complement.
ACAAATCATCAGATTTAAAAACAAACTTTTCTTCAGAATGAGTGATCCTTTTACAAATTTACTTTCCTAATTATATTTGCTTAGGCTTATATTAAAATTATCTTGAATTTTCTCCACACAAACAAACTTAGCAAAAAGAAACAGCAGCTTTGTGTGCCAGGTAGCTTGTGAACCCATTATAGATTCTAAATTTAATGATAAATATTTCACAAGGTAATGTCCTACACATGGGTATGAAAGATTTTAATCTATATGGAACATAGAACTTATTGGCAAAATAGCAGAAACTATTTAATAAGTGAACCAAAGCCATGTTTAATGTCAAAGTAAACTAAGTTCCATAAAGGTGGGATTTTATTTTATCTAATCTTTAGTCTCCATATATAATGTTCTGAATTCAGTAGGTAATTAATATTTTTTGAATTGAATTCATAAATTAAACTACTGATAATATAAAAAATCATATGTATTTGCTACCTAAAGAGTTGGATTGAAAGACATCTGAGAAATATGAAAACTTACCTTTTCTACAGAAAATACAGAATGATTCTTAATTCGTCTTCAGAAGATATAAGGAAATTATGCCTTACTCAAAGGTCATATTTATGCTGGGAAAGAGATCTTTAGGAAAATTGCCTAGGAAAAAGAAAACAGCATTGAGAATATATTACAGTAAATTTTTCAAATTGGTTATCTAGATGTACAATTACAATGTACAACCCCCTTCTCCCCCTCCCCCAAAAAAAAATGCTAAACCTATCATTTGTTTTCTTCTCTTTATAGTTATATTCTCTATACCATCTTCATGTGAAGTGATAGGTTATATGACCATGCCCCTCTTTTTACAAACGAAGAAACATAAACATAGAGATATTTGCCCCTTTACATAGTAGAGATCTGGTAACAGGTCTATTAGAAGGAAAAACAGCAACATACATATGGCTAACATTTTCCAAATCAGACTTTCTGTGTAAATGAACAATGGTGCCCTTTTGAGAACTGATTATAATTTCACTTTGAAGTTTCTTCAAACTATGACCAAAAGCTAACTTCAGTGAAAAATCTGAGATTTTAATGTTAACCAGCATTTCTAATACCAAGCTTTATGACCATGAATAAGTCACTTAACCTTTGAATGTTTAAGTGCATTTTGTCCTAGAAAAAAAATGGAATATCCCAAAACAGTATTGCTTATATAAATGAGAATTGTTGGTACAAGTTAAAAGGGGATAAATGAGGGGATTAAATCAAGCACCACTAGGTTTTTTTGAGGGAGTAGCTTTACTTTAAGTGGAAGCTTTTGGAAAGAAAGTTGATGCCAAATGTTTTCTTTCTAATGAAAATAAAATTGTCATCTTCAAGGAAAATTTTATCATGCATCCATTAATGCTTTTGAAATTTGGAAAGCCAATATGGGAATCCTCTAGGGTTTTTGAAAATAATGCTTAAAAATAACAAGAACATAGGGGTTTGGAAACCTTCCCCTATTAAATTTCAATTTAATTGAATTTAATTAGCTTATCTCAATTCAAAAAACATTTTTTTTAATGAAGCAGGTATATTGCCAATGCAATACCCACAGAGGCTGCTATGAATATGCCAGCATATTCCCAGATTTGAATTGCAAAATATAATAGATTCTCTTCATGGAAGATGAAACTAAAACATTTATTCAAACACCAAAAAGCCAAATCCATCGTAGTAACCAATAAATCTATACACATTATCAATGTCGGGGCACCACCATTCCCAAGCCTTCCCTCCATGGGGCCTTCCCTACAAACTAACTCCCTGAAGCAAAATCACTCCCTCTCTCACTCATGCTAGCTTCTCTGCTCTCTCTGCCTCGTCTCTCTCTCTAAGCTCCAACTCACTCCAACTTCCTGCTCTACTCGTTCCTGCTCCACTCATTCAACAAGCTCCTCCCAACACAGGCTTCCATGTGACTCTAGCAGATCATGTAAATCTATTAATGGACAAGAAAGATATTTTCATTAACAATACATTAATAATACAGAAGGGTTGGCCTTGGAATCCTGAAGACCTAGATCTAACTTTTGCTTAAGATATACAGTAGTAGTTTAATCATGGGCAATCCATTTAATTTCTCAATACCCTTAAACAGGTTTAAGTTAGAGATGAGTTGTTGGTCTGATATAGCAGAGGCAGTCTCATACTTGGAGTTACCATCTCTATGAAATCATAGTTCAATAGCTCTCAATTCCCTTGCCCCTCAAATGTGGAAGACACTCTGCTAGAAACCGAAAATATACAGACAGAACAGTCTCTGTCTACAAGTAACTTACATTCTACTGGGATGGTAGGGAAGATGATGGAGATGCTAGGAATAAAACATGAACCCAAGTAAATATAAAAGAATTTCTCTCTGGGGGCTTTAGGGCAGAGCACTAACAACTAAGAAGTTCAGGAAAGACACTAAGTAGGAGGTGCTACCTGCATGTAGCCTTGAATAAAGATAAATATTTCCAGAGTCAGAGATAATGAGGGAGGACTCTATAGAGATCAGGCTGGTAAGGGACTGAGGTGGGAAATAATTGATGAGACAATGTGTGACTAGAAGCCTGGAAAGTTATTGCATTTTTTTTTTAACTGCTAGGCTAGGAATTTGATTCTGAAGATTTTTTGAGTAGAAGAGTGACAGATCTAAATTTTATTAAAATCTTATTGGAGTGGGGCATATCATATAGGTATCAGTAATGTTTAGCAATCAGCTCACCAGAGTAGGAGGGATGTGTGTCAAACCCTTTCAAGTTTAGTCTTTATCATTAGTATTTTCTCCACCACTTTTGAAAGTCTAGATAATCAAAAAATTATATATCCAACCCTGATTTGTAGTATTTGCCAACTTCTGAAGTACGTGCTCACAATGAAAATTTAACAACCAGCTCTGGAGTTAGGTATGATCTGGCTCAGGCAGACCTCTGGATATCCAAAACTTATTTCAAAAAGTAAAACAGTCTTTTAGTGAAACTTTGGTAAAGCACAGAGGAAATTACAGTTCAGAAATTGAGAAATTGTTTTTCAAATCTTCCTAAGTTAAAGTTTTAAAATGGCTTCATAGCACTTGGCCATTAAAATAACAAAAGAATTCAAATGTTTTAATGCATTCATGAAGGCACCCATACTAGTGTGTATATTTTTTTGGAGACTATTTGGAATTAGGTATACAGGAACACAGTTATACAATTGCATGATCATACGTACACGTATAACATATAAATATATACATAAGTGTATATACTTGTATACCATATGTGTATTTATGCACACACAGTTGAATGTGGGTATGTGTATATATTTCACATATCCTCCCTCATCAAAAGCATGTCTCTCTAGGCCTTTTCTAGATGGCAAAAAGAATCAAATAGACAATGGTCTCTCAGGACTTTCTTGCCTTAGGCTGATGAAGATAATGAAGACAGAGAACTACATTATAAACACGTTTAAAGTTTTATTACACTGCAAGTCTGTTGGGAATAAGGATAACATTTTAAAACTAAGAGGACTTTAGAGACCCATGGTACATTTAACTCGATTCTCCATGCTCCTGTAGAGGAAACTGAGGCCCAGAGAGAAGACAACAGATTTAGTTAATGCTACTTATATTGTGTTCTTTCCAGTGCTAGAACTACAGTGAATGCTAAAGTATTGATTAATAATTAATATTTCCTACTTATAAACCAATTTAACTTTTCAAAATAATTTTGCATAATCTCAATGGTAGAAATCAAAGTGTTGAAGTATATGTTTGAAAATAAAGCCAATATTTGTGCTGCTTTCAGATGAAAAGGGTAAAGAATCTATATATTCTACACATGTATTTTATTAGTATTTCTCATTTGCCTTTCTGGTTCTGAATTCGTATGAACTAATTCTGCCTTGCACTCCTTTCAAGCATTTCCCCCCTTCCTCTCTTGCTCTCATATTTTCTATTTACTTTTATTACTTCTTTTTCATTTTTTAATCTCATTTTCCGCTAATATTTTTCAGTATGTTCCTGATTTTCTCCCTATTCTTGCCTTGTGATGTGGTATTACTCATGGGTGGAGGAAATAATCAGGATTAATCAAAAGATAAACAGTTCTTCTGTTTATTCTGCCTACTTCTCCCTAACCATGCCAGCATTCTTTCAATTGAAGAAGTTTGCCCCCTTTTGAAGGCTTCTGTATCTGTTTGAACTAGATATCATTCCTAATGATTTCAGACTTTCAGTCACTGAGGCTTGATCAAATGACATCAAATGAGATAATATTTGTATAGTCTTACACATTGTTGATGCTTAATAAATACTTGTTCCCATCCCTCAAAGCTTGGAATCCCCTATTTGCCCCTGTTATGTTAATGAAAATGGGAAGATTTTTCTCATACATTAATGGGCCCATGTGACCTGCTTGAGTCACATGGAAGCCCGATTCGCATGAGTCTCTGGTGGGAGGAACTTGCTGAATGGCTGGAGCAGGAAGGGGTGGAGCAGGAAGTTGAGGTGAGTCAGAGCAGGCAGAGAGTTACTGGGAGTTGCTGCTTGGAGAGACAGAGAGAAAGCAACAGCAGGTACAGTGAGTGAGAGAGGGAGTGATTTTGCTTAAGGGAGTCTGCTTGTGGGAAGGCTGACAGAGGGAAGGCTTGGGGATGGTGGTGCCCCCCACACTGATAATGCGTATAGATTTCTTTGTTACTGTGATGAATTTGGCTTTCTGGCATTGGGATTTGGCTTTCTGGTGTTTGAAAAAGTATTTCAGTTTTGCCTTCAATGAAGAGAGTCTGATTTATCTTGCAGTTCAAACCTGGGAATTTCCCTGCATAATCATAGCAATCTCTGTGGGTATGGCATTGGTGATATAGCCCCATATCTGGTTAACATTCATTGTGTCTTAAGATTATATCTTGTAATGTTTTTCACATTTTCCTCTTTTTTTACATTCCTCTTACTATCCACACCTTTACCACATCTCTCCTGGATTTTCTAATAAATGGTAATTTGGTGTCCAGTGTCTCTTCTCATTTTGTTTTGCATGCTGCTTCTAGGTTTGTCTTCCAAAATATCACTTTGTGAATATAACTTATTCTATGTGTTGAATTGAACAGACAAGGGTGTCAATTATATTCCTTATATTTCATCAGAACTACTCTGAACAAAATACTTTTCTTATCAATAGCTGTTGTTTACAATGATATAAATTCAATAATAATAATAATCACAAAAATGTCACTAATAGTTGCTAGGATTTATGCAGCACTTTAAATTTTGCAGGTGTTTATGTATGTTATCGCATGTGATATACACATTTGGTCATTGCAACAACCTTGTGAGTTAGGTAAAATTTTTATTCTAATTTTACAGACTTAGGAACCTGAGGCTAAAAGGGATTAAGTGATTTATATTCCAGGGCCACACATCTAGTAAGTATCAGGGGTATGATTTGAATTTAGGCCTACATGATTCCAGGTCGTTGCTCTATGAGATAAACTATGAAATAAACTAAACTAAACACCTAGAATAAAACCCTAACCAATGTAAAACTCCCCAAAATAGTATCATTATGCTACACTATTAAGGGTATATACAGTAACCCTTCCTGCTTAATTAAATTTTTTTAAACCAGCAAAGTGGTACTCTTTGCATTTACTTGTTGGTAACTATACTTCCATGATTGTGGTTTACAGAAATGAATTACTGCTTACTTCAACTTGTGGCTTTGATGAAATCTCAAGAGAAAAAGAAGATACGCACACAGACACACACACACACACACACACACACACAGATGTCTAATGAAGATATCATTGTCAAGTCACTCTGAGAAGAATACTTTCATAGTCCATTAGAATGGAAATAAAAAGGCAGTTTATATATATTCTAGAACTTCAGTTCTTGGCCTATGATTGGCCCAGTAATAGGAGGAGAAAAGGAGTAGAAACTCAATTTAATCCATCTTGACCATTACGAGGAAAAACTGATGCCCAAGCTCAAATGCAGCATTGATTTACTACCAGGGAGACTCTGGGCCAGTCATTTAACCTCTGTTCGCCTTAATTTTTTTTTACTAATAAAAGAACCTATTTCCCAGAGTTGTGAGGATCAACTAGTTAATATTTTTGAAGCATTAGTTCAATGTCTGACAGAGTAAGCACTTCATAAATGCTTGTTAAGAAAGGATATCTTTAACTTAATTTGTAGCTATGGTGGAGATGAAAGAAAGAAAATGTGCTTGAAATTCTCTGCCTTTAAGCAGATTTCTCCAACTTCTACTCACCACCTCCTTCCACCACTTACAAGGACTTACAAATAACTTTGGTTTTTCCTGTTGTCATTGTTCTGGATTCCTTAATGATTCCTCTACCTTTGGGAAGTTATGAAGTCTGTGAATAAGAGAAACTGAAGCAACAAAGTTCTAAGTACAATCAATTTATTAGAAAAGCTAGCAATTGCTAATAAATGGGGTCCTAGGGTCTTCAGAAACCAAAGCAATGCCTGACAATCAAGGAAGTGCTTTCATAGTAAAGTGACTTACCTATCATTTAGTACTGTGGATATTACAGATTTACAACTGGCTGGAATCAAAGAGTGGGGATTTTCGCACAACTTGGGGATTTTTTACACAGCTTAGAATAACTGCCATAAGCCGTTCATGAGATACATTTGGCATTTATCTTAAGCAAGTTTCTCTTAAAAGTAGGTAGGCGTGACTTACAAAAAAGAAATAGGGAACTAAAGTTGCAGGCTGAAGGAGTTTTAAACTCATATAATGAGAGAATAGCAATTTGATTAGTTTGAATAATACTTAATGAAATAAAGTAGTATATCAAATTTCTATATCACCTGAGACAATTACAAGAGACTCATAATAGCATATGCTATCCATATCTAGAGAAAGAACTATGGAGTCTGAATGCAGGTCAAAGCATACTGTTTTCTCTTTTTTTCTTTCTTGTGTTTTTCCCTTTTGTGCTGATTCTTCTTTTCACAATATGACTAATTTGGAAACATATGTAGTATAATTGTATGTGTATAGGCTATATCAGATGGTACATCATCTTTGAGAGGGGAAAAAGGAGGGAGGGGAAAATTTTAGAACTCAAAATCTTATAAAAGTGCATGTTGAAAAATAAAAACAAATAAATAATTTTAAAAGAAAGAAGGGGTGAAAAAAACATTTCAAAATCACAACTCTCCCCTTTGATATCTTCAAGAGGCATACCTATTCAATCAGAATATAGAAAAAAATCGTCAATATCTAATGAACCCTACATCAATTCATGTATCATTCCATCAAAATCTTTCAACATAAAGTAACAATTACTGAATCGAAAAGGTTGAGTTAAATCTATGCTTACTCAGCCACTTATTATGAGTCATGATTAATTAATTTTAAGAAAGTCTTGATACTGCAAGTACTGCAACAGTGATTATGAGGCCTAAAGGGAAGAGAGCACATTTAACTAGCATTGTGAGTATGCTTCCTCCAACACATCAACCCTAATATATGGAAATATGGATCAGAAGGCCTTTGTTCCTGTACAGAGCTACTGAGGTCCATTCTTACTTCTTTGCTTTTGGCATTTGGACCACTCTGTACCAATTTTAGAAGGGAAACTAATAAATTACTAAGAAAACACAGCAAACATGAACATCGTGAACCAAAAGACCAAAAAAATACATCAAAGCAAAGGCCTATGTCAACTGCTGTGAGCGCAAACAGTGTAGACATTTCTGTCTACAGAAATCTCAGATTCGAACACAGGAGATATATGGAACATTTAATAACATCAATTCCTCATGCAACCTGGCAACACACACTCAATGTTCATTTAAGTGGGGAATTTTCATCTTGAGTACAAGATGTCCCAGGGTAGTCAGCAATACTTAAAATGGGTCCTTCCAGTTAGGGTGAGATCTGCTGGTTTGCTGGAAATTCTTAATGTCAAAATTATCTACAAGGTAGAAATTACATAGCAAAAAGTCCAAAGACCCAGTCTTTACTGCAATCTCTGCTTCATTAAATTCTTTCAGTAAGTTTGCTTAAGTCTCCTGGTAAAAAAAGCCTCAATACAATTTAACATAATCTACGAGGGTCTGACTTGGAAAATGAACCCTCCTTTCTCTTAAAATTATAACAGTGAGATGTCAAAATAGAAAAGTAATTTCAATTATTAATACAATTTTATATATAAAATCCTTAATCAGATTTTGAGAACTTGGCACCAACTCACACTCAGAGTCTATATCTTCTATTAGAAACATTTGCAAGCCAATCATACATTCCTAATTCTTAGAGAAAGTATTCTGATCATGTTACTTTTCTCAAAATTTCTAATCCATTAAATTAGAAAACTTTTACATTCTTATCTAATTCTTCAGTTTGGAGGATGACATCCTCATATTACTCTGATAGAATTTAACTATTAACAAGGAAAATGAGAAAGCTAGGGACTTGTCAAATTCAAATTGAAAGCAGTAATATATTCTCTACTTACATCCTATTATAATGTCAGACATTTCAATATTACTCTAATAATTAATACACATAGTATTACAACAAATTTTAGTTTACCTGCCCTGATTATAGAATTTTGCTATTAAAGGGGGGAAAATAGGGATATAGTTATAATGATAACAAGACTTTTCCATCAGTTGCAAAGATTGACCTTATATGAGCCACAAAAGAGGAAAAAAAAGCTTAACTCATTTCAATTTTAGACATAAGTCTTATCTGTCTGTCAATCAGGTTGCAATGTTCCACTGTATTCATATGGTGTAAGCCAGGTTCACAATTAACCAAATGGAGAAATTTCCTATTGTAAGGTTAATGAGGAATAAGATCTTCCTCACCCATCAATAGGCCTCATGCGGAAGCCCATTAAGGGAAGCTTGCTTGGGTGCGGGGCTTGCTTCCACACCCTTTAGCTCTAAGCTAATTAGGCATTGAGTCAGGAGGGTTGTGATGCCTTCTGGCTGTGAGCCTATTAGCTAAAAGAGTATATGTATGCTGAGATGTGAGCTTTTTGCTCTGGAGGCTTGCTTACAAGAAGGATTTTGTGCTTCTTTGGTTGAGACTCTGAGTAGCCAGATGTTCAGAGTTCTCTGACTGCTCAGAGTTAAACACTCTCTCAAACCAGCGGTGAATGTAAAGTATACATAGCAGTATTGTTTTGATTCAGGCATTAGAGCCCTATCTGTTGGTCTTTATTTCTCTTCTTTGTATTTGCTGTTTGTCTTTTATGTAATTAAGAATATTGTTGACCTCTGAAATAGCTGTCTTTCCTAATAAAGAAACTGCACTAGCAGCCATCTTGAGTGTCCAGTGTGGTTGCCATTATACCTGTATCAGCACAATTGGGGACTGAGTCAAGAGAATCCTACTTTGCAAGGTCATCACCTTATCTTTTTCCTGATGCCAGACATAGAACTACAGCAGTTCTCAAACTGCATTCACTTTGGGAAATACGTGGCATTCCCTTTAAATGATAGAGCACTGGCTTAATTGTGATTCAAACATCAAAACTCAGAATAATATCAAATTTTAGTTCCATTAGATTTTACCTCAAATAGCAAAAATTTTCAAATCACAGATTAGGGCAAATTATTGTTATTTTTCTTATGCCTCAATAAATATGAGGACATTGTAGTAACCTATTAATTAATAATTACATACTGGACTTTTACTCATATACACTATCTCCCAACAATGAGTCATGATTGTTATTTTCTAATTTAAAACAAAATATACCCCATTAAAAATTTGATAGTTTTCCAGAAGAAATTGTCACATTCTTTTAAGAGTTCCATTCATAACAGCCTCCAGATAAAAAGGGAAGTTAGGCATTTCTGATATAATGGTTGTTCAAATTTCACAATGTAAGAAAGATTTGAGATATACATCAAAAACGTGCACAAGGCTGTGCATTTAAAACATTATCAATCAGTAATATTAATTCAGTCAAGTGCATTACCAAATTATCCCACATACAAAATAATTTATCTTATAACCCTTGGCAATTTTATATTAGTCATACCTTAATCTAGTATGGAATAATTACACTCAACAATAGTTTATATAATACTTACCACATGCAGGCTTTTTCTTCATTTATAAAGCTTAATTTAAAGATTTTCAGAGCCATGCCTTCTGTGGTACTTTAAGATATATGGGGTTTTTTTAAAAATTATTTATAGTTTGTATTTCTGAAATGTATCAACAATTTAACTGTTGATGCCAATTTTATTTTTTTAAAAGCACTTTCTAAGTGGCAGAGCATTTTATCCAGTTGAATTCCTATGAGGTCTGAATACTACATTGCTTATCCTCTGCACAAGCACTTCAAATTTATGTGCTTCTTCCAAAAACCCTGGGAGGTAAATGTGAATATTTCATCTCAGTGTAAATGAGATTAAAACAAAAATTTCAACAAAATCAGTTCTTGATTTATAAGTATTAATGGCAATACTTAAATCTCATTTTTTTTCTCAGGGGTTTTCAGTTAGCTCATGTGCAAAAAACTTCATGGTGGTACTCTCAGCTCCCCATAACTGTTTCCTTATTTGTATAAATCACCCAAAGAGCCAGTACAATTCCCTTTGTTTTCCTTACTTAGCCTTTCTGTTTTGGCACTCCCAGCTCCCCATAGCTGTTTATTTCTTTAAATACAAAAAAAAAAAAAAACAACAAATCAATTCTTTCTATTTTCCTAACTTAACCTTACAGGTATATCTTTTCTTTTGTTTTTCAGAGGGGAGAAGGCAGGGCAATTGGGATTAAGTGACTTGTACAAAGTCACACAACTAGTAAGTGTGTCAAGCCTCTGAGGTTAGATTTGAACTCAGGTCCTCCTAACTCCAGGGCTAGTGCTCTGCTCACTGCTCCACCTAGCTGCCCCCTTGCAGGTATATCTTAAGAGAGGAGATCAAAGGTATATCTCTCCTTACTCTGAAGCTTTTTAGTTGTAATTCCAGCAGGAAAAAGCTACTTACTATTTTTTTTATAAAGTCCTTTAGCATAACTACTTAAACCAGACCAAAGAAACTATTTTCTCTATCACTCAGTTAAGTTGTATTTGTTAAACTTCCACTTAACATTTCAAAGTCTTATGAAATTTCTTTTTTAATCTTATATTGATGGGGGTCAGGAGATATGCAGTATTTGTTAAAGTGAAAATTCCTCAATCTTTTTTAATTCAGTGGGATTCAAACCCTTATTTTGATTTCTTTTTTCAAAACTCCAAAACCACTTACTTTCAAACTTTCTGTTGACACTATGGCAGTGCAAGTAGACTCCTAATTTCCCTTAACTCTCTATCCATTCTTCTCTTATCCCTATCTGCTTACACTTCCTTCCTTCCTCCCTTCCTTCCTTCCTTCCTTCCTTTATTCCTTCCTTCCTTTTTATATCCCTCCAATAGATTTTGATTAAAACCCTTCAAAACTGCCCCTTAGAAAAAAACAATCATCCTGTAGGGGCAGAGGCAAGATTGCAGGATAAAGGCAAAGACTTGCCTGAGCTCTCCAAACTCCCCAATAAACAACTTTAAAATATAGCTTCAAAATAAATTCTGGAGCATCAGAACTAATGCCAGAATGAGTAAAACAATTTTGCAGCCCAATAAAACCTAGAAGATTGAAAGGAAAGATCTCTTATGCTGGGGTGAGACTGGAGTGCAAACTAGCACAGGCTGCACCATGGTAAGCCTGCAGCAACAGGCTGTGGGGGTGATTGATTTGTGTGGTGACTTCCAGAGTTCTGTTTTCACAAACATTAAAGGGATCAAACAGCTGGTCAAATGGACCTTAGAAAGGTCATTATGCTCCTTAGAAACTGGAATTGGTCAAATGAAAAAGTAAGTACAAGAGCTAATTGAAGAAAATAATTCCTTAAAAATTAGAGTTGAGCAAATGGAAGCTAATGACTTTATGAGAAATCAAGAAACAATAAATACCAAAGAACAACAAAAAATAGAAGACAATATAAAATATCTCATTGGACAAACAACTGACCTGGAAGACAGATCCAGGAGAGATAATTTAAAATTTTTTTTGACTACCTGAAGGGCAGGATCAAAAAAAGAGCCTAGATATCCTCTTTCAATAAATTATCAAGGAAAAATGCACTGATATTCTAGAACAGGATGGTAAAACAGAAATTGAAAGAATCCATCGATCACCTCCTGAAAGAAACCTCAAAATGGAAACTTCCAGGAATATTATAGACAAATTCTAGATCCCAGGTCAAGAGGAAAATATAGCAAGCAATCAGAAAGAAACAATACAAGTATCATGGAACTGTAGTCAGGATAGGAGAAGATTTAGCATCTTCTATGTTAAAGGATCAGGCTTCCTGGAATATGATATTCTAGATGGCAAAGGAGCTAGGATTACAATCAAGAGTCACCTACTGGTAAAACTGAGTATAATTCTACAGAGGGAAATGGACATACAATGAAATAGAGGACTTTCAAGCATTCTTGATGAAAAGACCAGAGCTGAATAGAAAATTTGACTTTCAAATACAAGACTTAAGAGAAGCACAAAAAAGCAAACAGGAAAAGGAAATCATAAGGGACTTATTAAATTTAAATTGTTTACATTTCTACATAGGAATATGATACTTGTAACTCATTAGAATTTTCTCATCATTAGGGCATATAGGAAAATGGGAAAGGGAGAGGTAGAATGGGATAAATTACCTTACATAAAAGAGGCAAGGAAAAAAAGCTTTTATGGCGGAGAGGAAAAGGGGGGAGATGAGGGCGACTGAGTGAACCTTACTCTCATCAGAATTGGCTCAAATAGCCAAATAACATACACACTCAATTGGGCATAGAAATCTATCTTACCCTATAGGAAAAGAGGAGGGGAACAGATATGAGAAGGGGGTATACAGAAGAGAGGGCAAATTGTGGGAGGAGTAGTCAGAAGCAAAACATTTTTGAGGAGGGACAGAGTGAAAGAAGAGAGAAAATAGAATAAATAGGGAGGAGTAGGAGGGAGGGAAATGAAATTAGCAACAGTAATTGTGAAAAAAAATTCAACCAAGTTTCCTAGATAAAAACCTCATTTCTCAAACATGTGAAGAAGTGGGCCAAATTTATTTTATTTTTTTCTTTCTTTATTTTATTTGATATTTTTTAGTTTTCAACATTGATTTCCACAAGATTTTGAGCTACAAATTTTCTCCCCATTTCTACCCTCCCTCCACTCCAAGATGGCATATATTCTGATTCTGATTGCCCCATTCCCCCGTCATCCCTTCTTTCTATCACTCTCCTTCCCCTCCCCTTTTCCCCTTACTTTCTTGTAGGGCAAGATAGATTTCTATGTCCCATTGCCTGTATATCTTATTTTCCTATTGCATTAAAAAACAACCTTTTTTTTTTTGAGCATCTGCTTTGAGTTCCAAATTCTCTCCCCCCCCCCTCCCTCCCCACCCACTCTCCCTAAGAAGGCAAGCAATTCAACACAGGCCACATACATGTCATTATGCAAAACACTCCCATAAATAGTCATGTTGTGAAAGACTATTTCCCTTTGTCCTATCCTGTTCCCTTTCATTCAATTTTCTCCCTTCACCCTGTCCCTTTTCAAAAGTGTTTGCTTTTGATTACTTCTTCCCCCTATCTGCCTTCCCTTCTATAGTCCCCCTTTTTTATCCCCTTTCCCCTACTTTCATGTGGGGTAGCATACGCAATTGAATGTGTATGGTATTCCCTCCTCAAATCAAATCCAATGAGACCAAGATTCACTCATTCCCCCTCACCTGCCCCCTCTTCCCTTCCTATAGAACTGCTTTTTCTTGCCACTTTTATGTGAGATAATTTACCCCATTTTATCTCTTTCTTTCTCCCTCTCTCAATATATTCCTCTCTCATCCCTTAATTTGATTTTATTTTTTTAGATATCCTCCCTTCATATTCAACTCACCCTGTACCCTCTGTGTGTGTATGCGTATTTATGTGTATGTGTATGCATATATATATGTATGTATATATATATATATATATATAATATGTATATATGTATATACATATACATGTACATTCCCTTCAGCTACCCTAATGCTGAGGTCTCATGAATTACACACGTCTTTCCCTGTAGGAACGTAAACAAAACAGTTCAACTTTAGTAAGTCTCTTATGATTTCTCTTTCTTGTTTACTTTTTTATGCTTCTCTTGATTCTTGTATTTGAAAGTCAAATTTTCTATTCAGCTCTGGTCTTTTCACTGAGAAAGCTTGAAAGTCCTCTATTTTATTGAAAATCCATATTTTGCCTTGGAGCATGATACTCACTTTTGCTGGGTAGGTGATTCTTGGTTTTAATCCTACCTCCATTGACCTCTGGAATATCATATTCCAAGCCCTTCGAACCTTAATGTTGAAGCTGCTATATCTTGTGTTATGCTGATTGTGTTACCACAATACTCAAATTGTTTCTTTCTGGCTTCTTGCAGTATCTTCTCCTTGACCTGTGGATTCTGGAATTTGACAACAATATTCCTAGGAGTTTTCTTTTTGGGATCTTTTTGAGGAGGTGACTGTTGGATTCTTTCAATTTCTATTTTACCCTCTGGCTCTAAAATATCAGGGCAGTTCTCCTTGATAATTTCTTGAAAGATGATGTCTAGGCTCTTTTTTGATCATGGCTTTCAGGTAGTAGTAGAATATCAGTAACAAACTAAACAAAAGTCATGTGGTTAGTTCAACACATGCAGAAAAAGTCTTTGACAAAATACCCATTTTTATTAAAAACACTAGAAATCATGGGAATCAATGGAATATTTATTTAAAATGAAATGTAGTATGTATCTGAAACCTAACATAAGCATTATATCTAATAGGGATAAGCTAAAAGCCACCCAGTATGATCGGGTATGAAGAAAGGATGTCCATTATTGTCACTATCATCCAGCATTGTGTTAGAAATGCTAGTTACAACAATAATAGGAAAAAAATAAAGAAGTAGACCAGGCAATAAGAAGAAATAAAACTATCACTCTTTCCAAATGATGTGATGGTATGCTTATATAATCAACTAAAAAATAAATTATCAACAGTTTAAGTGAAGTTGCAAAAAATAATATAAAGCCACACAAATCATCAGTGTTTTTACATATTACAAAAAAAGTCCCTCAAAAAGAGATTGAAAGAGAAATTCCATTTAAGTAACTGTAGACCATATAAAATATTTGGGAGTATACCTCTCAAGATAAACCCAGGCACTATATGAACACAATTACAAAACTCTTTTTGCATGAATAAAGTTAAGTTTATAGAATTGGGGAAATATTAATTGCTCATGCATAGGCCAAATTGACAAAATAAAAATGACTATTCTGCCTAGATTATTTTCTTATTCAGCACCAGACAAATGAAACTACCAAATACTTTATCGAGGTAAATAAAAATTGTAAAAAATTCACCTGCAAAAACAAAAAGTAAAAAATATCAAGAGAATCAATGAAAAAAATGAAGAAAGATGGCCTACAAGTACCTGATTTCAAACTGTATTACAAAATGGTAAACATCAAAACAATCTGGTATTGTCTAAGAGAAAAAGTGGTGGATTAGTGGAATAGGTTAGGTACAAAATACACAGTAGTAAATTATCATAGTAATCAAGCACTTGACAAATACAGTGATCTATGCTTTTGGAAAAGTACTCACTAATTGACAAAAACAGCTGTGAAAATTTGAAAACAGTTTGGCAGAACTAGTCATACAGCAACTTCTCACACTGTATACAAGTTTGTACAGAATTTAGACATAAAAGGTGATACCATGAGCAAAATGGGGAAGCATGGGATAGTTTATATGTCAGATATATGGAAAAGTGAAGAATCCATGAACAAACAAGAGATAAAGAGCCTTCCTAGATGTAAAATGGATAATTTTGATTATGTTAAATGAAAAAGGTTTTCCACAAACAAAACCCATGCTGTGAAGTGTAAAAGAAAAGCAGAAAACTGGGAAAATCTTTATAGCAAATCTCCCACAAAGTCTTCATTTCTCCAGTATTAAGACAACTGACTTGCATTTATCACAAAGCAAGTCATTCCTCGATTGATAAATGGTCAAAGGATATGAATGGGCAATTTTTGGACAAAGGCATTAAAGGAACTATAGTCATGAAAAAATGCCCTAAGTAACTATTGATTAGAAAAATGCAAATTAAAAGAACTCTGAAGTATACCTTACACCTATCTGTTTGTCTAACAGGAAAGAAAAGAAAAGTGACAAATTTTGGAGGGAATGTGGGAAAGTTGGGAAACCAGTGCCACCTTGGTAAAGTTATGAGCTAATCCAACCATTTTGGAGAGCAATTTGGAAATATGCCCAAATGGCTATAAAATTTGCATCCTTTTTGTACCAGGAATACCACTACTAGGTTTATATCTCCCAAAGATCAAAAAATAAAAAGGAAAAGGATCAATATTATGAAAATATTTACAGTATCTCTTTTCATTGTGACAAAGAATTGGAAATGTAGGGGATGTCCATCCAATAGGCAAAGCAGTGGTATATGATTGTGACAGAATACTATTGCACTAATAAGAAAGCATGAAACAGCATGCTTTCAGAAAAACCTGAAAAGACTTATAGGAACTAATGCCAAGTGAGCAGAAACAGGAGAAAATTGTACAGAGTAACAACAATACTGTATGATGATCAACAGTGAATAACTTAGCTATCCTCAGCAATATAATGATTCAAGATAATTTTGAAGGTCTTTTGTTAAGGAATACTATCCACTTCCAGAAGAAGAACAAATGGAGTCTGGATGTTTATTTAAGCATATTTTTTAAGCTTAAAAAATATGCTTAAACTTTAAGTCAAATTGCTTGACTTCTCATTGAGAGGAGGCAAGGAAGGAGGGGGTGGGGGGGCTTGAAACTCATTTTTTTTAAATATTAAAATTATTTTTACATGTAATTGAAAAAAATAAAATTTTTGAAAATAAAAAATTCCTTTCAATATTCCAATCTGACTTTTCTCTTGCTTTCTTCTATTTGCTCAATTCCTGTAGCCTTTATTTTTTTTAATCACAACCCAGACTGTCTAAAGGCTTAATCTTCATTTTAGGGGATTTTCATTTATAATTTAGTACAAGTTTATTTTTTTATTACACAAAACCAATTCTTTTCAATAATGTCACATTTGGGAATCTTTTTTTAATTTTTTTTTTTATTTTTAGTTTGCAACAAACAGTTCTGCATAATTCTGAGTTCCAGATTTTCTTCCCTCCTTCCCACTCTCCCTCCCCAAGAAGGCATGGAATCCCATATAACTTCCATGTATAATTGGCATTGAATTAATTTACACACTAGTCAAGTTGTGGAGAAGAATAATGACCAACAGAATGAATCATGAGAAAGAAGAAACAGAACCAAAAAAAAAAAAAAAACACAACCCAACGACAAATACAAAAGAGAGAAAAAAAAAGTGGG
>CM053627.1:105873309-105897337 GCA_028646595.1 Phalanger gymnotis | reverse complement strand
ATCATATCATCTGCAAAAAGTGATAATTTAGCTTCTTTGCCTATTCTAATTCCTTCAATTTCTTTTTCTTCTCTCATTGCTACAGCTAATGTTTCTAGTACCAAATTGAATAGTAGGGGTGATAATGGACATCCTTATTTCACCTCGATCTTATTGGGAATGCATCTAGCTTATCCTCATTACATTAATATTCATTTTAGGGGATTTTCCTTTATAATTTAGTACAAGTTTATGTTTTATTACACAAAACCAATTCTTTTCAATAGTGTCACATTTGGGATTCTTAAAGACTTACAGATGAATAGGTTTTTTGTTGGGTTTTTTTTTTTTTTACAATTTCATCTATACTACAGTTGCATCATTCACATTACTTAATTGCTCAGGTTGACTAGAAGAAAATACATTGATACTCCAAATTAAATTTTACTTAGGCAGAGATCTGATTTAAGTAGAATTTTCTTTCTGTTCTTAGTCAAGGAAATCAATAATATGTATTTTTCCCAGTTTGCAGTTTAAATCCATCAGTCAACTTTTTGTTCTAAAGTAAATCTGTTACTTTTGGGGGGTGGGGTGGGAAATGAGATTAAAAGGTTCAAGCACTCTTTCCATGTCACCATTTAAATTTGCTCATTGATATTACTTTTAATACTAGAGGTAGCTCATCTTTTCTTAAAAACATTCAAACTCCAGTTTGGAAATTTACAATTGAGAATTTACATTTCAGTTACAAAATTCATTTCAAATTATTTTATAATGTCATAATATTCTACAGGTTAGAAACGAATAATCCATTTCTCTTTATCTGAGTCTCTTGTCTGTCCCTCCAGCTTGGCTGGAGTTAGAAAGGCA
The DNA here is from genome assembly GCA_028646595.1 of Phalanger gymnotis. NCBI lineage: Eukaryota > Metazoa > Chordata > Mammalia > Diprotodontia > Phalangeridae > Phalanger > Phalanger gymnotis. The sequence continues at coordinate 105,896,488 of CM053627.1, read as the reverse complement.
GAGACATAGGCAGAGAGAGACCATCTTTCTAAAGACATTAAAAAGTGATTAAAGATACATACTTCTTCCTTTGGCTAATAAAACTATAGGGAAAAGTTAGCAGCATTTTCCACAAAACCCATAAAATATGATAAGATAGAAAGACAGATATACTTGTTGGCAAGGTTTTTGCTATCTTTAGTTAAACAAAAATCAGTATGTACCATTTGTTGATTGAAATTTTTAATTAATGCCTTTAATGATTTTAAAAATTTAAATAATTTAATTAATGTAATGTCTTTAATAATTGAAAACCCCTTCTTTGGAACAGACCAGGGATCTATCTGAATTTTCTATATATTTTAGACCAGTCTTTACACAATTCAAGAGCTCTATTTTTGGTAATCTCCTTTTGATTTTACCTAATTGTTGAACCAATAATTCATCTGATTTAGATGAATTGTTTGTTCCATAGCTAATCTTTAATTTTCTCAATATACAATAATCAAAACTGACAGATTTAGGCCAGAACAGTTTGTCAGCTGAATCTCTTGCAGACCAAATTTCACAAAGTTTAACAGTGCAGTTTTGTCATTCCTTATTATTATATGATTTGATGTTAAATACCTAAATGCCATTTTTATATATGTGAATTTTAATAGTGAATGAAATGTAAAGGAGACATTGACAGTTTATGGGACGGCATTATTTTTAGACCAGAGAATCTGAACATGTGGCGATGTTTATAAGCAAATATGAAGGATTTATTATTTATTTTTACAGTTACTTCTTCCCGTCCCAGTTTGACTTTTTTTTAACTAAAGGGGTCCATCTCTTGATTCACTTCTTAAAAAGTCCTATTCACTGAATGGGCATTGCCTCACTCAAAGTGAACACTTGAAAAGGCTTTAGCTTAAAAAGGCCAAGGTCTCCCACTGCATCTTGGGTCACCTCCAGTCATCAAAGCCTATATCTGGCCACTGGAACCAGATCGCTCTGGAGGAGACAGTGAGGCTGGTGACTTTACACAGCACTACCCCCTCCCCCCTCAAATCAAAGTCAATTGCAAGTCATGTCATCATCTCCCTGTTGTCAAGGTTCTCTTGGAGAATGAAGGACAAACCACATAAAGGATTCAAGAGAAGTATCAGAGAGTACTTGGGGAAAAGAGGAGTATAGTTTTCAAATGTCACAATAGAAATCTGTGAATAAGAGACATTGAGGCAACAAAGTTTCAAGTATGATCAATTTATTAGCAAAGCTAGAGATCACTAATAAGTGGAGTCTAAGGCTCCTCAACAACAAAAACACCACCTGACAGTCAAGTCAATTCTTTTATTGTAAAGTGACATGATTGATTATTAGCACTGCGGATGTTACCAATTTATAATTGGCTAAAATCAAATGGGAATTTTGCACAACTTGATTTTTATACAGCTTGGAATATCTCTCATGGAGCATTTCACGAGATACATTTGACCTTTATCTTAACAATTTTCTCCTAAATTAAGTAGTGGGTGACTTATTAAAGAGAATTAGGGCACTAAAGTTGCAAGCTTAAGAAGTTTTAAACTCAAATAATGAGAGAGAATAGTAATTTGCTTAAGCTTGACAAAGCCTTAATGAAATAAAGTAGAATATCAAATCTGATTATTACACAGGGTGGAAAAATCCTTGAAGGAGGTCAAAGCGAGTGCATGATATCAAGGATCCAGGTTATTCATCTTTACGAATTGGAATGATATCTCTTCTTTCAGGGCCCAAAAGTAGGAAGGAGAATGGGGGCAAAAAGTTGTGGAATTTCTTGTTGATGACCTTAATCATCTCAGTAAAGTAAGCAACTAAGTTACCCTGGTGTAACTTTGGGGGTCCCACAGGTCATGGGGGAAAAAGAAATGAAAGTTGTATATTTTGCTATGGAAATTAGGTGGGTATATGGGGGGGGGGTGAGAATTGGAGCAAAGAAATAAGATGGGGGAGGCAACCCAATTATAAGACAAAGATTTGTAAAGGTGAAAGTCAATAGCTTATAAAGGAATCATGTGATTAGAAGACCCATGAGGCAAGCGGAATCAGATGGATTCATAGAATGATGATGGTTTAAGTGACCAAAGATCACGATAAAGGTAAAGAATAGGCTTAATGTGGAGAAAAGGTAGGGTACATTCACAGAACAGAATTTCAAAAATGTATATATTTGAAGTGGTTCAATTCTCAGATATGCTTATGTCCAAAGCATAAGCATATTGGCCTGTGGAAATGAGAAAGAGTTCATTAGAGCTGAATAAGTTGAAGATTTTGTAAGACTTTGTCTAAGGGATTATTTAGATTAAAAAAAATTGAAGCCACCAATGATAATGGTTAGCAAGAGAGTGGTGAAGATTTCTGATCCAAGAAATCATAAAAAATAAAATAAAATTGTGACCTAGAATTAAAAATGACAACAACATTATAGAGCTTTTTAAGCAGATTAAAAAAAACTCAAAAGAGGAAAGGTCATTAGTAATATAGGGAATCAGAAAGTGGAAAATGGAATATAACCATCCATTTCTATGGATCTTTATGAAGAAAAGATGAGGAAATAAGAGTGTCCACTAGCTTCCAAGGTTGCAAAGAAAGTGATGTCCTCAAGGAAAACTCATTTTTTTGTTTAAAAAAAGCAGGTGAAAGGAATTTTGGTTCAAAAATTCAGGAAATAGAGAGCTTAGGAGCATGGTGTCCAAAGGCTATAAGAGAATATGCCAGGCAATAGGGGAAGTGCATTGGATTGGAAATGAAGAATAGTGTTGTTGAATATTGAATAATAAATTGAATAATGAGAAACTGGGTAAGTCTTGGTAAATAGTCGACTCCAACAATTGGCTTCAGGGCATCCTTAAAGGTCATCCCCATTCTTTCAGCCTGAACAATTGCTTGAGGGTGATGAGTTATGCCTGTGAAGGCTCAACTAAAGTAATTGTTCATGATTTCCTTAAATTCAACTGAAGTAAATTCAGAATTAGCAGATAAAAGAATTTACAGCAATTTCTAAGTTACAAATAAGTGGTTCATGCTCTGATTAAGCAGAATTTTGAGGTAGAACTACAAGGTGCTTCAAGGAGTCTGCCACAAGGAAGAAATTCATTGCCATAATAATAGTTCATAACAATAATACAGAGCTTTGAAGTGTGTGTGTATGTATACGTGTGTATACACACATATACATATATACACATATATACATACACATATCTATATACATACAGATATGCACATATATATGTATATATAATACATCGGTGTATGTGTACATATTGTACATATACATATATATGTGTGTGTATATATATATATATATATATAGAGAGAGAGAGAGAGAGAGAGAGAGAGAGAGAGAGAGAGAGAGAGAGAGAGAGAATCAGGAATACCAGAGTTCAAATGTACTCTCATACCTTTTTTAGCTGTGTAATCCTGGCAGGTCACCTAACCCTATTTGCATCAGTTTTCTCATCTATAAAATTAGTTGGAGAAGAAAATGGCTGAAAGATTTAGTGACAAGTGCAGAGTCAGTGAGGCAGGATCTGAATGAATCTCTCCCTGACTCCAGGCCCAAAACTATCTCCACTACCCACATTAGAATTTAAAAAAGCATTTGGATGAATCTCTCATTTTTATCCTAAGAAAAATATGATACTTTGTGATTATGTTATTAAATGAATTCAGAAATGATAGAATGTCTGGACCCGATATAGCAGTCATTTAAAAAGTAGTCAAATGTGTCTCTACTGAAATGCTCTGAGGTTCTCTGATTAACTTTAGAAGGCAACGTGGAGTAGTCTAGTTTTCTCATCTATAAAATGAGCAGGTAGACTGAATGACCTCCAAAATCCCTTCCAACTCCAAATCAGAGGTTCTTTTTAAAAAGTTTTATCAATAACTTAGATAAAGGCATAGATAATATTCTTATCAAATATGTAATTGATAGAAATAGAGAAGAATAGTTGATACATAGACTAACAAAGAATCTGAGACAATTTGGCTTCATATAATATGACATTCAGTGGAGACAGATGTAAATTATCATATTTGGGTTCAATCAATCACTTCACTTACTTTTTTAGTGGCTAAGAACTGGAAAGAAAATAGATGTTCATTTACTGGGAAATGATAAAATAAATTGCAATATGTTAATACATTTCAATGTTACTGCAGTGTAAGAAATCATAATGAACTTAATATTCTGGAAACAGAAAATATTTATGTAGGTTTTATATGACTTCATATGTATAATTGATTTTTATGTTATTTGCCTTCTCAAGAGGTGAGAGAGGGGGGAATTTGAAATTCAAAAATTTTTAAAAATGAATATTTTAATGTAATATAGAAATATTTAATTATATGCTGATATAAGGAGAAATAAGCAGAACCAGGAAATCATATACACAGTCACTAAAAACATGTAAATAGAAAGAAAAGTCACAGTAAAACAATTGAAACTGAAAGTTGTGAAATTATAATGATTAAGTTTGGCCCCAAAGAGGAGTTCTGAGATGGAAGACTAGAATGTAGAATACCGTATATAATGTGAGATTTTTTTAATGTGTTAGATTTGTTGAATTGTACGTTTTTTATTTTTTTATTCTTTTTTAAGGGATGACCCTCTATGAGGTAGATCAGAGAGAAACATTTAAAAATTAACTTCACAAGTGGAAGATAAAAATGACATAAAAAGATAAAGAGTTTATTTGAAAAAAATAAGGGATTGTAAATTTAATAAATCTCAACTATTATCTCAACTATTTGAGGGGATCTCCTCAATCCCCTCAAATTTTCATGAAATTACAGGTTTCATTAAGAGTGTCAGAGTCTCCTTATTCTAGAAATAAGTAGGTGATAATCCTAATTTACTCTGTCCTGTTCATATGATATCTGGAGAGTTCTGCTCCATTCTAGGTGCACATTTTAGGAGAGATAATGAAAATCTGGAAAAGGTCCAGAAGAGGGCAGTTAGGAAATGAATGGTCTCAATTTCATGTCATATGAAAATCAGTTAAAGAAACCTGAGCTATTTAGCTTAGAGAAGAAAGAAGGAGTCTAAGATAACTGTCATCAGATACTCAAAGTAATATCATATGAAAGACTGAACTTAATGGCTTTCTTCTCAAAAGTCAGGAACAAGAGTAGGTGTTGGGGTTTGTAAATTTGAGGTTGCAAAGTACTAAAAAAAACCCTAGAAAAATAAGGAAAACAAAACAAAACTCCTTAAGAATTAATTATGTATTAACATGGAATGTGCTACCTACTCAATTAGTGGGTATCTTTTCAATGCCAGAACTGGAAAAACATGTATTACCTTTTGTATAATATATTATGCTTTTTCTTTTATAATTCTCACTATATAGTCCCTAAAATTCTGTAATTCTGATTCTGTAATTCTGTGTGTTATTGGAGAACTTAATTTTACACTCGTGTGGAGGCAACTCAACTATGTATCAAAAAAAATCCCCACAATTGCCATACTGAGACAGATGGCACATCTTTGCAATATAAGTATCAAAAATCTTTACCAAACTATTATTTGTGAAATTTAAATATCTTTATGAATACTCCTTGTGAGAACTTTACTCTTAATAATCACACAAAATCCCCAAATTTCAAAATCATGTAAAGAACAAACAATTGAGGATTTGAATATGGGTTATGTGTAGTGTTAATGCAATCTATTCTTTTCTGATTATTTTTTTTTCAGGATTCGATTCAATTCAGTTCCTCTCATATGTAAGTTGATAGAGGCAGAATTATATACTAGGTAGAGAGTCAGTCTTAATTTAGGAAACTTTGGTTCATATTTCACCTCTGGTAGCTATTGTGTCATGCTAGATAAAGTCTCTCACATTCTCAGTATCCCTTAGCTTTACTGGGCTCCCAAAAGGCTCTAGGACACACACACACACACACACACAGAGAGAGAGAGAGAGAGAGAGAGAGAGAGAGAGAGAGAGAGAGAGAGAGAGAGAGAGAGAGAGAGGTTAACTTCTGATAAACCAAAAAGTTGGCTGGCTGATGTCAGGCTCTTCATTATGCCCTAAAGCAATCATTTTCAGTACAGGATTTGCTCAATCTTCAAATATTGAACATGTTGTTTAATTGTTCTCTGATAGTAATTGAAAGGACCTACACTGCATATTAGAAATTAACAAAATACCTGCTTTGCCTTCAAGGAAAATTGTTGTGTCAAACACCAGGAAATAAGACAGAGGTAGGTATACCTTCAAGTGAGGGTCTATTTGCTATTGAAAAACTGCATCCTAGCCCCAAATCCCAGCGTATGTGCCACTATCACAAACTAAAAGGGTTTTAAAAAAAAAAGCAAAATGCAAATAGAGTTTCTAAAGGAATTTTTAAAAGCTAACTTAATGGTTCCTCTCCTACCAATGATGAAATCCTTCATTGACTTCCCATTGTCCAAAATGTAAGGACTAAAATCTTTCTTTTTAAAGAATCAAAGAAAGTAACTCCACTTCATTTTCCCACTCCTGTATACATTTGCTCTGAAACAAACTGGTCTACTAAATATTCTTTAAATATACCATCTTCATTGCTATCACTGCCCATTTGTTCACATAATTCCACTTGTCTGGTATTCCATCTCCATTACTTTCTGTTTCTGTCCAAACTTTTCTTCAAGGATCAACCTAAGCCCAATTACAATACTGATGTTATCTCTGACTGACTGTTCCATCTAGCTTTTGTCACTTGGTACATGATACCTTGCATTTACATTTTTTATGTATTAGCCCTGTCTTTCCAATTAGATTTTGAGCTCTGTGAGGGTAAGAACTATATTTATTACATTTTTACCCCTCTAACCTCAGTGCCTATTGTAGTACCTTGCATATATTAGATGTGGCCTTATAAAGATTCTGAGATTCTTTATATCAACTCCCATTCGTAATGATGAATAGAATACTATCTAGAACAAGGTTAGCTAATCTCCCTTCAGATTTTTAAAGGATAACCTAAGGAGTTTTTCTCTAATACTATCAGCTCAATACCACTCCCATGTTATCTCTTTAATATCAACTAATCAGTGCCAGTTATCTTCTCAATACCATTGATGCTATCATTTAATGAATTCAAATAAATTAGCTTCTATAACATAGACATTTACTAAGAAGATAGAGAATGAACATAGTTATGAACATGACCCAAAGGAAAGCCCCTCGCAAGAATATTTTCAAACTTAGGATACAACATTTACGTCCACCAAGTTTACTTCTGAATGTTCCATTAGCCAAAAGATGAAGTCACTGTCTTGATTACAGAAACCAGCATTGTGTTGTAGATCCATGGATGGGTTGAGTCTAGCAGGAAACTTGGGCTTTTACTGCTTACTAGGCTTACCTGCTTACAAATTCTGTCATGAGATCCAATTCCTGGACTTTTGTGTTCTCCTGACTTTTTAACACTCAGAAGATTGGATACATCGCATCTCTAGTGCTACTTCCTTTAAGTCAGGGGGAAAAAAAGAAACTGCAGGACCAGACACAACAGCAAGGGCATACACTCAAGGATTTTTTTCCAAGCTAGATGGGGATAGTAGACTATTTACACTCTCTGTGTCTGAAGGCCTACATCAACTATTTCCTTTTTTTTTCCCTTTTTAAAAAATATTTATTTATTTTTAGTTTTCAACATTCACTTCCACAAGATTTTGAGTTACAAATTCCCCCCATGTCTCCCCTCCCTCCACCCAAGATTGCATGTATTCTGATTACCCCTTCCCCCAATCTATCCTCCATTTTATCCCCCCCTCATTCTCTAATCCCCTTTCCTTTCTGTTTTCCTGTAGGGCAAGACAGATTTCTATACCCCTTTGCCTGTGTATCTAATTTCCCAGTTGCATGTAAAAAACAATTTTTAACATTTGTTTTTAAAACTTTAAGTTCCATATTTTCTCCCATCCTCATTCCCCACCCACCCTCACTGAGAAGGCAAGCAATTTGATATGTTATACATGTATAGTCATGCAAAACACTTCCATAATAATCATTTCGTGAAAGACTATATTTACCTCCATTCTATCCCACCCCCATTTATTCTATTCTCTACTTTGACCCTGTCCCTCCTCAAAAGTGTTTGCTTCTGATTACCCTCACCAAATTCTGCCCTCCCTTCTATAAATACCTTCCCCTTCTCATCCCCTTCCCCCTACTTTCCTGTAGGTTAAGATAGATTTCCATAATCAATTGAGTGTGCATGTCATTCCCTCCTTATGCCAATTCCAACAAGAGTAAGGTTCACTCATTCCCTCTCACCTCTACCTTCTCCTGCACTGTAAAAGCTTTTTCTCCTCTCTTTTGTGTGAGATAAGTTACCTCATTCAACCTCTCATTTCTCCTTGTCCCAGTACATTCCTCTCTCACTACTTAATTTTATTTTTTATATATCATCCCTTCATATTCAACTCACCCTTTGCCCTTTGTCTATACATATTCCCTCCAACTACCCTAATAATAAGAAAGGTCTCATGAGTTGCAAATATCATCTTTCCATGTAGGAATGTAAGCAGTCCAACTTTGATCAGTCCCTTATGATTTCTCTTTCCTGTTTACCTTTTCATGCTTCTCTTGATTCTTGTATTTGAAAGTCAGTTTTTCTCTTTAGCTTTTTTTCTCAAGAATGCACTAATTCCTTTATGTCATTGAATATTAATTTTTCCCCCTCACTGATTAAATTCAGTTTTTCTGGGAAGGTGATTCTTGGTTTAAATCCTAGTTCCTTTGACCTCCAGAATATGATATCCCAAGCCCTTTGATCCCTTAAAGTAGGAGCAGCTAGATCTTGTGTTATCATGATTATGTTTCCACAGTACTTGAATTGTTTCTTTCTGGATGCTTGCAATATTTTCTCCTTGACCTGGGAACTCTGGAATTTGGCAATAATATTCCTGGGAGTTTTCCTTTTGATATCTCTTTCGGTAGGTGATTGGTGGATATTTTAGTTTGTTTGTTTTTAATCTTTTCAGCATGGGGAAGGGTTGGTAATACAAAAAGTAATTAGCTACTTCCTGATTTTCAAAGGAAGAGAACCTGTATTCTCTAAGGCAAGAAAGCCTATTTTAAAATAATAAGTTCTCTGTCTCTCTGTCTTTGTCTCTCTGTCTCTGTCTCTCTCTCTCATCTCTATAATTTGTCTGTCATCTATTCATTCTTATTTATTCTATTCTATTTATTCTATTTATTTATTTACGTATTTACTAATTTATGTTTTATAATTGTAAACTCATGGCAAAAATTAGAAGGGTGAGTCTTGGCTCCTTCTACTCAGCTCTTTCCACTGGCCAGGCCTAAATACTTCTAGATAGAGATATTAAGACAGGGTAGGAGCTTTCTAATATTACCATAGTACTGACTTCATTCCTTCTGGATCCTCTATGTTACTGGTCAGTGCTCTATGTTTATCTACTATGAAGATTGGACTTGGTGTGTTTTAATTAATTGAAATTATAGATGGTTGCACTTACCAAAGTTTCTCACCTTCATCAAAAAAATCAAAAGCAGTTAGTTATTTTCTAAATCCTGCTATATAATTAGTAGATATTCCAAAAGTCTTGGGATGGTATTAAGCAACTATTGATTCTGAAGTTTTAAACTGCACTAAGACTCTTTAATTTTATACACACACATGTATATATGTGTATGTGTGTGTAATATTCATAAAACAAATAATAAAATGTGAAACATATGAAAATAACATTTGCACAAGAATACAGATATGAAAAATATATGTAAGTACATGTGACAGTATGAAAATTACACTTACATAAGAATATATACATGAAACTACATGGAGGTAAATATGTGGAAATATAAAAACATGTGGATATAATGCATTAAAACATTATATATATTAAAACATATGTGAGCTTATGAAAAGATGAAAATGTACATAGAAATACATATATGAAAACATAAAATGCTGAAAGGAGGAAATATGAGAAGGTAAATCATATATGTAAATACCTACATGAAAATATGGGAACATGAATTATATATTAAAATATATATATGAAGATATGGGAAGTATGAAAAATATAGTTTTCCTATGTGTAGTTCTTACATTGGTAGGCTATGCAAAGATAAAGAGGCAGGGATAAGAAATCTCTTGAAGCATTTGTTAACAGGTGTGTCTAAAGTTACATTATTATTACAATATTTTCAGGCCTGGGTCCCATTTCTTATAAACACCCTGAAGTTAATAGCAGAACATGCCTTTCAATTTTTGTTCTTTTTCAGGCTTAAAAGTGGCTACATAACTTTCTTGAAATTTATTGCTCAAATGCTCTTCAAACAATGAGCAGTTATGAGTACAATACTGACTCCATAAGAAATATCACTGCCTCATGCCATTTAAAAACAACAACACAAAAAGATATTTCTACTACCCATTGTCATTTCTATCAACTGATCTGTTCCATTGATTACCTTAACAAAGAAGGGGATGGGACAATGACAGTTTTCCCTTTCCTATCTAATTAATAAACATAAAAGAGAGTTCACATTTTCTTCTAGCTCTAAAAGTAAACAGGTAGTTTGGATTTTGATTTTATATTCTCTAGCTCTTAGTATCCTCATTATTCTTTTTGATATTTTATGACTGATGTAGAGGGTCCAAGGCATTTGAAAACTGAATAAGTGGATTGAAATAAGTACATGACTATTGTCCTGTTAGTGCTCATTTGAAATTTTAGGTTTTGTGTATTCTACAAATTGCATTTCTAATTACTAACCACTCCGAAGTTATAGAAACTATAAAAATAGATGTTTGAATGTATTCAAGGTATATCTGTTAAGAAAAGATGTTACAATGCTTAATTGGTTTATATTTTTGCCACCTGGAACAAAAAATGCTTCACTTATGTCATTTTGAAATGAACATTGATACAGTCCACTGTTTAGACACTCTTTTATTAATAACTTCTATATGTCTAGTTTGAAAAAAATCTCATATACAGTTTTAAAATAAAAATGAGTGTGATAATTTGACAGCTTTCTTGGCACCTACATGACTTCTTTCATCTGAGCATCTCTAAGCAATTAGCACTATTATTTCAATTACCATTTAACTATTGATCAATTAGTTCAGCACTATTTCTGTATAAAAGACAGAACCTCAGAAACATAGAAGAGTTTGTACTTTTCCTAAGGTCAAAATCAAATGTAATTGTCTGAATCCAGTTTAGACAATTTAATCTCATGCCTTTATTATTTTCTTAAGAGAGGCAATGTAATACTAAGAAAACTGAGCAGTGCTATAACAAACCATTGTGATTGTGTGTGTGTGTGTATGTGTGTTTGTCTGGGGTGAGAGGCAGTATATGTGCCCTAAGTTTAGTTTGGAAGAGGGAGGTGACAAATATCCTAGCATTGACTGAGTTGTGTGATGGAGAATCTCATCTATGGTATGGACATGGTGTTTGACAAGCAGTATCTTGGGATAGGAAAGCAAGCCACTAGTAGTTTCATATTTTAAATGATTATTTTGCTATATGAATTAATCTTATTAACTAGATTATTTTCACACTATCGAAAGAATTAATATGCTATCAATAACCACCTGGAGCAAAACTCTGATTGTCCTCCATAATGACCATTATCTGATTGAGTGAAAAGTGTGGTCCATCAACTAGATATTTCTATATGATTTTTTCCTTCACTGAATTATCATAGTTTTAGAATAATCCAAGGCCAAACTCTACTCCACTCATACAACCATCCCTTAGATTAAATTGCCTATAACAATTCAATATACATTTAGGTAAATGAGTACAAAAATTAAGTTTGATATGTTAAAGGAAAATAATCACTACTAGCACCACATTTTTTTATTTCTATTACACCATTTTATTGACAACACTTTCTTAACATCTTAATGATTTCATTGGTCACACAAGCTCATAGTGTGCATAACACCTTAAAAAATTCTGCTTTAGTATACAGTTAATTTATTTCCCAAATTGTATAAACATTTAGTGGTCAGTATGATTAGAAATACAAAAGGATTACACTGCCTCTCAGGATAATTATTATCTCAAAATTAACTGGGGAAATCTTAAACTCATTAACTAAGATCTCATACAACTGTATGTCTACTACTACTACAAACTATCATTATTTCACCCTTGGACCACATTAACATAGTCGTATCAACTAGAACTAGGAAGCATAATATTTTTCCATGAAAATATTTTACATGATTGAGTGAAAATTCCCAGTGTTCTTTTTATAGAATCATTCAACTTGTCTTCATATAACATGGACTTGAACTCCCAAAACCTTTTTATTCTGAGTGGCCTTTCATCTAGTTACTTTCAAGCTATTCCATATTCTTGCTAAGCTATGGTAGGGCAGTTAGGTGGTATGGTGGAGTGCCAGGCCTAGAGTCATCTTTCTGAGACTCACCTTCCTGAGTTCAAATCCAGCCTCAGATACTTTCTAGCTGTGTGACCCTGGACAAGTCACTTAACCCTCTTTGCTCCAGTTCCTTCTCAGTAAAATGAACTGGAGAAGGAAATTGAAAACCACTCCAATATCTTTGCCAAGAAAACCCAAAATGAGGTCATACAAAGAGTCATATGAGGCTGAAATAACCAAACAACCAAAAAAGCTGTGGTGGGCCAAAGTGAAGATAATACTTTCCTGCAGAATCAGATGGAAAGGAGGGATTTAGAAGTGAGAAACACAAAATTCAAGGATTAGTAGGGTTTTGTTGTAGATATGTATTTCTTTATGAGTTTTACAAAGTAAAGACCTTTAGTAGTAAAAGTTTTTCCCCACCTTGGTATAAAAAAGAATCATGGATCAGAGATTGGGAGACTGATTCAGAATGAGATCTATAATCACTACCTATTCTTCAATAGAATAGAATCAATTTTCATGGGAATGAAAAACCTATAAGATATGCATATGTTTAAACATATTTTTGTAAATATTGGTGAAAGCATTGTTGAATAAAGTATATAGATAGCCATATAACTCATCAATAATGTCTTGAAATAGAACACATAATATAGATAGATAGACAGACAGACAGACAGACAGACAGATAGATAGATAAAATAAATAGATGAGCAGTCAACATTAGGAGCCAATTTTGAGGAGATACCAAACATTTGATTTTAAAGCAAATTACAGGAATCAGTGGGGATGGGGTGGGGAATCCAAAAAAACAAAAACAAAAACAAAACAAAAACACAAACAGGAAAAAAAAAATTATGCTCCCCAGAAATAAAAGCTTGACTTGGTTTTCTTGGGTAACTCAACTTATGGATTTTACAAATGTTTACAAATGTTTAAAACATATCATACTATATAACAAGTAGATACCCTTATAGTAATAGTAATGATACATTGAAAATAAAAATAGGTGTCCCTAATAGGTACTACATAAATTAAATAATAAAGTGAACTTTCTTTAAAACAAAATAAACAAAAACAGGACAGCCAGAAAGTCACCAAGTCTATCATTAATCATTCCTATGATCTTTTTGTCTCATCAAAACATTGTATTCTGGATAACTTCCTGGAGCCAAGATAGTGGAGTAAGCAGGAAATTGCTGCAACCCTCATATATTCAAACAACCATAAAGTAGTGCTGCCAAACAAATAATGGAACAGCAGAACCAGAAAAAAAGATGGGGTGAAACAATCTTTTAGGTGAAGAAGAGAAGCATGAAAAGGTAAAAAGGAAGGAGAAATCATAAGGGACTGATTAAAGTTGAACTGTTTACATTCCTACTTGTAAAGATGAAATTTGTAACTCATGAGACATTTCTCCATATTAGGGTAGTTGAAGCAAATATACATACATACACACATACATACACACACACACACACACACACACATATATATATATAGAGAGAGAGAGGCAGAGAGAGAGACAGAGACAGAGAGAGACAGAGACAGAGGGCACAGGGTGAGTTGAATATGAAGGGATGATATCTAAAAAATAAAATTAAGGAGTGAGAGAGGAATATATTGGAAGAAGGAGAAAAGGAGAGATAGAATTGGATAAATTATTCCACATAAAAGAGGCAAGAAAAAAACTGTCATAATGGAAGGGAAGGGGGGAAGGTGAAAGGGAATGAGTGAACCTTACTCTCATAAGATTTGGCTTAAGAAGGGAATAACATACACACTCAATTTGTATCTTACCCTACAGGAAAGTAGGGGATAAAGGGATAAGGGCAGGGGATGATAGAAGGGAGGGCAGATTGGGAGAAGGGGTAGTCAGAAGCAAACACTTTTGTAAGGGACAAGGCCAAAGGAGAAAATAGAATAAACAAGGGGTAGGATAGGATGGAGGGAAATATAGTCTTTCACAGCATGACTATTATGGAGGTGTTTTACATAATGACACATGTATTACCTATACTGAATTGTTTGCCTTCTCAATGAGGGTGTGTGGGGAGAGAAGAAGGGAGAGAATCTAGAACTCGAAGTTTTAAAAACAAATATTAAAAATTATTTTTATATGCAACTGGGAAATGTACAAGCAATGGGGTATAGAAATCTTTCTTGCCCTACAGGAAGGAGAGGCCAAAATAAAAATTCCAAGGAACATTGTAGCTTAATCACAGAACTATCAGGTAGAGGAAAAAAAATATTGCAAGTGGCCAGAAACACATAATTCACATGTTGGAAGAGCCACAATCAAGTGTACACAGCTGTGAACTAATCCAAGCATTCTAGAGATAAATTTGGAACTATGCCCAAAAGGCAACCAAATTGTGCATACCCTTTGATCCAGCAATACCACCCACCACTAGTTCTGTGTCCTAAAGAGGTCATACAAAAAAGGAAAAGAGCCTACATGCACCAAAATATTTATAGCAGCCCTTTTTGTGGTGGCAAAATATTGGAAAATGAGAGGATGCCCATCATTTGGAGAATGGCTGAAAAAGTTGTGGTATATGAATGTAATGGAGTAAGTTTTGTGCAATAAGAAATAATGAACAGGCAGATTTCAGGAAAACCTGTAAAGACTTTTATGAACTGATGCAAAGTGAAATGAGCAGAACCAGAAAAACATTGTGCACAGTAACAGCAACATTGTGTGATAATCAACTCTAAATAACTCAGCTCTTCTCAGCAACACAATGATCTAAGACAAGTACAAAGGACCCATAAAGAGAATGCTATCCATACCCAGATAAAGAACTGATAGGCTCTGACTGCAGACTGACACAAATCTTTTTCACTTACTTTTTTTCTTTTTTGTGCTTTTTTCTTTGATCTGTTTGTTCTTTCACAACTGTAACTAATACAGAAATATGTTTTATATGATAGCACATGTATCATCTATATCAAATTGCCTACCATTTTTGGAAGAGAGGAGGGGAAGGAAAGAGAAAAATTTGGAACTCAAAATCTTGTCAAATGAATGCTTAAAACCATCTTGACATGTAAGTGTGAAAAAATAAAATACAATTAAAAATAAAACAATTAGAAAAAAACATTGTGGTCTTCATCTACCATTTAAGTGGACGGGAAGTAACTAGATGAGTGTATTAATGTTTCTATTTCCTTCATTGACCAATTTCTGTATGACCAATTGTAACACCAATGCTACTAGCAACTTCTGTGGAGGTATAAGACCAACAACAAGACCACCAACACCAGAACACAGAAGGACTGCTAGCACAGATTCTTTGATCTGCTTTTCTAAGGGAAGCAATTTTAATGTTTACAACCTCACTTTAATTAAACATACGTATATCATTCACTTAGCTCAGTGGGAAAAGACAGCACCCTGAACTTCAGAGAAAACAAAACAGAAATTACAAGCAGAAATTATATAAACAGAGGAAATAACACAAATCAGTAAGTAGGCCTTCTGTCTATCCATAACAATACATACATAGTTAACCAGAGAGAGAAGCACCAACATCTGGGTTTTCAAAGTCATGGGGCTCCTTAACGGCTACCCAGAGTCTCATCTGGCCAAATCACATGAACACTTCCAATGAGTGAACTCCTAAGCAAAATGCTAACCTCAGAGCATATATACACCTCCTCAGGGTCAGCCCACTTGGGGTGTCACAACCACATGACTCAAAAACATGTGACCTAGGCTTTCTTGTGTCTTAAGCAGGTCATCAAAAACTCTTGATTCAATCAAAGATTCCTGATTCAAATGAAGGCAAGGCTCAATCAAAGGCACTTGGTTGCCTTAGTGATGAGAAGCATTCCAAAAGAAAAAAACAGCAAAAAGTCCCACCTTGCTTGCCATTACAGCAATATTCATTTGTATAACTAGCAGTTTTGTCCACAAGGCTTCATTGAGTCATGGAAAAGCCATATTACTATGCAATAGCATAGAGATTTGTTACCATTGAGTATATACGATGGCAGCACTCATGCAGAATATCAGATCCTATACCATTCAATTAATTTCTGAATGGTGGTTTTAGCAGGCAAATAATAGTTTTTTTAAAACAGTCAAGGCAATTGTTCCTTTAATTGTTGTACCAGATATCAAGGCATGATTTCTTCAAAATCATTTCATGTAATGTAAAAGCAGATTTTTAGGAAAAAATCATGGACCTCAGAAAAATCCTGCATCTATTAGATGCACCAGCTGGGTAAATCACTTAACCTCTGTGTTTTTTTCTATCAATTTCCACAACTAGAAAATAGAGATGACAACACTTATGTGGGAGGGTTACACAAAGTAGGCACTACAGAAATGTTTATTCCTTTTCTATTTCTCTTTTCCTCTCCACTTCTGTTCCTATAATAATGTGGGATTTTAATCTATTTTTCTTTGAGTATTTGTGTGTCTTTATGAAGTCCCATTCTGTAGGATTCAAGCTATGGCAAACTTGTGTAAATTGTTTTTTTTTTTTCTGGCAGATCAGATAACTCTGCATAGAGTTTTTCATGAGTATTTCATGAATATTTGCCTTTTGTGCAAAATACAGAGGAACAAAGAAAATGGGCTTGCCTGATGAGATGACAAAGTAGACTTTAATGCAATATGTAGTTGAATAGAATAAGGGGGTTCCCTAATCCTTACTATTAGGAACATCACTTAGCAAGCAATCCATTAATTTATATTATATAAACCTAGAAATACTTTGAAATTAGTATTCCATCTTTGTGGTAGTTCAGCAACATTTATTGAGCAAGCACTGTCTGCAAACACTGTCTGAAGTAATTTGATTGAATTAACAATCAAAAGATATGGAGAACCTTACTGTGTAAGTAGCAATATATTAACATTTGGGTGATATGGTTTATTGCTGGGAAGGGAGCATACTGAAGGTAGAATTTTGTGAACTTATTTTAAAAAAAACCTTAAAATTTAGTCACAGAATGTAGCAAAGAGTGTATAGCTACAGGCTGTCAAATATAAATTTACCTAGAGTAGGCCACATGGAGAGAAGTGTTTAGAGTAGACAGGGTTAATTAGGGAAGTCTTCATAGCACCATAGTGTAATAGATGTTTAACTGGAAGAGATCCTAGACACTATCTGCTCCAATCCCTTAATTTTATAAATGAAAAATGTAAAGCTCATAAAGGTTAAGTATATTGTCTGAGGTCACATAGCACAAATGAAAGAACTACACAACAAAATTTTGAAAGAGAATAGATATTGAGAGGCATATAGGAGATGGAGGATATTAAATTCATCAAGAAGATCATTTGCCAGTATATCATTCAAGAAATAGATAAATCAACTAAGGCTAAAAATGGTGGGGTATAGTCTCTGGGAACCCCTTTGAACTCTCCTTGAATGTACCCACTTGAGCTGGCCTTCCCCTGAGGCCACAAGCCTTTCCTAATCCCTAGGCCCAAATGTCTACCTAGCCTAGCCCACAATTGTCCAGCTGCTTCCCACCCTTCATCCCATCAAAATCCCATTCTCTTAGTTCCTGGAGTCTTGATCCTCCTTAGACTCCTCCTCAATACCCTCCTGAAACCCCTCCTCTAGTCACCTCAGACTACTTGACCCCTCCTAAATCCCTCCCACAATCTTTCTGTCTATAAACTCCATCTTGTCTCCATGAAGGTGCTCAAATTCAATCTAGCTCAGCTCAGATTAGTCTGACTCACTGGCATTAGCATCACAAATGCTCTGGCTCCCTAAGCATCTGCCCAATATGGCAAATCTTTAATAACCTTTGTTTTTCTTTGGCAGAGAATTCTTGAGTCTAATTCATTCCCTAGGACTCAGTGCAGTATGTCAGTATTTTGAGGTCTCAAGCACCCCTAAAAACATATGGTTCTTTAACCTCATCTTTTCTTTAACCTCATCAGAAAGGTGAACCAGTAATATTCCAATAATAACTAAAGACCATAGGTCAGGGGTCCTTAACTTGGAGTCTGTTAACTTGTTTTTGAATATTTTTAATAACTGTATTTCAGTTTCCTTTGTAATACTATATATTTTATTTTGGGCATACAAATCATTATTATTAGATGGGCTCCATAGCCTGCCACATCAGCCTATTTGATATAGGCTTGATGATATAACTTATATTACTCATATAACTTAATCATATAACCACTATTTTATCAATCAGTCAATAACTTTTATTAACAACCTACTACATGCCAGACATTGTGCTAAGAGTTGGGGACACAAAAGGAGGCAAAAAGACAATATCTGTCTTCAAAGAACTTACAATCTAGTGGAACAGACAATAGGCATATACAAACATATACAAACAAGTTATAGGCAAGATAAATGGGAAATAATTATTAGAGGGAAGACATATGAATTAAAAGATGTTGGAAAGGATTCCCATAAAAGATGACATTTTGGTTGAGACTTAAACAACCTTTCAGGCAACAAACTGTTTTATTAAGTGCTTAATTGTTCCAGGTATTGTGCTAATAGCCAAGCATACAAATACAATAAAAAAGAAAAAAAAAATTGTCTCTGCCTTCAAGGTGTTTACATGTTAATTGGAGAAGATAAAATACAAAAGGGAACATCAAAGCAGAGGATAGGGAAGAAGCTAAGCGTGTAAGAGTTTGGTGTTGAAGTCTGAAGGGTCAGATGTAGAGACTGGAGGATCATATAAATATTAAGTGTACCTTTGACAAACAGGCTATTTTTTGATGTTTTTTCATGATTATAGGCATTAGACATTTTGTGGAATTTAAATCTGATGTGATACAAAACCAGCAAAACAAGCTTTCTTTCTAGTTCTTGGACAGATTTCTTAAACTCTCCTGACAGTTGTCATAATGCAAAGTTCACAATGCCATATTCCATCTTCATTTGCTTATTTATGTAATTTTTGGACAGTCCTACTCCCTCATATGGCAAAATATTTTTTGGACTTCATCAGAGCACAGAAAAGGAGAGCAGTGACCAGAACTCTCCCAGGATTATACCACTGTGGAAGCACCAAAAACTTGGAACTAGCTTTGAAAAACAGCAATATGCAAAAGCCTGAAGCTTGGAATAGTGCCTCCCCATCCCAAGTTGAGCAGAACCTAATTTTACCATGAAGTTCAGACAATAAATAAGATGGAGAAATGAGTGAGCAAATAAAAACTGAAAACAAAAAGCTACAACAATGGCAAGGAAGACCAAGGTATAAACTCAGAAGATAAAAATGTGAAAAGAGCTACAAAGCCTCAAAGAAAAATATTAATTACACCAAACCCAAAAAGAATTCCTGGAAGAGTTAAAGAAAGCAATGAGTGGTAGAGAAAAAATTGGAAAAGGAAATGAGAGTGATTCAAGAAAGTGATGAAGAGAGAATTAATAGCTTGGAAAAAGAGGCACAAAATACCAAAGAAAAGAACTCCGTAAAAAGCAAAATTAGCCAAAGAGAAAAAGAAGTATAAAATCTCACTGAAGAAAATAATTCCTTAAAAATGAGAATTGGACAATTGGAAGCTAAAGACTTCATGAGACATCAAGAAATAATAAAACAAAGTAAAAATAAAATAAAATGAAGTGTAAAATATCTCATTGGGGAAAAAAATGACCTCGAAAATAGATTGAGGAGACATCATTTGAGAAATATCAGACTACCTGAAAGCCATGATAAACCTCATGGCTAGACATCAGCCTAGACATCATAGTTTAAGAAATCATAAGGAAAAACTGCCCCAATATCCTAAAATCAGAGGGTAAAATAGAAATTAAAAAAAAATCCACTGATCACCTACTAAAAGATATTCCAAGATGAAAACTCCCAGGAATATTATAGCCAGATTCCAAAACTCTTGGGTTAAGGAGAAAATGCTTCAACCAGTCAGAAAGAAACAATTCAGATATCATGGAGTCATAATCAGGATCACAAAAAATTTAGCAATGACTACATTAACAGAGTGGAGGGCTCAGAATATTATTTTACAGAAGGCAAAGGAGCTAGAAACACAACCAAAATTTAAAGACTCAGCATATACACACATACATACTCAATTATGTACAGAAATTTAACTCACCTAACAGGGAAATATGAGGGGAAGAGGATAAGAGATATAAAGGGGAGAGGATAAAAAAAAAGAAGGGCAGACTAAAAGAAGCAGTGGTCAGAAGCAAATAATATTTTTGACAAGGGATAAAAAGAAAGAGAAAATGCCAAAAAGAGGAAAATAGGATGGAGGGGAATACACAGTAATAATAACTGTGAATGTGAATTGGATGAGCTCACCCATAAAATGAAATTGGATAGCAGAATATATTAGAAAGCAAAATCCAACAATATGTTGTTAACAAGAGATGGACTTGAAATAGAAAGACACAAGGTGCTGGAGGAGAATTTATTATGCTTCGGCTGAAGTAAAAGAGACAGGTGAGGCAATCATGACCTTAAACAAAGCAAAAGAAAAAAAAACTAATTAAAAGAGATAACCAGTGAAATTAAATTTTGCTAAAAGGCATAATAAATAAAAAAGTATTATCACAACATTTTAAGGGTAAATTTCACTGATAAAGGCTTTATTTATCAAATATATAGGGAATTATGTCAAATTTATAAAAATAAGAACCAATCCACAATTGATAGCCAAAGTATATAACAGGCAATTTTCAGAAAAAGAAATCAAAACCATCTGTAGTCACATAAAAATGATCTAAATCATTATCGATTAGAGAAAGGCAAGTTCAAGCAACTCTAAGGTACCACCTCACACCTATCGGAAATGAAAAATTTTGGAGGAGATGAAGAAACATAAGTACACCAATAAAATTTTGTTGGAATTGTGAACTGGTCCAATCATTCTGAAGAATGGTTTGGAATTAAGCTGAAAAGGTTATAAACTATTCCTACCTTTTGGCCCAGATATGCTACTATGAGGTCTTTACCCCAAAGAGATGAAAGGAAAAGTTCTGTTGTTTACAAAACTATATATATTTATAGCTGTTCTATTTTGTGATGGCAAAGAATTGGAAATTTAGGGGATTCTCATCAGTTGTGAAATGGTTGAACAAGTTGTGGCATATGATTGTAAGGGAGTACTATTGTGCTATAAGAAACGATGATGTGGTGTTATTTTTTTTAATGACCTTATCTATGTGAACAGATGCAAAGTGAAGTAAGAACTCTGAGATCATTGTACACAGTAACAGCGATGTTGTAACAATGATTGACTGTAAAAGCCTTGGCTACTTTGATTTCTTATGAACCAAGACAACTCCAAAGGACTCACGATGAAAAAATATTGTCAACTTCCTGGGAGAGAACTGATGAACTCTGAGTATGAACTGAAGTATAATTTTCTTTCTTTTTTTTTTTTTTTGAGGTGGGAAGGCAGAGTAATTGGGATTAAGTGACTTGCCCAAAGTCACACAACTAGTGTGTCAAGTGTCTGAGGCTGGATTTGAACTTAGGTCCTCCTGACCCCAGGGTTGGTACACTATTCACTGTGCCATCTAGCTACTCCTAAAGTATAATTTTCTTGTTGTATTTTTTTTAGGTTTTTTTGGGGGGCAAAATGACTAATATGGAAACATGTTTTACCTGATTTCACATGTATGATAGGTATAATTTTTCTTACCTTTTCAGTGGGTGTGGGAGGGGTCGAAAGAAAGGAAAGAATTTGGAATTCAAAATTTAAAAATAAAAGGATGTTAAAAATAAATAACTTTTGGGAAAAGTTAAAAAGAGCTAATGGACTAACAATGGAGAATGAAAGATGGATTTTGTGACTATCTACATTTTTACAAAGTTTTTGTTTTTCTCTTTTAAAAAGTGGTAGTGCAGGGGCAGAGCCAAGATGGCAGCTGGAAAGCACGGACTAGCGTGAGCTGCCCACCAAGTCCCTCCAAAAGTCTATAAAAAATGGCTCTGAACCAATTCTAGAACTGCAGAACCCACAAAGTGGCAGAGGGAAGCAGGGCTCCAGCCCAGGACAGCCTGGATGGTCTCTGGGTAAGGTCTATCCCACATGGAGTTGGGAGCTAAGGGGAGCGGAGCTGAGCCGAGCAGAGTCCAGCGTGGGCGGCGTGGACCAACCGGACCACGGACTGACCAGACCAGGAGCCAGGCGGAGTGTGCCCTAGCGCCCTGAATTACTGAATTACATTTACCAGACCTCTCAACCCACAAACACCAAAGACAATAGAGAAGATTAGTGGAAAAAGCTGCTGGGGACTGAGTTTGTGGTTTGGCCACTGCCCCTGGGGCAGCGGAGGTGGGGCAGCTACAGAACTACAGCTGCAGTTGCTTCTAGCCCCAGGCCCACCTGGTGGGAGGAATTAAGTGGCTGATCAGAGTAGGAGTGCAGAGCCTGCTGAAGATCTAAGTCCAGTCCAGATTGGGGGTTCTCAGGGAAGGAGGAATGCTGGTGAGGCAGCACATCTGCCCAAGTGTGGAACACAGAACTCTTTAGTCTACAAGCAATCATACCCCACTGAAAAACTCAAGGGTCAAGTAAGTTGGCTGGGAACATGGCCAGGCAGTGAAAACACACCCAGATTCAGTCTCAGACTCTGGAATCCTTCTTTAGTGACAAAGAAGACCAAAACATACAGTCAGAAGAAGTTAACAAAGTCATAGATCCTACAACAAAAACCTCTAAGAAAAACATGAACTGGTCTCAGGCCATGGAAGAACTCATAAAGGATTTAGAAAAGCAAGTTAGAGAAGTTGAGGAAAAATTGGGAAGAGAAATGAGAAGGATGAGAGAAAACCATGAAAAACAAGTCGATGACTTGCTAAAGAGACCCAAAAAATACTGAAAAATA
>CM053627.1:105841582-105872809 GCA_028646595.1 Phalanger gymnotis | reverse complement strand
TAAAAGTGGCAAGAAAAAGCAGTTCTGTAGGAAGAGAAGAGAAGGCAGGTGAGGGGGAATGAGTGACTCTTGCCCTCATCAGATTTGACCTGAAGAGGGAATACCATACATACTCAGGTGGGTATCTTACCCCACAGGAAAGAAGAAAGAAGAAGATAAAAAAGGGGGGGGGTGATGGAAGGGAGGGCAGATGGGGATGAAGGTAATCAAAAACAAACACTTTTTAAAAGGGACAGGGTCAAGGGAGAAAATTCAATAAAGGGGGATAGGTTAGGAAGAAGCAAAATATAGTTAGTCTTTCACAACATGAGTATTGTGGAAAAGTTATACGTAATGATACACATGTAGCCCGTGTTGAATCGCTGGACTTCTTAGGGAGGGTGGGTGGGAAGGGAAGAAGGGAGAGAATTTGGAACTCAAGGTTTTAAAAAAATAGATGTTCAAAAGTAAAAAAGTTTTTTTTTTTTTCATGCAACTAGAAAATAAGATGCACAGGCAATGGGGCATAGAGATTTATCTTGCCCTACAAGAAAGGAATGGAAAGAGGGATAGGAGGGGAGTGGGGTGATGGAGGGAAGGGCTGACTGGGGAACAGGGCAACCAGAGTGTATGCCATCTTGGAGTGGGGGGGGGTGGAAATGAGGAGAAAATTTGTAATTCAAACTCCTGTGAAAATCAATGCTGAACACTAAACATATCAAAAAACTAATAAAATAAAATTTTAAAAAAATTGAAAAAAAAGTGGTAGTGGAGAAATAAGAGAAAATAAATGCATATTAATTGAAAACATTTAAATAATTAGATTAAAATTAAAACAACAGATAATTCAGTGTTAGATGAGATAATTTATTCTTCAGTGTATTTTCTCTGCCAAAAGCAATAATGTTCAGATAGGAAAAAAATGGAGCCAGGTCATTAATAGAGAGTTAAGTTTAATTAATACTCTAATTTAGTAGGAAAATGATAAGAGAGTACCTACCTAAATTAAAGCCTCTAGCCCCTGTGTACTGAAAAGTACAGAAAAATCTAGCAGAAGTGAATTCTGAGCTACTCTCAGTGATCTTGAAATAATCTTTGAGAATGGAAAATTTTCAATGTCTCAGGAAGACCAATTGTACTGACTTTTCAAAAAAAGGAAAGAGAGCATCATGCACCTCAATTCCTACCAAAATTCTAGAATCTACAGTATCACTCATAGAGAAATTTTGTTGATACTATATTAAATTATAGATTTGTATTCTTAAAATATTTTAGATAGTTTTAATGTCTAGAAAGGGATTCATTGTATTCAGAAAGACCAGCATGACCTTGTCAACAATCAGTAATTTCCTATGAATTTTGTGTATGTGTGTGCCTCTGTGCATCTGTGCATATGTGTGTGGTATGCACGTGTGTATGTGAGTGAGTGTGTGCACATGAGCTATTTTGACAACAAAGAAATGGAAACAGAATTGATGTCCATTAATCGCAGAATAGCTAAGCACATTGTGGCAAAATAATATGATGAAATACCGCTGTGCAATAAGAAACAATGAATACAAAGTATATAAAGTCATGGGAAACTTGTGAACTGTTGTAGAATGAAGGAAGCAGAATAAGGAGAAGATTATACACAATGACTATCATCATATACAAATGACAACAAAAGGAATGTGAATACTGTATGAATACAATAACTGAGCCTGGGACAAAAATTGAGAAAATATATCCACTCCTGCTTTGCTGAGGTATAATTTTAGTTATAATTAATATATTGTTTGATCTTGCAGAAAGATTGATAAAATAAGATTGAAAAGTAACAGTTCAATTACCTTTTCTTGAGAAGTTTACTAGACTTGGGAATCTAGGTTAAAAAAAAAACAAACAAATATAACACACCTAGAATTAAGCAAAATCCTTGACAAAGTCTCATGTTTTTTTGTATAAAGATGATGAAGACATTTAAGTTAGATGATAGTATAGACAGTTTATTTCAGAAATGATTGAATATTCAGAGGCAAAGTGGGGGGAGTCATTGATTGTTCAATGTCAACATTCAAGGACAGCTTTGTTGAAATGTACCAGGGATATATTCTTGGTCCTGTGTTTTATTATTTTTTAAAGACAGTTAAAGGGAAAAATTACATATTCATCAAATTTTCAGATCACACAAAACTGAAGGGACAAAGAAAAATGTATTTAAAATTTGGATAGTATGTTTTTCCTCATGAAAAATTTTCAAATAAAGACGAGATAGCTACATATTAGGAATATTGTAGAGATTTTTTTTGTTAATTATGAATTCAAATTGATGACTTTGGAGATCGTTTCATCTCTGAAATTTTGTATTTTCGTAATTGTAATGGACACATTCTAGCTATATGACCATGCACAATTACCTAATTTAATTTCACAGGCAACTCTCTATAATTATGTAACAAATGTGTTGCTTGTCTGTAGCAATGACAGTAGATTACTTATCAATAAATCCCTACATAGATTAAATTAAAGATGAACTCAATTATTAATTCATATATTTATATGTGCACACATTCATGTATACATATATATTTAAGCATATGCAGAGAGATAGGGACACATATGGAGAGATGGTATTTATGAAGTTTTTTTTCATTTATGGAAAATGAAGTATATCCAAAAAAAAGAATAAATATAAAATTTGTTGATGAAAACTAGGACACAAACTAGGGAATAGGAAAGAGATTGATGGCACACCAATGTCCTGACTCTGGAGAGGTTGTTCATAGATTTGGATAACGTAGTAAAATCCTTAAATTGAGATAGATTTTTTTTTTTAATATAGTGGCAGTGTGTGTATGTGTGTGTGTTTATAGAGAGAGGTAACATAAGAATATCTCATATTTCTATGTTTCAAGGTTAATAAAGTCACTT
Organism: Phalanger gymnotis; assembly: GCA_028646595.1. Lineage (NCBI taxonomy): Eukaryota > Metazoa > Chordata > Mammalia > Diprotodontia > Phalangeridae > Phalanger > Phalanger gymnotis. The sequence continues at coordinate 105,869,917 of CM053627.1, read as the reverse complement.
GTGGTTTTACAAATGAGAAATCTTAGGCTCTGAAAGGTTAGCTGACTTGCACATGATCACACAGTAAGTGTTTGATAGGGTATTGAAACCCAGTTCTCTCAGCTTCCAGAAGTCAATTATTCAAACCAACTAAGCCTAAGAGCATATGAGATATAAGGAACAAATGAAAAGCTACTTTGAAGTTAAGTAAGAATAAGTACTAAAACGAATTCTTCATGGTGGCTCTGAGCCCATTCATTGCTAAATTGCTGTACTCATGGGAGACTAGATTAGATGTGAAGAAGGGGATATCATCCATTTTGGATATACTGCTTTGGTTTCTAAGAAATGTGTTCAAAATGTTTAGGTTCCATGCTTAATGTCAAATGTAAGTTAAAAAATAGGGCTGAGTTCTAATATTAGAACAACATTTTTTAAAGGGAAGTAAAAGAACTGGTATATCTGGGACATCTGAAGATACAGAGTTTAAATCAGCTATATAAGGCTATTTCATAGGTGTCTATATTAGTTATATATTAGTATAAATCTATATCACAAACCTATATAAATTCTAGTATATATACAATATTATCCTAACAAAAGAAAACTTAGAAATTAAAGAAAAAATTATTTTCATTATATGATATTGTAATCTATTTAAATATTACTGAATTCAAGATTCTTTAGATCATAGATTTGTTACAAATTACCCAAATCAGAGCTACATAAATCTTATTTTATTATTTAGAAATAATTCTACCGCCAAAAGAAAATTGATTAACCCTCACTAATAGAGCCACCAATTTAAGATAAAACTATATTTACAGTTTTAAAAATGTAACGGAAAGATTTAATGACACGAAAATCTTTCATTGTTTTGATAAATATTGTTTTTATTAAAATGCTCTTAAGCTGTCCAATATTCATTAGTACTCTTTTAGTACAAAGGAAAAAAATATTTGGAAATGCCTCTATTTTTCCATTACACTTTTCAATTTATGTTATTTTTGTATTATTTACAGTGGATAAAATGTACAATTGTGTTGAGGAAAATAATTCATTTGCCAAATAGATTTTTATTTCTTGTTTTGATTTTTATGTTTTAGAAAATTGAAGGTACTAATGCATTCAATCAATAATAAAAAGTGGGCACTACACCCTTTGTTATGAACTTAGAAATCAGAATACACACATCATAAAATAGACTTTATAAGTGTGTTTTGTGCCAGGCTAGAATCACATGCCCCATAAATATCAGTGAAAGGAAAGAGTGTGAAAAGCAGCAGATACTATGAATGAAGTCAGAGACATCATGTAATAAGGTAAGTTTGTACCAAATACATATACTTTGAATTTATATAGGATATTAGTATTTACTAAGTACTTTATCAGTATCTATGAGGTTATTTGAATATATGTAATCTTTATTCCCATGATCCAGATTGAGACAAAGTCAGAAAAGTTCTATGATAGCCAAAGCTAAGTGAATTGCCCAAGGGTATGAAAACTATGCAGGATTGGAAACAGAATTTAATAAATCTGCCAATACACAAGCATTTATTAAAAACCAACTATGTACCAGATACTATTCTATGCTTTAGAGATACAGATAAAATCAAATGCTCCTTGGCCTTAAAGAGCATACGGCCTAAAGAGGAAAACAACATTTGGAAGTATAAGTACATAATAACTCAAACACAGATTTCCTGACTCCAAATCCAGTTATTTTCCAGTATATAATACTGAGATTTTAATGAAAGCTTTTCGAAAATTTATTTTCTAGGACATCATCTTTTTTTTGGAGGGGGGAAGGCAAGGCAATTGGGTTAAATGATTTGACCAAGGTGACACAGCTATTAAGTGTTCCAAGTGTCTGAGGGCAGACTTGAACTCAGGTCCTCCTGACTCCAGGGCTAGTGCTCTAGTCACTGTGCCACCTAGCTGCCCCTAGGATATCATTTTTAACTATATCGAAAAATTCCTGTAATCATTGTTTGTGTCAAATCCTATAGGAAAAAAAAAAACTTAGGCTTCAAGGCAATGTTGAAATGTTGCTATAAATGTTTTAATTATTCTTAGAAATAAAATATAACATTTTAGGGGGTGGAGTCAAGATGGAGGCTAGAAAACAGGGAGTTGCTTAAACTCTCCCCCAAATCCCTCCAAAGACTTGTAAAAATGGCTCTAAACAAATTCTAGAGCTAAAGACCCATAAAATAACAGAAGGAAGCAGGTCTCCAGGCAAGGACAGGTTGGATGGTCACTGGGAAGGGTCTATCCCACCATACTAGGAGCAGAGCACAGCCCAGAGTGGGCCACACCAGGACAGACCAGGCACTGAGGATATTGGGTGGAGCATGCCTTAGTGCCATGAATCACTGAGCTATAGAAGTTACCAGACTTCTCAACCCACAAATGCCAAAGACCACTTAGCAGGTCAGTGGGAAAATTGCTGAATCTGAATGAGAGAAGTGTGTGTGTTGCCTCAGCCTGGGGGTGTCTACATCAGTGGTGCAGCAGCATCAGCAGGAATCTCTGAAGACTGTTTCCAGAGCTCCAGCTGTAGTTGATTCCAGCCCCAGTGCCCCCCAGTGGGAGGAATCAAGTGGTAGATCACAGCAGGAGTTCAGGGAACACTTTGCTGGTGCAGAGGGAGGGTTCCCTTGCTTTGCCCTGCTTGTATCTGGGTCATGGTCCTGGTTGGCAGTTCCTGGGGGAGGAGGAGCACTGGTGTGGCAAAGCTTGCTGTGTAGAAGTAGCTCTGAAAACAGCAGTGCAAGACCCCTGAAGCTTGGGACAAAGCACTCTCCACTATGAAGGTAGACATACACTGTAAAAAAGCTCAAGGGTCAAGTAGTTGTCTGGGAACATGAGCAAGCAGCAAAAAAGGACTCAGACTACAGAATCTTTTTTGGTGACAAAGAAGATCAAAACATACAGGCAGAAGAAGTCAACAAAGTCAAAGAGCCCACATCAAAAGCTTCTGAGAAAAATATAAATTGGTCTCAGGCCATGAAAGATCTCAAAAGGGATTTAGAAAAGCAAGTAAGAGATGTAGAGGAAAAAGTGGGAAGAGAAATGACAGTGATGCAAGAAAATCATGAAAAATAAGTCAACAGCTTGCTAAAGGAGACCCAAAAAATATTGAAGAAAATAACACCTTAAAAATAGACTAACCCAAATGGCAAAACAGTTCCAAAAAGCCAATGAGAGGAAGAATGCCTTGAAAGTCAGAACTAGTCAAATGGAAAAGGAGTTCCAAAAGACCACTGAAGAAAATAAAACCTTAAAAATTAGATTGGAGCAAGTGGAAACTAATGACTTTATGAGAACTCAAGAAATTATAAAGCAGAAACAAAGGAATGAAAAAATGGAAGACAATGTGAAATATTTCATTGGAACAACCACTGACCTGGAGAATAGATCCAGTAAAGGTAATTTAAAAATTATTGGACTATGTGAAAGCCATGATAAAAAAAAAGAGCCTTGACTTCATCTTTCAAGAAATTATCAAGGAAAACTGCACTGATATTCTAGAACCAGAGGGTAAAATAGAAATTAAAAGAATCCACTGATCACCTCCTGAAAAAAGTCCCCAAAAGAAAACAACTAGGAATATTGTAGCCAAATTCCAGAGTCCCCAGGTCAAGGAGAAAATATTGCAAGTAGCCAGAAAGAAGCAATTTGAGTACTGTGGAAACACAATCAGGATAACACAAGGGCTTGCAGCTTCTACATTAAGGGACTGAAAGGGATATGGTATTCCAGAGGTCAAAGGAGCTAGGATTAAAACCATGAATCACTTACCCAGCTAAACTGAATATAATACTCCAGGGCAAAACATGGATTTTCAATAAAATAGAGGACTTTCAAACTTTCTCAATGAAAAGACCAGAGCTGAATAGAAAATATGACTTCCAAATACAAGAATCAAGAGAAGCATGAAAAGATAAATAGGAAAGAGAAATCATAGGGGACTTACTAAACTTGAACTGTTTTGTTTACATTCCTACATAGAAACATGATATTTGTAACTCATGAAAGCTTTCTCAGTATTAGGGTAGTTGAAGGGAAAAAAAAAATATATATATATATATACATATATATGTATATATGTGTGTATATATGTATGCATTTGTGTATATATGTGTATATATACATATATACACATATAAGTATACATATATGTGCATACATATATATACACATATGTATACATACATATATATATACAAAAGGCACAGAGTGAGTTGAATATGAAGGGATGATATGTAAAAATAAATAAATAAATAAATAAATTCAATGAAGGGATGAGAGAGGCATATATTGGGAGAAGGAAAAAGGGAAAGATAGAGTTGGGTAAATTATCTCACATAAAAAATGGCAAGAAAAAGCAGTTCTATTGGAAAGGAAGAGGGGGCAGGTGAAAGGGAATGAATGAATCTTGCTCTCATTAGATTTGACTTAAGGAGGGAATAACATACACATTCGATTGGCTATCTTACCCCACAGGAAAGTAGGGGGGAAAGACGTAAGAGAGGGGGAATTATAGAAGGGAGGCAGATTGGGGAAGGAGGTAATCAAAAGCAAGCACTTTTGAAAAGAGAAAGGGTCAAGGGAGAAAATTGAATAAAGGGGAACATGATAGGATAGAAGGAAATATAGTTAGTCTTTCACAACATGACTGTTATGGAAGTGTTTTGCATAATGATACATGTGTGGCCTATGTTGAATTGCTTGCCTTCTCAAGGAGGGTGGGTGGGGAAGGAAGAAGGGAGAGAATTTAGAACTCAAACTTCTAATACACATGCTCCAAAAAAAAGTTGTTTTTACATGCAACTGAGAAATAAAACATACAAGCAATGGGGTACAGAAATCTATCTTGCCCTAAAAGAAAGTAAGGGGAAACGGGATAAGGGTGGAGGACAGTGGGGTGACAGAAAAAGTGAAGACTGGGGAAAGGGGCAATCAGAATACATGCCAGCTAAGCCATGCTGTAACCTTCCCTTCTGCTAGGGCCTTCCCATAAATGCTCACTCATGAAATCTATCTGCTTGCCTGCATCCTCTCCTCCCACAGTTCTGAAAGCCCTTGCAATTCTCAGAGCCCTTCCAGTTCTCTCTCTGTCTATCCATCTCTTTGTCTTCTTCTGTTCTCTCAGCTCTCTTGTCTCCACTTTCCACAACTCTCTAGTTTCCATAGCTCTCTAGTCTCCACAGCCCTCTAGTCTGAGCTTAATGGCTACCACAGGATATACGTATATGTATGTATGTATGTATGTATGTATGTATGTATGTATGTATGTATATTAGATGCTAAGCCCCAGGACTACACAGGAGTATATGTGTAGTCCTGGGGCTTAGCATCTAATAGCAAAAGGGTGTGGGCCTACCTACAAATGAGCCTCTCCTAATCAAGCTTCCCTTAACTAGGTGCACCTGAGGACTATTGAATGGAGGGGGGAAGATCTTTGATCATATTAGCACCATAGATTCTCTCACTGTTATTTTCTAAGTAAAGAGGACTAGAATAAAAAAGGAAAAAAAATACAAAAGATTTGATAGATGAAAATAGAAAATTAATAGCCATAAATTTGAGGGGGATAAAAATTATGGGGAGACATTTGATTGCTTGGATGAAAATAAACACAGATACACTACAATAATGATTTTTAAAATGTAGCAGAATGAACAGTGATAATGGAAACAAAAAAGAAACATCAATGAAATTCTTCACTTAGGCAAGGAGTGCTACCATTGGAGACAGGGATAGATTGAGACTCATGAAGACATTAGCTGGTTCAACCTCCATACACCCAAAACTATGTAGAATAGATTAAATTATTGGAAGACAAAAGGCAAGATAAGCATCTGGGAGAACCAGAATTCAAACAGCCCATGCCTGAGTAAAAGAAAATGTTTTAACAACACCTAAGTAAGGTCTTACATGAGACCTGCTAAAAGCACAACCAGTAAAATGTCCATGGAATCTACCATGATCATAGAAAGAAATGAAGTTAACCCAGGTTTAAGACTATGCAAGGAGGAGACAAAGAAAGAGTCAAAGTCAAAACATAAAAGGAACCCCCAAGAAGTTGAGCCAAACCAGAAGAATTCCTAAAGAACATGGGGGTTTCTCTTAGCCAACACATCCAGGACTGATATTTTCTAAATACAGAGTAGGGAGGTGAGTATGACCCAAATATAAAGCCTTAATTGAGAAGCTGAGCCTTAAATATTAATAAATATAAGAAAATACTAAAGAAAATACCATAGACTCAGAGAAGCAGAAGACACAAAACCCATTAAAGAAAGTAACACCAATAAGGCCTCACATAAAAGAAAATCCTGGCCACAAGCACTACAAGAGTACCTACAAGAATACATCAAGATATATAAAATGCCACATAAAAGGAAATTAGAACAAAGAAGAAAATAAAGGAAAGGAGAATGAATAGATTTAAAAACCAGCGTTAAACCTTAGCCAATTTACTAAACTTGTTGTTGCTGTTATTCAGTCATTTTAGTGGTGTCTATCTGTGACCCCATTTGGAGGTTTCTTAGCAAAGATACTAGTGATTTACCATTTCCTTCTTCAGCTCATGTTACAGATGAGGAACTGAGGTGAATGGGGTTAAGTGACTTGCCCAGGGTCACACAGCTTATAAATGTGGCCATATTTGAAATCAGGATGATATCTTCCTGACTACAGAACCAAAATTATAATGGACCAAGTGGAAACAGATCAATGACTATCAGTCAATATGATACACACACACACACACACACACATACACACTACTGTGTGTGTCTGTATATATGATAGTGAAGACAGACTGAAAAGAAATGTTCTAGGAAAACAGGTCAATGATATAAAATCTAAGAATCATTGGGCTAGAGAATATCAAAACAAAAACAAGCCTGGATGCCATCAAGAAATCATAAACAAAAATTTCCAAAATCTATTGAATCAGAGGCGAAAAGGGAAAAAAAAAACACTGGCCACCTTCCAAACACAACCTGGAAAATACAGTTATCCAGGAATAGCATAGCTCAGATACAGAAAGTCCAAGTCAAAGAAAAAAATGTTGCAAGCTTCCAAGAAGAAAGATTTCACATATCAAGGACTTGCAGTTAGGAAAATGCAAGACATGGCAGCTGCCTCTATATAGAAGAGGAGAATTTAGAATACGATGTTCTGAAAAGCAAAAGGTAAGCACTTATAACCAAGAATAAGCAACCTGGTTTTTAAAAAAAGTATAATTCTATGGGGGATTATAGCCAAGAATGACTTATCTGGTAAAAATGAGTATAATCTTGTGGGGAATGGGTTTTGATGAGAAGGGTTTTTAATAACATAGAGGACTTCCAAGATTTTCTGATAAAGAAAGAACTGAATATAAACTTAAAAAGTGCAAAGAGATGGGGAAAAATTCATATATATATACATGTATGTGTATGTATATATATGCATACATATATACATATATATGTATTGAATTACATGGGGCTACACTATGATGATTTGTTTACATTCTAATGGAGGCAAGAGAAAAAAACACCTTCTCGAAAACAAGATGATTCTAAGAATCAGAGAGAAAATGAAATGACAGGGTATGATTCTGTTTTGTTTTGTCTGTCTTAGGAGAAGATTGAATTGAGTAAGAAAGAGAGAAATATTAGAGAGGAAACAGAAGAAAGTGAGGCAATTTACTGTTTAACATTATAGGGTGCTCATGCTCATGAGATGATTACACAAACATTGAAGAAGGGTCTAGTGGAAGGACATTCAATCAATCTCACTTTCATCTGAAACAGACTAAGCAAGATGAATATACCCCCCACACACATGCAGAGAGATATGCATGTATATTTTGGTGTAGAAATGTACTTAAATAAATAGGACAGGAACAAGGAGAGAGAAGGTTAAAAAAAAAAGGTGAGGGTCAGGTAAGTGAGCGAATAGTCACAAGCCAAACAAATTCTATCACTGAGGAAAATTTTAAAAAAAGAGTAAAAGAAAAAAAGGAAAAGAAATGTGATTGGAATTAGGACAAAGGGAATGGAAAGGGTAATGCAGAAGGAAGAGTATGCTTCAAATTTCAATTACTATTGTTTACAAACTCATTCATTGCCTTCTTCAGCTTTGTAAATGAGAGTGGGAAGTAGTGAGTGACAAAAAAAATGGAGAAAGGAAGAAGACAAGATTAGGAGAAATATGCCATTAACAATCACTGAGGTGAACATGAAAGAAAAGCACTTTACCACAAAATGGAACAGAATACACTATAAAGAAGAGTCTAACAACTTTTTTATTTTCAAGTAATAAACATGATACATAAATATTTACATAATATTAAAAAAGGACTAGAATAAAATCTCATGCATTTGAAGAACTCAAAAAATGTTTAGATATGATTATTTTTTTTAATTTATTTTTTTATTTTTAGTTTACAACATTCAATTCCACAACTTTTTAATTTCCAAATTTCCTCCCTTTCCCTCTCCTCCCCCCTCCCACCAATATAGGTTTTACATATACCTTCTCATTAAATTTATTTACACAATAGTTGTAAAGAAGAATTACAACCAATGGAATGAACCATGAGGGAAATAAAACAAAACCAAAAACAGAAGGGAAAAGAGAGAGAGCAAAGAGTTTGCCTCATTCTGCATTCAGACTCAGTAATTCTTTCTCTAGATGTTGATAGCTTTTCCCATCACAAGTCTTTTGGAGCTTTCTTAGAACCGTGCATTTCTGAGAAGAGACAAGACTATCAAAGTTAGTCATCACAGATACCGTGTGTCTGTAATTGTTTATAATGTTCTCCTGATTCTGCTCCCCTCACTCAGCATCAGATCACATAAGTCTTTCCAAGTTATTATGAAATTCATCTTCTCATTTCTTATAGCACAATAGTATTCCATTACATTCATATATCACAACTTATTTAGCCATTTCCCCAATTGATGGGCATCCCATTGATTTCCAATTCTTTGCCACCACAAAAAAAGCCGCTATAAATATAAATAAATAAAAGAGTCCATTTCCCACTTCTGTGATCTCTTTGGGATATAGCCCTAGAAGTGGTATTGCTGGGTCAAAAGGTAAGCATATTTTATAGCCCTTTGGGCATAGTTCCAAATTGCTCTCCAGAATGGCTGGATCAGTTCACAAGTCCACCAACAATATAACAGTGTTCCAATTTTCCCACATCCTCTCCAGCATTTATGTTTTTCCTGTTTTGTCATGTCAGCCAATCTGACAGGAGAGATGTTTGATTTGCATAGAAATGATTATTTTAAAAGTGACAGTAAAACTTATCAAGATATAAATAGATGTGCAAGTAAACTGTACTACACTTAAGGGAAATATAGGTAATAAACATACACACATTTATTTACATACACATATCCACCAGACATAGTATGTAAATACTTAAAGGAAATATTGATTGAATGTTGAGAAAAAATAAGGAGTAAAACTATACTTTTAGGTGACCTAAATGTATCTCTTTTAATACCTAGAAAAATTAAATCAAAAGACATCTAATAAAAATATATGGTTACAGATATAATTTTAGAAATATTAGATAACAAAGCCTGTATATATATACTGTTGAATGGAAATAGAAAAAAGAATTTATATATTTCTTATCTGTACATGGTACATTTACAAAAATTGGCCATAGTTTGGAATGTAAAACCTTGCAACTATATTCAGAAAAGCAGAACCATTGTACAAGTGCAAGTGCTTCAATAACAACATTGCAAGATAATTTATATTCAATAAAATATCCTTAAAATAATTAAAATTAATTGGAGGATAAACAATATAATGCCAAAGTAACAGTGCATCAAAGCATGTATCATAGAAAAAATATTTTTTTATTAAAGAAAATGTCAGCAAGTTACAATACCAAAATTTATGGGATGCAACAGAACCTTTATTTAAAGGAAAATTTGCCTCTAAACATATTAGTCAACCAAACTGAGAAATAACATCAAATAATTGAACATGAAAGAAACATGAATAGAAAACCAATAAATTTAAAAAGCAATTTAAGGTTCAATCAGAATTTCAACATCAATCATCAGCATTTCTGTACATTACCCCCAAAAGTCCCATTTAAAATAACTGCAGACAGTATAAGATACTTGGGAGTCTACATGCCAATACAATTATATGAACACAATTACAAAACTTTTTTGGTACTAAGCAAGTCAGATCTATGCAATTGGAGAAACATTAATTGTCCCCGGGTAGGCCAAGCCAATATAATAAAAATGACAACTCTACATAAATTTATTCTCTTACTCAGTGCCATATAAATGAAATTATCACAAATATATTTTATAAAGCTAGAAAAAATAATACAATTCATCCGGAAGATCCAAAGGTCAAGAATATCAAGGGAATCAATTTTTTTTAAATGTGAAGGAAGGAAGTTTAGCAATAAATTCTTTGCAAGAAATCTAAGCAAACTATATCTATGTCACATACCAATCTATTACTTTAGTAATATCAGCACAAAAGAAAATGGGCTTAGTCTGGCATAATTTGTTCTTTAAAAAAAAGCCAGGAGGATTATTTGTGAACACATCTAATAGATTATTATTAGTAATTCTTATTTAGTAATATATTCTATTTGTTATATATATAATAATTATATATATAATATCTATATTCTATAATATTTTGGGGGAATAAAACAAAAAATAAATTAATTTTTCTTGGTTATATCATATGTTTATCCCCATGTAAAGGAGCTTACATTCTATAATATGGAAACATCTAAGCCCTAAAAACTAGAGAGGTGAGAAAATATGTCATATAAAATGTAGCAACTGAAATTAGCCTTGAAGGAATTTAGCAATTCCAAGAAATAGAATTGAGGAGTGATGTCCAATTTATTCTTAGACCTCTCAAACTTGATGCGTGGTAGATATCTCAAAGCCTTGACCTTATCTGTCTTTGTCTTCTTTGGGAGCTTGTCCTTCTAAACTTCCCTACCTTTCATCTTTAACGGTCCATTACTGTTTCCTTCCTTGATGCTTATAAATATCCACACATCTTCCATATCCTTCAAAAATCTTTATTTTCCATCTTTGTCACAACCTGCAGTACAGCAAAGGAGTAAAAATGAAGGACAATGAACAGAACTTTTGAGGTGTATGATTTGAAATTGAAGAACATGAAAGAAGGGGCAACCAGAGCAAAAGTGTAGAATATAGAACATAGACAGAAAGTGACATGGTAAAGTTGAGGATAAACACGAGCATACAGAAAGAGGTGTGGTAGAATAGAAGATTTTCATTACAGCAGATTAACTCTGAATCATAGTATTAAGGGGAGGTCCATATGGGAGTTCACTCACCATCATCCAATGGAAGGTTGGCTTTTGAGGGTCCAGTCTTTAGAGTTTGTGCATATTTGTCATTACTGGAGGGACGGCATATGGAACACAAGTAATAATCATTTCCTTCTGCAAACCAAACTTAGAGAACTTCTACAGAAAAGCCCTTGGATCCACCTAAGAGTAGTAAGACATTCTTTGGCAATTTCTTGTTGGCTTACAGAAGTAACAAAAAACATCTTTTAACTGGAAGCCCAAGGAAAAATGAGTGTGCATCCAAAAGTTTTGAGTGATTAGTCTCTTGCTCTCTTCCTGAGTAGTGTTTGAATGAAAAAGAAAAAATCCTATGCATGTGTAAGTTGAGGAATGTGAGGGGACAGTGGCATCGGGTAGTGGCTGAATCAATAGCCTCTGCTGCCTTATCTCAAAATCTCGCTCCAATGTAACCATAAACATTTATGTGGTATCTTTGCTTCTTTTTTCCTTGCATTTATTTTGTACTGATCTTATGTGAATGCCTATCCAGAGATAGAATAAGACTATGTTATGGCCATTTGAACTTTGAATGAACAGGAAAGCTATCAGAGACTTAGCAACTGGTATCGGTAGTAGAGTCTGATAGTGGCTTCAGCATTCATAGCTGGAGGTGGGACAATACAGAATAATCATGTGCTTGACCAAGCCCAGCAAGGAGCCAGCCTTATTGAGCAAGGGAACAACTCATCATAAGATATACCACATGCAGAAGCGAATTCTAGGCAGATTCTGAGAAGGAGCAAAATGACTTTCAGAGTCAGGAAACACGCTAAAATTTTTCATAGTAACTTTTTTGAGTTCACAGTCTCTTCTCAGGGATTAAGTGGTTGTATAGAGGGGAAATTTCATCTATGTATTTGGGGAGGCTTTAAAATATTTTTATCAATGTATTTTGTTTTTGCATGTTTTTATATGATCTATATTTATTCCTATATCCCTGCATGTGCCCCCAAACCTCAGAAGTTTGTTATTTTAAAATACAACTATAAAAAATGAAAAATAAATAAGTAAAAAGAGGTAGAAGCAAAAAGCCCCAACAAAATATATCACTATGTTAAAAAAAACGATGCTATATGCAATGTTTAACATCCATGTATCTCCCCTCTACCACCATCCCATATCTGCAAAGGAATAGATAGAAGTGTCTTCTCATGTTACTTTTTTGGGATCATACTAGTTCTTTTAATTTCATACCATTTACCTTTTATTATTTTGTAATTGTTGATCTTTTCATTTACATTAATGTATTCAATGTTTGTGCTTATCTCATTTTGAATTAGTTCATTTTAGACTTTCATGCTTCTTTATGTTCATCCTATTTACTGTTTTGTACAGCATGGTAATAATCCTTTGCATTCACAATACCACAATCTGTTTAGTCATTTATACTTTATTCCACATGGAGTCTTTCTTTTTGTCAATGACCTATCTGAAGTATATACCTAACAGTAGAACTGCTAGGCCAAAGGTATGGCTACTTCAGCCATTTTATTTGAATAACTGAAGATTGTTTTCTGAAATTATTGATCCACCAATAACATAAGTGACTCTATCCTTGTATATACCCTCCAGCATCAACTATCCCTAACTTTTGTCATTTTTGGCAATTTGCTGGATGTGGGGTGAAATCTCAGGGTTGTTTTATTTTTAATTGTTCTTATTAATTATTTTACCCATCATTCCATATAGTGGTTAATAGTTTCACATTTTATTTTTCTTTTGAAGAGCTTTTTTTTGTTGTTGTTGTTTATTTTCTGTGTTTGAAGAGCTGTTTATTTTCTTTTGAGAGCTGTTTGTTTATATTAATTGACTACTTTATCTATTGAGGATGGCTTCTGGTCCTAATTCTAGTGCTTTTTTTTACACATGTATATGTGTGTATGGTGACCTAACACAAAATCCTTGTCTGAGATCTGTGATAGCAAAGATTTTTGTTGGTGGGGAGTTATCTTTATATAATAGTCCTTGCTATACATTCTCTGTAAATATCATTTTATAAAAGCTAATTGATAAATGAAACTGAAGAGATGTCAACTGGTTATTGAATATTGGTGTGACCTAATGGGAGCTTATGTTGACTACATTAGAGTCTTCCTACCTTCTAAGCATTACTTCCAAAACCTTAAGGGGAGAAGTAGTTGATCATCTTCTAGAGACTCTTCCTTCCAATGCTTGCAGTAATTAGGTTAGTGAGTAACAAGAGGAACTACAATAGCATGGAAGAAGAGCCAGTTGGTCTGGATCGTGGGTCCCTTCCAAATCTCAGATTCTGTTCTCAGTGTAGATTCAATGTACTTTGTACAATGTACAGTGTGAATTATTATTCTTAGAAATTTATGTATCAATACTACTGTGCTATAACAAATGAGGAGCAAGCAGACTTCATTATAACCTGGAAAGACTTATATGAATTGATGCTGAGTGAGGGGAGCAGAACCAGGAGAACACTATATACAGTTACAGACACACGGTATCTGTAAGGACTAACTTTGATAGACTTGGCTCTTCTCATTAATGCAAGGTTCAAAGAGAGCTCCAAAAGACTCATGATGGAAAAAGCAATGCACATCCAGAGAAAGAATTACTGAGTCTGAATGCAGATTCAGGCAAACTGTTTGCTCTTTTTCCTTCTTTCTTGGTTTTGTTTCTTCTTTCTTATGATTCATTCCATTGGTTATGATTCTTCTTTACAATGTGACTATTACGTAAATAAGTTTAATATGAAGGTATATGTAGAACCTATGTCAGATTACATGCCATCTTGGGGGGAGGGGAATAAGTATTTAAAAGTGGATAACTCAAATGCCAAATAAGTCAAAGTGAAAAGGAATAATCAATTATGTTACAGGTGAGTGGAAGGGCTGTCATTTAGAGCTAGGAAAAGGAAGAAGTACATTCAAGATGAAAATAAACAAAGTGTGGAATAGAGACAATAATCCAGAAAATAAAAGCCATTCCCAAATATGCCCTTTTGGTTCAATTATTTGAATATTTAAAGCGATAAGCTTTAGGATTTTTATTTGACTGAATGGCGAGGACTCAGGGGTGGTAAACCTGAGGCCTTGAGGACACATACAGCCCTTGAGGTCCTTTAAGTGCAGCCCTTTGACTGAATCTAAACTTCACAGAACATCTTTGTGAAGTCTGGATTCAGTCAAAGGGCCAAACTTAAGGACCTAGAGGGCTGCATGTGTCCTTAAGGCTGCAGGTTCCCCACCCCTGATAGGTTTTTGCCTCAGGGTTCCACTGGACTCCCTAGTATTAATATATCTTGTCCCACTTTGTTCTTTTAACATTTAACTCTGAACAGGAAAGGGTTATGACTGGCTCTTCATGTGATATTTTGTCTGTAGAAAATAAAAATAAGCAAAGGAAAATCTTAAAGATCTGTGAAATTATAACAAACATGATTTTATAAGCTTTTCAGTTGTAGACTTTAATTATGTGAACCAACCTCCAAAGTCAATTGTGTTAAGATTTTCTATAGACTCACACCTAAAGATAGATTCTGACTTTGCCATTAAGCCTCAGCTGTCAACGATCACCATTCAGCAGCTGTCAGAACTGACATTAGAAATGTAAACAGTGCTTGGAGGAGTGGACACAGTAAAACCTGGATAAAATCCCTACATTTCCACCTTTTACAAGTGTCAGTTGCTTTATATTGTCAGCATTCAACATTAGCAGGAGGGCAACTTAGACACTTTCATATCCTTTTAAAGAGTTTTCTTTTATATATGATGTAACTCAGTAGGAAATGTGGCTATAGAATCACAGAATTGGAGGTGGAAGGGACTTCAGAGGTCATCTATTGCAATATAGTCACTTTACAGATGAGCAACTAAAGTCCAAAGAAGTTGAATAATGTGCCCAAGATCACACAGGTAGGAAAGATCAAAGCCAGGATTTCAAACTAATGATCCATGTAGCTACTATTTATCTAACTTTATTATTATTAGTTATTAAATATTACATTTATCATCATCCATTATCATTATTGTTGTCATTGTTGCTGTTGCTTTTGGCACCTTACTTGTAATAGATTTTTTTCTCTCAGTATAATACTTAGTGACCCAATGAATTATCAGACTCAACAGTTTGGCCTCAATCAGACCATATGCTAGCCAAGTGAGATAACATACTGAAAACACTTGATTAAAATATAAATATAATGAAAATAGTTTGTACAGAATATTATTAGCGGTAGTCTATATCATTTAATTCAGTGCCTGTCACAGCTAAGCTGGTGGTTTGATTTGATACCATATTTCCAGGTGAATATGGTGAGGCCATAGTCTTTCAGATCATAAAGGATAAAGCTGCTGGGGATTTCAGATGTTTCTATTTACCTTACAAGATCTCCTGTATCCTTTCAGACTTTACAATTGCTAGGCATCACGCCTTAAAACTTGAGTATTGGTATTCTTTTAAATATTTTTTAATGTAATGTTTATATCTAACTTGGTTCAGGAAGAGGTAAGCCAAAAAGCTGTTTTCAAAAGTAAGATGTTTTCATTCTGACTTCTCTTCTGTGGTTATCAAATTGGATGCAGACGAGCGTCTTGAAGCTTCACCACATGGATATCTTTGGTGAATGTCTTGAAATGGTTGCTGGGCTTGTTATAAGCACAGCTTTAATGACCCTATTCCAAAAGAATTATGCATAATTAAATTGTAACAAGAAGCTAAGTATATGGTATTGGAGAATTCTTGAATGACAAGAGAAGCTCCAGGCAGCAGCCAAACCCTTTATTAGTTCTCTTTGTTTATAGAATGCGGCCACAGTGGCTTTTGTGTGATCTTTTTTCTAAGCCACTTAAAACTTTTGGTCTCTTTTCAAAGGTTAGGGAACAGAGGACCACAGTGTGTTCCTACATATGTGTGTGAGTGTGTACACGCATGGCAGTCCACCTAAGCATATGTGACGTGAGGTACAGCCATTTCTACTTGATATTTCCTACTTTACAGGTCTTGTGAAGATTTCTGCCTCATGTCTGTAGTGTTTTCTTAACTTCGTTATAGATGTCCTTGTAGGATTTAGAAATGACAATTACTCTGAGCAGTGTATTGCCCAGCACTATAGTCTAGGAAGATTTTTTTTTAAAAGGAAGAGCTAAATTTGAAGATATAGGTACTGATTTAAGAACTAGACATCTTTACCTCATCTTAATTACCATCGTCACTGTGGAACTGAGAAAGTGCCTAACAAAACTTAAATTATATGCTTTCAACCATCTACTGATTACTATTTTAACTCCTTGTAATGATAAGAGAAAATATGGAGTAATCTCTATCCTCCTAACCCAGTCCATTTTTGTCATCCAACTTTTTTGTGTCCTGCCAGCATTGATAATTGCAGACACAGAGACACCATTCTATGGAAAGAATTCCAACTACATTTATATTGGGCTCTGATTTGCTTTATCTTACTTGATCCGGAAAATGATCCTTTGAAAGGTCAAATGCCATCATATTCATTTAACAAATGAGCAAACTGATGCTTAAAGTGATAAAGTCACTTCCTCAATGTCACATAATAATGGGAGAGCCACATATTAAATTCAAGTTTTCCAATTTCAATTCTAATTCCTTTTCCATACTATCACAATGTTAATGTGAGGCCCTTCCTATAAACTCACCAGTTGCTAGTGATTTCTCTCCCAACTAAAATCATTTTGTTTCAATTTATATATACTCTTCTCACCATCACCCCACAGGCATTCACATTAAAGGTTCCCTGAGAATAGAAAATGTTTCTTTTGCTTCTGTGATGCTTCAGTGCCTATGTTATCTTGCATATACTAGGCACTTAATAAACATTTGTTCAATTGAAAATTTTACCTTTATCATACCTCAAATACAACCATTGATTCTAGTATACATAAAATAAGTTTAGAAAAGCAAAAACATATCAAATTAGAAAAATAAATAATCAAATTTATACTAACAGAGCAAAATTGTTTCCTTGCAACTATTTAGTATGATATTCATTTATTTCATAAATTCATTGACAGTTTTTTCTTCCTAAAACATCCTCAGCTTACAAAAACCCAATCTAATTTATCACCCCCTGAGTTGAAATGCGTGCCTCTTTATTTACAAGGCATCTCATCAGTCTTCTAAAATGCATAGTGCTATCATGTAAGTAATATTTGCTTACTTTCCCATATGGTATTTTACACAATTAACATTTCTAAAAGTTCATAGTTATAAAAAATCAGGAAAAATTTAAAAAATATATATTTACATAAAAATTACCAACAAAACTTATGAAGGGGATAGAATTGTTAATGAGTTAAAATCTGAGATAAATCTACTATTGGAACTTCCTTTAAGTCATTCTTGTTTTATGACTGGTTGGCTCATATGAACTGCTATATCTGAATTTTTTAAAGACACTCTTTTCCTTGGATTTTGTGTATTTGATACTTCTGATACTCTGTTTCATCTTAATCATTTATCCAATTCCTGGAGGAGGAAAAGATCTTGATTTTCTTCTCCAATTCTCCAATTTGAAGTTTTGTATTTTTGACTACAGCTTCTCATAAAATATTATGAAATAATAACACAATCGTAAAAGCATAATGTCTTGATCTTCCTTGTGAGGCCTTTCGAACTCCTAAGGAATCTCAAATACATACAAATCTATCCTGTACCTCAAAGCCGTTATGGGAGAAGATACTATTGTCTTTCTTGGTAAGCCATTCCATACATACTTTTGATCTCCTACTAGGTCATATTTACTTACAACTTGAAGATGCACATTCACAGTTTGACATTCAGTTAGGCTAGTTTATATACCTTGTTTTTTTTTCTTTTTAAATCCAAAAGTGAACACATGCAAAACATTGTGGAAAATTGATGTCATCAAATGTTTGTATCATATATGGTAAAACAAAACCAAACTTTAAAAAAAAATCTGGCAGCCACATCTAATCTGACCATATTTGTTGTCTCTGGAAGGTCTCATTCCTTTAGTAGCAAAAACTATTTTTGGTAGTTAAGCCCAGTTGTCACAATATAAATGGGATGACTGAAGGGTAGTTACGAGCAATAAAAATCTTTACCATTTAGGGTGTTGATTGATTTGAGACTTTCTTCCAGGTGGGTGAGACTAGAAAGTGCTATTGTAGAACAGCTGTTGAATTATTAGAAATGAAAGCAGAGTCTCAGTACAGAGATACTTCATGGACATTTCCCTTCCATTCTTTGCCCATCCCATCATGACACATACATCATCTTAGTAATTTCCTAGTAAGAGAAAAGGTAAAGTCAGGTCCTTCAGGGATGATCCTTTTGGATTAATGATCTGCATATGGTTGCCACTTCTGTTCAAGTCACATCTCCACCTAGTTCCATTTCCTGTATTTGGCCCACTTTACAGTGGGGAAACAGGGAAACTCTTGTTTTTAATCCTGTGGAAGAGAAATAAAGTGAGAGTTCCTTCCTCAAAAGCCTTTTTCTGTTATTTGAGCTTTGGGAGATGCAGCACTCTGCCTGCAAAATTATAAAATAATAATAAGATTTTTAAAAAAGAACAAGAATTCAATTTGATCAGCAAAGAATGTAGAAATTTACTTAAGTAGTCAAGAATGTAACTAGCCTGACTTTTGTATTATATTTCACCTCATGGTTTAGGCATGTTATTTGCCTTAAATGGTTTCACAAGCAGCAGAGCTGACTCAGAGCTGATCTGTGGTAGCTACAAGGGGTACGGCTAAACAGCAGATTTAATGAGGTAGGAATTTCACACAATGCCTCATTCAAAGAATCCAGGCAGCAAGACCAGTTGTTGTCAGTTGTATTTCCCTATCTCTGTTCCTCCAGAAGTAAAGCACATTCCACAAATCTTTTAGAAAACTTTAAAGTAAGTGCCAATTACCATTTGATTCCAGGATACACTTTTCTGGATTCTTTTTTTGTCCTCTTTAGAAATTCTGTTGAAGTCAGTTCAGGAAACAGAAATATGGAGTTCTGAATAGTGCCCTAATGTTATGCATGATCAAGTATTTCCCAATAGATTTTGGCATGCTCTAAGTAATTTTGAAATGAAGGGCTAGAAACATTAGAAAATGGACATTATAAATTCATTTACTCTGTGTTAATTTGAAGATTGAAATTCACAAGCTTTGTTCAATACGCAGTGTTCTGAGAAGTAATTTTAAATTTCAGAAGTTCTCTTTATTTTTCATTTGATAGATATGATTAGTTTCTTAAATACCTGTCTAGAGGAGACAATGTGGAATAGTAGTAAGAACACTGGATTTACTGACAAAGGATCTGTTTCAAATACTGGCTCTTCCATGTTATTACTTCTGTGACCATTCATACTATATTCTTGACAGGGACCCGGATCCTTGCCTCATCATTTTCAGTTAAGAGACCTTCACCCTTGGTTGCTTCAACCCAAGTAAAACTAGAGGAGGGATTAGGCTACAGAAGCAACTTGCTCCTTATTTGTCCTCCTCTATTAAGACTATAACATCTTACAGAAGGTGTTGACTGGGCAGCCACATGCAAAAGCAATGGGGGGAACATAGGGCAGGGCTGGTATCAGCTTAACTCTCTAACCCAAGATTATGGCAGGGGTAGGAATCTTGATACAAATATTGTCTACTCCACTCTGACTCAAGAAGTAGGCAGCATTGAAAACCAGGATCCCAGAGTCAGGTACCTCCTTTAGAACAATGATGTCAACTTCACAGTCCCAGAACAAGATTATTGTAAGTTACAGGGCTAAGATGTTATTATTAGTCTGTCCTAATCCAGGCTGAGGATTGAGATGTGGCTGCTGGGAGGCATTTCATGCTCACACAGGGTCAAGACACTAGCTGAGAGACAAGGGTGAAAATAACTAGCAAAAGCAAACCCAAGAGAAGTTCAAATGAAATAGCAAAGAGAGAGATATTTTTTCTATAATCCCTAACAAAGAGACTGAAGAAAAGAGCCAACAAAAATTAATACAATGAAGAATACAATGAAATATAAAATCTAAAAATAAAATTTCAGAAGAAAATTAATATAATTATAAGTAGAATCACAGAAGGGAAGCAGATTAGCCACAAAGAGTTGAAGAGTGAATAGAAGGCTTACTATCTTGCAGTAAGAGGTAAAATTAAATGTTGCAAGTCAAAACTTCAAAGGATAAACAGCTTAAAATACAAGTTGGAAAATCTTATTCAAATAGAAGACATCCTAAAAATAAGGTAACAGAATAAGGAGAATTCAAAAACTCAATGATGAAACATGAAATATTAGAATTAAGTTTAAAAAAGAGCACTTGAGGTAAGTCATACAGTAAAAACAAAGGAAAAAAGTGAGCTAGACAGGCAAAAATAAAACAAAACACTTACATGGAAAATATGATGAGACAGAATGAAAAAAAAAAGATATGTTCCTTAAAAACTATGATAAAAGAAAAAACTCTAGATAACATATTTCAAGAAATCACCAAACTGACTTGAATTACTTAAACCAGTCTGCAAACTGTGACTCTAACGTATTCTCACCTCCTTTACTTTTATTCACATATATTGAAAGGAACTGATGAAAGCCACAAAACCATACTGATTGAGTTTAATTCAAATTTATCTTAATTGTGCCCTCACTACAGTGAGGTAGACATTCTATTATTCCTAATTAGCTTTGCTATTTTACTCTCTACAGCAGCTGTTCCAAATATTCTCAAGTCTCCTCAAGCTTTCCACAACACTCTTTACCTCTATCTTCTTAGGGAGTACATAGTTTTATACTTCTCTCCATCTCACTAAGACTATTATATGGGAACCCTTATATCCTTTCTCCCTTCCTCCTCGTTTCATACCATTCAGCTTCTTCCCTCACTCTTACTCTTTTTCATTTATTTCTCTAATGAAGAGATGCTCTGGTATCCTCACATTTTTTTCTTACCATAGTTCCCCTCCCCTAGCGTCCCTTCCCCTTTTACAGAAAGCCATCTTATATAGGAAAAAGTATTTTCAAAGAAAAACAAAACAAAGAGAAAATATGCATAACTGATCATTACATTAAAAAGGTTGAAAATATGTGGAAAGTATAACACATTTGGACCTCTCACCTCTGCAAAGGGATGGGTTGGAAATGTCTTCTTATGTTTATAATTTTGCAACGTATTTGATATGTGTGCATATGGGGGAAGGGATTTGTTCTACCCATTTACATTGTTGAAGTTATTGTGTATATTGTTTTCTTGGCTCTTCCTATTTCACTCTTCATCAGTTTATGTAAATCTTTCCAAGTTTCTCTGTATTCATCACATTCATTATTTCTCACAACACAGTATTATTCCATCACATTCATATCATACAATTTGTTTAATCATTTACCAATCAATGGATGTCTATTTTGTTTCTAATTCTTTGCTATTATAAAAATGTGTTACAATAAATATTTATCTTACATTTGAGGACTATCTTCTTATCAGTGACCTCTTTGGTATATAAGCTCAATAATGGAATCTCTGGTTCAAAAGATGGGGGCATTTTATTTAGATAATTCCAAATTGCTTTAAAAAATGCTTGCACCTTGTCACAGCTTATTCAATGCACTAGTGGTCTTTGCAATTCCACAATCTCTCCAACATTGACAATTGCCATGTTTTGTCATCTTTGACAATTTACAGGACAAGAAGTGAAAAAGTTAGTTATTTTTATTTGACTTTCTCTTAATATTACTGATTTGGGTCATTTTTTCACATAGCTAAAGGCTATAACAATGATAGTTAACATTATATAGTGCTTACTAAGTGCCACACTCTGTGCTAAATGCTTTAAAATTATTTTCATTTCTTCCTCACAATAACATTTAGTGTTGAATTTTTAGTCAGATGATTTGAATGTAAATCCCAGCTTATATCCTGTATGACATTCTTAAAATTACTGGATATCTTTAGGCCTCAGTCTCCTCAAATTTAAAATCAAAAGGTTGGGTTATATTACATCTAAGATCTCTTTTACAACTTAATCTTTGATACTCTGAAATGGAGGAAAGACTATTGCCCTTCAGAATTTTAAGATCTTTAAGGACCAACAGATTACGAAGAAATGGACAAATTTAGGACATAGGCATTACATATTTTCTTTTTGTTTTATAAACAGAATTTAAAATAAAAAAATAATTATTTAATATATTATTAAAAATAAAATAGAAAAGGGAAAGAGGAAGAAGTTACTTGCCATTTCTTAGTAACTGGAAAATGGCAGAAGAATACAAAACATATGCTTGTATGTTGGCGGTCACTGGAGTAAATCGATCAAATCACTCCATTTTCATTTAAAATAACTAAAGTACCTTACCTTATTAAAGTAAAGTAATGTAAGAATATGTCTCAATCATTCAAAAAATTTCCATTAAGTCAGGAAAAGTCATGGAACAAAAAGAGTGAAATTGTATGAGGGAAGTGAGCAAAATGCCTGTGACATTGTCAAAAATGAAGTGATAGGCTACTAGTGTGGTCCAAGAGGTGAAGATAATAACATTGTGAGTAAATAGTTGCAGGTTTAGATCACTGATTTGTTTTTATTCCATTTCTTTCTACTCCTTTTATATTTCTTCTGAAGTGGAAGGTGAAGGTATCATTTGAGAATAAAATCCAGAAGACATGTTGTTACATTTTATATACCCCTTATCTTCAGTTAGTGCACTGATTGATAATTCCTTTTATTGTGTTTGCAATATAAAATTCAATATTATTTATACTCACCTATTTTGATAATATATTGTGTCCAACTTCACTCTCATTCTTAATTTTTCTTGCACTGATGGACAAGACAGTTTTTTTTGGAGTAGAGGGTTAGGGAAGTTCAGAAGGAGTGAGTGTGGGGCATGGATGTGGGAAAGATAGATTTGGATGTGCTGAGTTTAAGATGTCTATAGGACATCTAGTTTGAAATGTCTAATGGGTAATTGGAGATACCAGACTGGAGGACAGCAAAAAAAGTTATGGCTAAACAAGTAGATTTAAGAATCATCAGCACAGAGATGAATCTCTGGAAGTGATAAGGTCACCAAATGAAATAATATAGAGGGAGAAAAGAAAAAAGCTGAGGACAGAGACCCGTGGGACACACACTGTTAGTGGTCATGATCTGAATGAAGATCCAGCAAAGGAGACTGAAAATGAGCAGTCAGATAGGTAAGCAGAGAATATGTCTCAAAAAGTTCGAGAAGAAAGCATCATGGAGCATAGGATGATTGACAGTGTCAAAGTCTGTAGAAAGGTCAAAAGGGATTAAGGTTGAGAAAAGATCATCGAATTTGGCAGAGAGGGAGGGAGAGAGGGAGAGAGAGAGAGAGAGAGAGAGAGAGAGAGAGAGAGAGAGAGAGAGAGAGAGAGAGAGAGAGAGAGAGAGAGACAGAGACAGAGACAGAGACAGAGAGAGACAGAGACAGAGACAGAGAGACAAAGATAGAGAGATACAGAGAGACAGAGAGAGAGACACAGAGACAAAAACAGAGAGACAGAGAGAGAAACAAAGAGAGACAGAGACAGAGAGAGAAAGAGAGAGAGAGAAAGAGAGAGAAAGAGGGAGAGAGAGATTATTAGTGATACTTGAGAGAACAGTTTCATTTAAATGAAGCAACTACAGAAAGTTAAGAAGGGAGTAAAAACAGCCTCTTTACTATTCCACAAAAAGGAAAGCTACTCTATCTCTTATCTCTAGGCATTTTCCCCCTAGTGGTTGCCCATGCCCATAATCTTCTCCCTCCTCAACTCTGTCTACTGATTTCTCTAGCTTCTTTGAAGTCTCAAATAAAATTTCACCTTTTATAAGAAGCCTTTTCCAACTTCTCTTAATTCTAGTTCCTTCATTCTATCATTTTCTGTTTGTCCTGTATATACCCTGTTTTGTATATATTTGTTTGCATGTTGTCTTTCCAATTAGGTTGTAAACTCCCTGAGGACTGAAACTATATTTTGCTTCTTTTTTTATCCCAAGTGTTTAGCCCATTGGGATAGTTATCTCCATCAGTAGGCACACAGCGAGAACTTAACAAATGTTTATTGATTGAGGAAGCAAAGTCACAAAAAAGAGAGATGTAGAATAAAAAAATGGTAATGAAGTGCCAAGGTGAGGGGTTTTTTTTTTGTTGTTGTTGTTTGCTTTGTTTTGTTTTAGTAATGGTTTTCTTGAAGCATACTCAGGTTATCTAACACGGAGACACCTTGTTTTCCTGTGTTCTACTACATGTGGGGAAGAGTAGCCTCCTCTAATTGGCAAGGTAGCTGGTATAGGATACTTCTTTAAACCTATTAAGATTAGGAAAGTCTCATTCTCTTTCCTATGGACTCTTTCCTGCTCTATTCAGAGGATGAAGATCAAATATAGTTCAACTACAGAAGAGGTGCCATTAACTGACCTAGTGAGGAGGTAAGAACTCCCTTTCCTTTATCTCCCCTTTACCTCTTGGCGTTGAGAAACTGGTCTGGATTTTGTTTTTCTGTTCTGTTTCTTCTGTCCTTCTCAGTTACTGCTTCTGACAGAAATCCCTAACAGTCTCAGGAATTTGAGCCATGGCAAACTTTGGGACTAGGATTCCAGGTGGAATATCATAGCTGCTAGCTCAATAAAGATAGTTATACTTGACTCTCAAACTCATGAGGTATTTTGAAATTGGAACTTGGAGTTGTATTCTGTAATAACTGGCTCAAACCAATGAGCCTAAGTCCTTTCTCCTACAAAGAGACTGGGTTAGTTGGGGGAAGGGATCTTAATCTTATTAGCACTTCCAAAGGTGGAATCAAGACAGTGGAGTGGTAAAAACACTCAAGTGAGGTATTTCAACATTCCCCTTCAAAAATTTTAAAATAATGCCTCAAATTGAATTCTGGAGTAGCAGAGTCAACAAAAGCTCTTAGTGAGTCACTCTTCTAAACCAAGACAACATAGGAGATTGGAAAAATAAATCTGTAACATGGAGAGGAGGATGGCTCAGGGCCTAGACATCCTATTTCAAGAAATAATTAAGGGAAATTGCCCTGATATCCTAGAACCAGAGGGTAAAATAGAAATTGAAAGAATTCATTCATCACTTCCTGAAAGAGATCCCAAATGAGACATTATAGCAAAATTTCAGAGGTTCCAGAAATTCCAGAAAATTCTTGAAGCAGCTGTATAGAATCCATTCAAATTCCATAAAGCCACAGTCAAGATTACAGAAGAAGATTTAGCAGTACTTCATTGAGAGGAGGAATATTATATTCTGCGAGGCAAAAGATCTAGGATTACAATCAAGAATAATCTACCCACTAAAGTTGTGCATAAGCCTTGAAAGGAAAAAAATACAGTTTTAATGAAATGGAGAACTTTGAACTATTCTTGTTGAAAAGACTAGAACTGAATAGAAAATTTGACTTTCAAATATAAAACTGTAGAGAAGCTTAAAAAGGTAAATGTGAACGAGAAATCATTGAGGACTCAATTAAGTTAAAGTGTTTACCTTTCTTTAAGGGAAGATGATTCCTGTGTCTTCTAAGAATGTTATCAATTACATGCCAGTAAAGCTGCCAATCTAAGTTAAATGGATGAATATTTACAAAAATATAAATTGCCCACATATCAAGAGAATCAATAAAAAGAAAAATGTGAAAGAAGGCAGCTGAGCAGTACCAGCACTCAAACTGTGTTACAAAGTGGTAATCATAAAAATAATCTGATACTGGCTAAGAAATAGAATGGTGGATCAGTGGAGTAGCTTAGGTATACAATATAATACACAGCTGCAAATAACCATATTAATCTAGTGTTTGATAAACCCAATGATACAAGATTTTGGGGTAATAACTCACAATTTGACAAAAATTGATAGGGAAATTGGAGAGAAATGGCAAAAATTAGGCATAGACCAATATGTCATACTATGTACCAAGATAAGGTGAAAATGGATAAATGATTTAGATATAAAATGTATTATTGTAAGTAAATTAGGGGCACATGGAAAAATGTTCCTGTCAGAATTATGGACAAAAGAAGAGCTTATGACCAAGCAAGAGATAGGGAGGATTAGGAAGTAAAATACATAATTTTGATTGCATGAAATTTTTTTTTTATTATTAAGATTTTTTTTTTGGTTTATATCACTCAGTTCCACATAACTTTGAGTTCCAGATTTTCTTTACCCTCCTTGCCCCCCTCCCTCCCCAAGATGGCATTGAATCTGATATAGCTTCTATATAGCTAATCTGATTAGCACTTCCAAAGGTGGAATTAAGACAGTGAGTGGTAAAAACACTCAAGTGAGGTATCTCAACATTCCCCTTCAAAAATTTTAAAATAATGCCTCAAATTGAATTCTGGAGTAGCAGAGTCAACAAAAGCTCTTAGTGAGTCAGTCTTCCACACCAAGACAACATAGGATATTGGAAAAATAAATCTGTAACATGGAGAGGAGGATGGCTCAGGGCCTAGACATCCTATTTCAAGAAATAATTAAGGGAAATTGCCCTGATATCCTAGAACCAGAGGGTAAAATAGAAATTGAAAGAATTCATTCATCACTTCCTGAAGGAGATCCCAAATGAGATATTATAGCAAAATGTCAG
Source organism: Phalanger gymnotis (assembly GCA_028646595.1). Lineage (NCBI taxonomy): Eukaryota > Metazoa > Chordata > Mammalia > Diprotodontia > Phalangeridae > Phalanger > Phalanger gymnotis. The sequence continues at coordinate 105,842,987 of CM053627.1, read as the reverse complement.
AGGTTCCAGAAATTCCAGAAAATTCTTGAAGCAGCTGTATAGAATCCATTCAAATTCCATAAAGCCACAGTCAACATTGAACTTATTTATACAAGAGTCAAGTTATAAAGAAGAATTATGACCAATGGAATAAATCGTGATTAAGAAGAAATAAAACCAAAAAAAAAAACAAACACAAAAGCAAAAGAGAAAAAAAATGGGAGGTGGGGGGGATTATATGTGCCTCATTAATAAATTAAATAAAATGTGCCTCTATTTGCCATTCAGACTCCATAGTTGTTTCTCTGGATGTAGATAGCCCTCTCCATCATGAGTCCTTTGGAGTTGCCTTTGCACCTTGTATTGTTGAGAAGAGCGAAGTTTATCAGGGTTAGTCATCACAGAATCCATACATCTGGTTGTGTATAATGTTCTCCTGGTTCTGCCCCCCTGGGTCAGTAAGGCAAAATGGGCTCCTTAGAATGGGCTCCTTAGCACTTCAGGAGTTTGGCTTTTGTTTACTTTGAGTGAAAGTACTTTCAGCTGTTAAGTGCTAAGCCCCAGGCCCAAAGCCCTATCAGGTGTGAAACCTGTGTGGGTGTAGATTAATGACTAAAGAGGGACCAACTGGGGAACCAATGGTCTCTGGTCGTTGAGGCAGGGCTTGAGAAGGCCAGAGGCTTGACTGCGAGGAAAAGCGAGCCAAGAGACAACTACAGTGGAAGCGGAAGCAGTAGCAGGAAGCTACGGAAGCAGGACGCGGTGGAAGAAGAGCTGACCCGTGTGTAGACCCAGGAGTGCGAGCAAGGACTTGAGGCCAGTAAATATGATTTGACTAAATGCTATCTTGTTTTTCTGTGGCCTCCTGGTTATTCTTGTGAGGCGGGCTTTCTGGGCCTAGAGTCTTTTTGTCAAGATGTCAGAATGGGGAGGCTGGTTCACAGATCTGCTGCGGTGGGGCCTAAATAAATGTTTTGTTGCGTTCTACTTAGAGAATCTCTCATACCTTGCAATTTCAAACCATTCAAACATATACATGATTATATTTGAGATTATAAATTCGGCCTTCCTACTACATTTGGCAACGAGATTGATGGGATCGCTAGGTATGAGATCTCTATTTAGAAGCAGAAGAACTTCAGAGGAAGAGATGAATGTCCCGGGGTGGGGGGACTCATTTTATTCCTCCCTAGCAAAGGAATTGGCTAAAAGAGCTGGACCCTGTGAAAAATGGGAACCAAGGCTACAGAGAGGAGATCCTAAGGATTTGGAAAAGTATTTACAAGAGGTTGGAATTCAGTCAGAGGCATCACTATCTAGGCAAAGCTGGATAGCATTATCAGCCTAATGGCTAGTATATGAAAGAATGAGATTAAGTGAAAGAGATGGGGACACTCCTACCCCACGGCAAGAAGGGGAATCTCAG